>CM048647.1:60552910-61152910 GCA_026413185.1 Pueraria montana var. lobata | reverse complement strand
ACAGTTCAGTTAATCGCAAGCAATTGATCATAGACAAGAGATTAACTTATGTTTAGACTGATTAGTCCTAAAAGCAATAAAAGTAGTGAAGAGATACAAATAACTGAATAACATCGAGGTTTTATTAAAAATTGGAACCGGGGTACAAAGGTACAGTTACATCACAATCCGGGGCTAAGAGAAACTAGCCACTCATGTTCATGATTAAGCCAGAAAATTCAAAAGAAGAGATAAAGATTACAAAAGGGAAGAAACTTTACAGTGATGATCCCCAATGGTGTTCTCTATGTCCTCCCGTAGCTAAGAGTCTCTCACAGGACCTCTTTCTCACCCAGAACCCTCAGTTTTCGAAATAGAACCAAAGATAAAAGATAAAAGGGTTTCTCATCCTATTTATAATAATTTAAAATTTAAATGGGCTGACACGTAACTTACCACAGCCGTGGTAAAATGACCACGGCCGTGGTCCTTGCATAAAGGTCCAATTCTGCTACGTAACCAGCATGGCCATGGTAATTTACCATGGCCATGGTCCTTGCGTTACTTCAATTCTGGCCCTTTTTTCTTGGTCCTCCAGACAGTGGCATTTTTGCTCCAAAAAAAAAATGCAAATTTCAACTCTTTTCCTCATGAAGCCTCTTGAGTACCTGCTTGTATCAACTAACACCAAACAGTGAGTTTTGCCAATAAAATATATTCAAAATGTATGAAATGACATCTAAACTCACATCAAAATGCAATCAAAGTCCGGTTTATCAAAGCACCGATGGGAAAAAGTCAATTTGTCTTCAAAAGAGACTGAAAAATTTCTCAAAGCATCACAATCATCTTTCAGTATTGAAGATGGTGTTGACAGAAGAAGCATTCATTCTGGCTTTGATATTTCAAAACAAAATTCCTAGTCCTTGAGTGCTGGAAGATGATTAGTTGATATTAATTGTAATATTATGATAATTCACAAGTCTATCGTTACTCAAGACTAGATGCTAATCTATCTTCAGAATAATGGTTATGTTGTATGTTTTATTGTTGCATTGAATACGATAATGTGACATTATGTTTGTGATTAAATGTTGTGTGGTATGAGATACTTTTTCTATAAAAGTTTCATTACTATTTAATTAATTTATATAAGATTTTATGACTAGTTAATGAATGGTTTCTCATGTTATATTGGTTTTATAGTTAATGTTCATGTGGAAATTGTGGTTGTGATGAAATGTTGCATGACATGTGAGATGCTTTTTCTATAATAGTGTTATTACTAATTACTATTTAATTGATTTATTAGCTAGGATTTTATGGGGACTTGATGAATGATTTCTAAAGTTATATTGGTTTTACAACTAATGTTCATGTGGAAATTGTGTTTTATTGGACTTGGTATAGGGTTTGTCAAAATTTGTTTGTTAGTCTACCTCTTTAGATTTTAAGAGGATTGTTCATGAAAATCTAAATCTTTTCCATTTGTACAGAGATGTGATGTGATGTTATGGGGATATTTTCTTTTAAGCCAAAATTTAGATTATGATATCCCCCTTATTCTTCAAGCTATTAAGGGTGCCACAAATTCCAATGATAAACTTCCTCGTATTCTCCTCATCAGGCTTTCCTTTCTATGCAACTTAATTATAGTATAGTTCTCTTATGGAGTTCTATTAGTGTCTTTTTTGTTTCTTTTTTACATTACTATATTAAATATGAGAAAGGATCTACTTACTCCAAGAGTAAGTATAAGAGACTTACTCTTCATCCTCACCATTCATTTTCTTGAAATCTAATGGTTAAGATTAGTTACGCATTACAACCATTAGATTTCAAGAAACTGAATGGTGAGAATGAAGAGTAAGTCTCTTATACTTACTCTTGGAGTAAGTGGTTCCCTCCTCATTAAATATATCTACATTATAATATCAAATTCTTTTATATATTAATTCACATATAATTCAATTCTTTGACATTAAGACAAAGGGAAGCAACCAAAAAGAAGAAACATTGTCAGCTAGCATAGGAAAGCACTTAAGCGTTCACAAGAAACACTGATGTTTTATGCCATTCTAAGTGCATTTACAGAGACTTCCTTGTTGCACATGTGTTGAAGACTGATATCTTTGTCTTATAGCAATTTTTAGTAAAACTTTGTAAGCTGAAGCTTGAAATACTAAAGTTTCGTAGAATATTTTGCCACTTTAGTTGGTGTTGCCCTTTATGATATGGACATGTAATCTTCTGCCTCGTGTGTTTTTAAAAAAAAGTACAAAATATAAAATATAAAAGTTATTAAACTACCCTAAAATGTTATTTCACACCCCAAATAGGAGTAATATATTCAACCTTTTGTACATGCAAAAACAACACAAGCAGTACTTTGCCTTTGGTCTGAATTGGGAGTTCAGTGCACATGAAATTATAGAGGTGAAAATATGGAAACTATAATCCAAGTTAGGGAGTTATGAAAGGCCATATTATTTCATTTTGAGGGGAACTAACAACTAGAAAAATAAATTCATTTGAAGATAAAGGCTATGATGCCAGAGTTGACTAGGGGGAAATTGTTTTTTTTTTCTTTTTCTTGTTGAGTAAACTAGGGGGAAATTGTTGGTTCTATAGTTATGTATTGCAAAGAAGTTTAAGGGGAAAAAATGGAATCACCTTTTAATCATTGCATTGTAACAACACATTGTCACTACATAATAACTAGATAACTAATATAGCATAAGACTTTTTTAGTTTATTTCAAACTCTTCAACTAAATTTATTTATGAAAATAAATAATGAACCTTTCGCATTTTAAAAGTCAAAAGCTAAAACTCAAAAACTTCAAGATGAAACATCCATATATAGAACGATCAACTGAATAAAATTATGTGCCTTGTGACACTTCAACATGTGATCATAAGATACAACACCAAAACAACTCAACATGTAGCTACATATACTTATATATACAACTCTTAGAAAGATGAATATCTTATACACCTAAGCTGGTTAACACTATACAAAAGAAAACATAACAACAAAAGAAAAATGAAGAATCATATCATCGCTTCCTTGTATGCCCATCCACAATGTTTCCAAGAGAAAGATCCACCTTTTAGCCATCTGCTCCCACAAACACGAAGTTCGAGATTATCACTCTGTAAGAAGGACCACACAACCATATTGTTTTAGAACAAGCAACAAACATTGCACGATATTCTACTTTAATGGATGACTTTGAGACTAAATCTTGTTTCTTACATTTATTCATGGGAGGGAGGTTGGTGTTACTAAAATATGTCTTGTCATCAATTCCGATTTATTATCTTTCGTTTTTCAAGATTCCTACAGGTATTGTTTCTCGTATTGAATCTCTTTTTAAATCTTTTTTGTGGAGTGGGTGTGAGGATAATAGGAAAATTCATTGGGTGGCTTGGGACAGGGTGTGTGTCTCTAAGGAGTTAGAAGGGTTGGGAGTGAGGGATTTGTGGGGCTTTAATTGTGCTTTATTAGGGAAGTGGCGGTGGAGAATGTTGGTAGAAAGGAGTGCTCGTGGAATAAGGTGTTAGTGTGTTTGTATGGGGAGGTGTACGAGGGTATGATCGGGGATGGTAAAAAAGGTTCCTTTGGTAGAAGTTAGTATGGAGGTTAGATGATGGCTATAGAGGGGTGAAGAGGGGATGGTGTTTAGGGTCTTTAAGGAGACAAGTGGGTAATGGATGTGATACTTTATTTTGGAAGCATCCATGGATTGGGGAAGTACCTTTGAAGGATAGTTTCCCAAGGTTATTTTCAATAGCAAGGGATAAGGATGTTACGGTGGTGGATATGGGATTTTGGTGTAAGGGGAGGTGGGTTTGGAAGTGGGAGTGGCAGAGAGTTTTTTTCAGATGGGAGAAGAACTTATATCAAAGGTTGAAAGATGTGGTAGAGAGTCATGTGACTCTTAATAATAATTCAGATGTGTGGAGATGGACTGGTGAATCAAATGGTATATTTTCAGTTAGTTCAGCTTATAAGGTTTTGAAGGAAGAGGTTGCCACAGAGTATTTGCAGGGTGAATGGAAGCGGTTTTGGATTAAAATTGTCCCTTTGAAGGTAAATGTTTTTGTGTGGAAGGCGGTGCAAAATAGGATTCCAACCAAAGTAAATTTGTTACACAGAGGAGTCTTGAATGCTGATGAGGTGTTGTGTTTTGACTGTCAAAATGTGAATGAAACAATTGAACATCTCTTTTTTGAGTGTGATCGAGCTGCTGTAGTTTGGTCAGTGTTTTCGTTGGCTTGGCAGAGGAATTTATCAGCACATATGCTGCAGTTTCATGGCTTTACGGGTATGTTGAGGGTGGATAGGGAGTGCTGGGCTGCCATCTGGTATGCAACTGTTTGGGCTATTTGGTTGGGGAGAAATAAATTGGTGCTTAGAGAAAAAAATATGACTAGTGTAGACATCATGGACTATATGCAAGTGTTAGTTTGGAAGTGGTTAAGGAATCGTAAAAAGAGTTTTGCTTATCCATTGGCACTTTGGATTTCTAATCCCATTGCCTGTATAACTCGTGGATCTTAGCTCTGGTTGTTGAATTTCATGTTGTGCAGCAGACATTAAGCTCTGGTTGTGCAGCAGAAATGCTGTTTCAGCTTTGTGGATGATCTCATTCCCTTTCCGCGGTACCGGAGGGATTTTGGTGTTGTTTTAGCTTTCTGCTTCTGTGTGTAGTGGTTAATGAACACTGCTATGAACTGTCTTGGAAGTGTGTATCATCATGTGATAGCTGCAATGTTCAGAGTTTAGCAGTACACTACAGGCCATTGAAGATTGGTGTGTGGAGATGGTGGGCTACTCATGTTCATATGGTGTTAACTTTGTGGTTATAAGCTGTGTTGAAGTTCGGCCACATAGGCAGATGTCAGAAACCAAGTTCATGCAAAGGCTTTTCAATGATCAGACAAGCACAGGATATATCAGTTTTAATTGGTATTTTATTTCGATAATAGTATGACAAGGTGTCGACAATGTGCTCAATATATGAAGATTATGCCGTTGAGACGTATGTGGCTTTGCGGTGTCTATGCATTTAAGTTTTTTTTTGTGGCAATGCAGTATGGATTTTTATTGTGGAGATGAGTTTTGTGGCATAAGGCATAGTTACTATTGTTGTGGTATAAGGAATATAAAAGCATAATGTGTTGATATAATTTTGTTTTATTGGTTCTGGATGTACTGATCGGGGGGCGGTATTATATATTAGAGATGAATATTTGTATTTCTCTTTTTGGGCCAACTTGGTACTCCTTGTACCAAGGCTGGTTTAATTTCAATAAAATTCTTTCTTTTGCCTTGTTCAAAATAATAATAATAAATTTTTTAAAGTAAAAATAGAATCGTAAATATTAATTGATTTAATAAAAATAAATTAAATCATAATATAATTAAAAACAGAAATATTATCATGGGAGTTTGATGGACCTAAATAACATTTTTTATTTAACGTAATTAGTAATATTCACGCTTTGAACATTAAATTGTTTCTTTTTAAAAATATTTATTTATTATTATAAACTAGATTTTGACCTGTGTATTGCACAGGATAAACAAAATATTTAAGAATTTTTATTTGGATTTTATATTATATGTAATTTAATTTATTATATTTTTCTATTCAAACTTTCTTAAAAAAATATTCATCTTTATTTATTATATTTTTTCATACTTTTTATGTTCATTAAATAAAACAAGAAATAAATTATTTAAGTCATGAAAAAGAAAGCCATAAAAAAAATTAAGTTAAAATTATTATAATAAAAAATTTAACTTTACTATAATACTCCCTCCGGCTCTAAATATAAGCAAAAAAAAACTGTTTCACACTAACTAAGAAAGTTGGTTAACAACATTTAATTACATTAATCTCAATTAAAAAATAAATTATTTTTCTAAAGTGTCATTCATTGGAATTTGATATCAATATTAAGAAATAGTCATTGGTATTAAAACCCTAGTCTCATTAAATGAACTAAAATTAGTTGAGATTTGCTTATATTTAAATCTGAACCTCAAGTCGATTTTTTGCTTATATTTGAAGCTAGAGGGAGTAATTTAGATATTAATACGATTTTAGGTAAATTGTTCATCCTGAGAATTAAGTGAAATTTTTCTACTTGCTTTTATGTATAAAAAAAATTATCCTTAAGTGATATATTTTAAATATAATTTTTATTTTAATATAATGGCATATACATATCAATGTATAAAAAAAATTGTCTAGTTAGAAGAAAATCTTGAATAATATATTTAAATGAGAAGAAAATAAATAAAAAATGAATAATTATTTGCTTAAAAATTAATTTTAGAAACTAATTTTGTGTGGAGAAAATAATAGTGATTATGTTGATTTAATTGAAATTTTGTTATGTAAAATAAATTTTAATTTTGATTGGACAAAAATCTTAATTAAAAAAGTTTATCCCCTAAATTGAGTGTAAATGTTTCTACTTGTTTTTATTAAAAATATTCATCCACATGTGTTATATTTTTATTATTTTATTTGATAAATTAAGTCTAAGTTTCTTTTCATACTTTCATGAAAAATGATCATCCCCATTTGTTATATTTTTCATACATTCTATGTTTGTAAAATAAAATATTTAATAAATTATTTAAGTCAGAAAGAGACAACCATGAAAAAGGCATTTAAATTAAAATTATTATAATAAAAAATACAATTTCACCATAATAATTTACATAATAACATGATTTTAGGTAAATTATTCATTCTCGTGAATTAAGTGAAAATTTGCTACTTGTTTTTATAAAAAAAAATATTCATCCCTTATTAGTTTACCAAAAAATATATTCATCCCTATGAGTTATATTTTATATATAATTTTTATTTTAATATATTGATATAATGTAGAAAAGAAAATTAAAATTTGTCTAGGTAGAAGAAAATCATGAATTATTTATTCAAGTGAGAAGATAATAAATAAAAAACAATTAATTATTTGTTTTTCTTACAACACAATCAATTATTTGCTTAAAAATCAAATTTAGAAACTAATTTTGGGTGGAGAAAATAATAGTGATTATGTTAATTTAATTTGAATTTTGTTATGTACTTAAAAATATATTAATTATGTCAAATAAATTTTAATTTTGATTGGACAAAAATCTTTAGTAAAAAATGTTTATCCTCGTGAATTCAATGTAAATTTTCCTACTTGTTTCTATAAAAAAATATTCATCCCATGTGTTATTATATTTTATATATCTTTTTTTTAGTTCAAAATATTTTATATATCTAATACGGTAAGTTAATATTTTATATATCTAATACGGTACGTTAAGTAAAAAAATTTCTTCATACTTTCATGAAAATATTCATCCTCATTTTTTTTTTCTTTTTTCATACTTTCTATGTTTGTAAAATAAAAAATTTAATAAATTATTTAAGTCAGGAAAGAGACAATCATAAAGAAAATACATTTAAAATAAAATGAATATAATAAAAAATATAATTTAACCATAATAATTTACATATTAATGTACTTTCAGATAAATTGTTCATCCCCATAGATTAAGTGAAAAATTTCTACTTGTTTTTATAAAAAAAACTAGATAGTGCTCGTGCGATGTACGAGTTTATTAAGGATGGAATGAATTTGTTTTATGTTAGTATGTATAAAGTATACTGACAATGTTGTTTATTTGTTATATTACTTAAAAAAGATATAAAACTAATTCAAATTCCGCAATAAGAAACTTATTCATTAAAAAAATTCAAAAAAAATTAGATATGTTTATTTTATAATACAACTCATTTTAAAAAAAATTATAATACAACTATAAATTTAAATTTCACAATGTCACTTTCTTGAAGTAAATTTTTTTTTATATATAAACAAATAAAATCATATAACAAAAATAAGATGAAAATAATAAGAAAATTAATTGTAACTAAAAGAACTCACATATTGTTCCATTAAAATATTTTTTTATGGAGTTCATTAATTTAATATCCTTTAAAAATATTGGAAACAAAATTAAGCGAATGAATGAAACACTATAAATTTAAGAATACATATTTAAATGATTACATATAAGTGCAATGTCATATATCACATTTATTCGTATTAAATTTGATTTGATACGATATTGTAATATTTTATGCTTGGGAGAGACCTTTTTGGTATTTTGAAAGACGAATTATAAATAAACTTAAAAATTAAAAATAGAAATTTACTATATTTTTTTATAAACAACAATTTAACATTTTCATTATAATCAATTGTATAAATCACTTAATAGCAATATTTTATTTATCAGTTAATATAAACATAATCGTAATATTAAGGAAAGATTATTTTTGAAATTTTTTATTACCATTTAATTACAATCAATTATATTATTATTAATTACAATCAAGACTTAATTTGATCAATTCTATCAATTATATTATTATTATATCAATATCACAAATTAAGATTGAATTAATTTACTTTATTAAAATATTTTTAAAACATAATTTTTACTATACTTATATTTGGTGCGGATTAGAATTACTTTATTAAAATATTTTTTTATAAAAAAGTACTTTATTCTATTAAGATTTACTTTAATAAAATACTTTGTTATAAAATATTACTTAAATAAAGTAATTTTTCAAACAATTTTTTTTATAACAAAACATATTACAAAATTATGTAACTTTATTTTAAAATCATATTTAAATATATTTTTCCTTGATTAATACAATTATGTAACTTTATTTAAAAAACATGTTTAAATATATTTTGATGATTATTACAAATTTGAAAAATATTTTTTCAATATTATTGTAATATCATTATTCATTTTAAAAGAATAATTATTTTTTAACTTTTTTTAAAAAAATATGACTAAAAATTAAATAATAAAATAGGTAAAAAGATTACTATTAAGATAAATTTATATTGAAAAATATTTAACTAAATTCTAATTTCTATCATGGTAATTTAGATATGAATACATTTTTATGTAAAATATGTAATATCTCTAGTATTTTTTTAAAAGTAGAAACTTTTGTGGTATTATATTAATGAATTATAATTTGTTACTATATAAAAATAGAAAGAATCTCAAACAATACATATAAAAGTAAAAATTTTGGTATAAAAAATAAAAAAAAAAAGCTCAAACAAATTGTATTTTCATATAATTGATGCAATAATAACTAAAAAATAAGAATCTAAAATATTATCACTTGATTTCATTTTATGTACAACTTATTTAATGGTAATTACATTAATTAATTTTGATTTGTTGGTAAATAAAAGCAGGAAAAATCTAAATTATTATTATAGTTATATAAAAGCAAAAATTTGACGGTGTATAGGTGGATAACATGTCACGTAGACAAATAACGTGTTAAGTAGACACGAAAATTAATTTTAAAGAAAGTTTTTTATCAAAAGAATTAAAGTGCCAAACAAATTGCACTTTTAGGAACCTAATTGACAATTTCATACTTTCAGGGATCTAAGAGAGAGTGATTACACTTTCGGGTACTAAAAATGTAGTTTACCCATGAAGGAAATGCTATGACTATTAATTGCGATGGTACATGGTCAGCAAATACTGGTTTTGCTTCATGTGGAGGACTTATTAGAAATGGAGCTGGTGCATTCCTAGGTGCTTTCGCGTGTAATATTATTGGCAAGCCATCTATCATTCAGGCAGAACTATGGGCAATCCTCCACGGAGTCCAACTTGCAAAGGAGCGTGGCTTGATTCATGTTGAGATTCAATTTGATTCGGCTGATGCAGTAAGCCTAATAGAAGATGGATGTCAGGTTCAAAATCCTTGTTTTCAAATTGTCCATGCTATTAAAGAAGCAAGTGTGTATTTGGTTAACCGTTTGAACCCACGTTCAACCGAAAAACACGCGTTCTAAGACACAAAAGTAAAAATAATATGAGAGTAACTTATTTTTGAACTGAACGCAACAAGCTCCCAAACACACCCCAAGTGATCATCCTATGCAAGCTACAATAAAGCATATCCCACGTGAGTGCAATAAGGCAGCAGACTCTCTCGCCAAATATGGTCTTTGTTTGACCACTGGTCTTTGTCAATTTCATTGATCCTCCTGACTTTGTTAAGTCAGTGCTGAGTGCTGATATTACAGCACTTGTTTGTTAGTGTTTTTCCTTTCCTTGTTTTGGGCTTTGCCCCTTTGAATCAGCAAAAAACCTAAGTAATGATTTTAGCTACAATACATAATTCCTCTATAAAAAAGCTACAGTACAAAATTATTGTTCCCTATATTATTTTAAATAAAATAATATATAATATTTTAAATTGTAAATTAAGATTATCAAATTTATTTTAATACTTTTATTACATTTTAAAAATAAATTAGGTAAATTATTTTACGTGATTATTGAATCTAGTAGAAAGTATTTTGAATACATTATAATTATAATAAAATATCAATTTATATACTTAACATAAAATCAGTTTTTGTTTTCATGTATTAAATTCTTATCCTTATGATTATAGTCAACTCTCCCACAATGATTTCCTCATAAAAAAAGTTAAAGAATAGATTATAAGCATTTTGTGATGTAATTATTTAGCATTTAAATAAAATTATTTCTAATGTAATTGATGAGTAGGGTAAATGGGTAATTGTTCACTTAATAAGTACAGGGATAATTTACCCACAAATTTTAATGTGTACGGTACCTTAATACCCAACCTTACCCATAATAATAATAATAATAATAATAATAATAATAGATAGATCTCATTCTTTAATTCACCAAATAAAAAATTTCGCGTTTCTTAATCCTTATTTGCTAAGAGATATATCACATTCCTCAATTCAAAAAAAAAAAAAAAGAAGAAAAATCATGTTCTTTATAAAGATATACTAATATGGCGACCCATGCGATGCACGAGCTTATTATTATATTTTAAAATTATAAATTTGATATTTTAATTTACGTTTATTACATATATTATTTAAGATGAGTTATAAAACATAAAATATAAAGTAATGATTATAAATAATTAATCTAAGTTGTCAAAAGTTTCTTAATACATCATATATCATGGTTTGTGATTGAACGATAATATATATATATATATATATATATATATATATATATATATATATATATATATATATATTGATTCTTTAATTTAAATTTAAATTGATGATTATGACAATCAATTTTTCTACTTTTAATTAATTTTAATTATTTATTTTTAATTAAAATTAATTTGTATTGGTTGATTTCTTTTACATACTCCGTCTTCTCTCAATTTCTTACCATAATTTCTTTTGATGTTTTTAATTATTTTTAATCCTTTAATAGATTTTTATTTTGATTGATTAATGATTGATTTTTTTACTTAACACATTCTCGTCTCATTTATTTTATTATCTTTTATTCTTCAAATTCTTTGATCCTTTAATTATTATTTATCCAATAATTTAAATTGATAATAATTATGAATGATAATTGATTTCTCGTACTTTTAATTTCTTTTAATTATTTATTTTTATTTTTAATTACTTTTGTTGGTTGATTTCTTTTATTTAATAAATTTCCTCTCAATTTCTTACTATAATTTTTTAATTATTTACTTTAATCTTTTAATTGATTGATTTTTTTTAATTATTGCAATCTTCTCTCATTTATTTTATGATCCTCTATCCTTGATATCCTTTGATCCATTAATTATTATTGATCCTTTTGATTGATAAGAAGATTCACTTTATTATTTATTTATTGTCATATTGAATATTTTATATGTATATTATTTGGAAGTTTTTTTTTTTTGCTGACCATGGTATTGGTACGGATTATTCATCGCCGGAAGCAATGACTAACTCCGTTAGGGACCGTGAGCGTGTAACGACCCACTTTCGCTACATGACACCTTTCAACGAAAAGCGGAATTTGTTTTAATTATTTAAAACTCTTAATTAATTTGTTTATGAAAATACATGAATTTTTTTTTAAACTAGTTGCAACTTAAAGATTCAAAGTAATATAAGCATATACTGAATCACTTGCGTAGATAGCATAACTAGTAGAAAATATAAGTAATGTGCCTTATGGCACTGCAACCCATATACTAAACACATCAATGTATCTCAAAAGAGTAAAGGATATGTGTATGCCAATACCAATGTACCTGTCAATAAGTACATACAACAAAAGGGAAGGGGATACATATTACGACTCACTCCCTACTAGCTGGCCACAACTACATAGTACCCTTAACTAGAAATTATGACGATATGCGAAGGAGAAAATAGAAGAAGCGGATCTCCTGTGACTTCAGCCGTGAAGAACTTGATCCGTTGGTAGCCCACCGTCTGCTCTCGTGAAGAATCGTGATCATCACAATCAAACACATACAAACAAGCAACGCAAGGGCAAGCTTACAAAACAAACATACATTTCAAATAAAATATTACACTAACATATTCACAAAGGTAAACAATAATAACATACAGTAAAATACATTTCATTGTGACAATCACCAGCATATCCTCAAACAATATGAACTAGTTTTGCGCTATATGCAGACACGACTCCATGGAGATTTTTACCAGTCGAGCAACTAGCACAGTCAAATCCCGTAACATAGTCCAATCCGACCATTGGGGGAAACGCCGATACTGGTCTTGGAAAGAATTATGGCTTTGTCAGGATAGGCGTACATGGGTAGTGGCTTATTACAACACAAAATCTGTAGAAATCTTGACCTCAATGTGGAATCGCCCTTCCATCCTATCCCACGGGCCCATGTACACGACCCTACCAATCTTTTCGACACTAGGTTGTGGGCTACACGCCCACCCATAACTTATGTGCCAACTCGTATCCACAGTCACCATCCACTGTGGATTCATGCATGTATGCATGTACAAATCCAACAACAACAACAACCATCCATAGTCATCATCCACTGTGGATTCATGCATGTACAATCCAGCAACAATAATAGCCTACCTTTTATCACACCTATTTTATCCTCATGGTTTAACGTTTTCCGTCGACAACGGAATGATGTACGTTATAAAATTTTATGTAGATATTTAAAATTCATTCCACTTGAATCTTTTAAATATTTTCATATTACACTAAAACTTATTAGGGTTAATTATGTTTTTGGTCCTTGAACTTTTTCGAGTTTTCACTTTTAGTCCCTAAACAAAATTTTGACCGGTCTTAATCCCTGAACTTTTTTTCCTTCAATGTTTTTAGTCCCTAAACTTTTTTAAACTTTTTGTTTAAAAACATCGGAACTAAAAACATTGAAGGAAAAAAAGTTCAGGAACTAAGATTGGTCAAATATTTGTTTAGGGACTAAAAACAAAAAGTTTAAAAAAGTTTAGGGACTAAAAACATTGAAGGAAAAAAAGTTCAGGAACGAAGACCAGTCAAAATTTTGTTTAGGGACTAAAAGTGAAAACTCGAAAAAGTTCAGAGACTAAAATCATTGAAGGAAAAAAAAAGTTCAGGAACTAAGACCAGTCAAAATTTTAGGACTAAAAGTGAAAACTAAAATAAGTTCAGGACCAAAAACATAATTAACCCAACTTATTATATTCCACCTAAGGATATATATAATTTTAAGTTCCTCAGTCAAATATGAAATTCATTAAATAAACTAGATAGAAACGCTCCAATTTATTAAAATCCGAAGATATAATATTTCAATTTATTAAAGTAAAATATTTTAATATCATTAAAGTAGTTTAATATTTTGGCTTTTTCCTAACGGAAGTTTCTATCACTAATAACATTATTATTATTATTATTATTATTATTATTAATGAAACAAATCTATTTTACATTTTTAATGTTTTTCTTTTTGAAGGCAAAAATGATTATTAATAATAAAACTGTTTATAAACACGTGATGTGTCTCAAACTAGAAAAGAATACAGCCATGACCACTGTAACATACATGACAGAATACACATATCATAACAGCAAACAAATTGCTCCAGTAATTGCCTATCAAAATAGAATATCCTAATATAGTCCCCAATCCTCATGCAGCAAATATATCCTCCCTACTATTATATGTGTTATGTACTTTTTATAACCTCCAAGCTTTTTGTGCCTGTCACGTAGTGATTAAGCACCGACTATAGTTTTACATTTTTAATATTATATTTATTTCTTTTTCTATTTTTAAAAAAGACTATGAACATAAAATAAAGTTTATATATCACGTTTTATCTCATATAAATCTAGACACTAATTACTGTTATGAGGAGTGCTAGCGACCAATGTTCTCATAACCGGACCGGACCGGACCAGACCGGCCGGTTTGACTGGTTCGACCGGAAACCGGTCTGGTGACCGGTCCGGATACTCTATAAAATCGGAGAAACTCGGAACCGGTGAGAACCGGTCAAGAACCGGTCAAACCGGGCCAAAACCGGCCAGAACCAGTCAAGAACCGGTACCCAAAACCGGTCAATATTATGATATATATAATAAAACTTTTATATATTTTTTGAATGTTAAAACTTTGTAAAGTGATGTTTTAAGTTTTATTATAGTTTTTAATGTTATAAAGTTATGTGATATTATATTTATTTAATATTATTTTATAAATTATTTTATTAATACCGGTTCAACCACGGTTGAACCATTGAGCCTTGAACCAGTGCCTTGACCGGTTCAATGACCGGTCCGATTTTAAAAACATTGCTAGCGACACTCTTTCTAATACTTTCTTTTAGACACTCTCTCTATGATTGGTTGAAATTTATTAAAAATTATCAATTTTTGGTGGATCACAGCTAAATCAGAAAAGAGAATCCTTAAATAATATGTGAAACCCACCAAAATTGGTGATTTTCAATGAATTTCAAATCAACCAATCATAACCAATCATAGGAAGAGTGTTTAAAAGAGAGTGCTAGAGAAAGTGTCGCTAACATTTCTCTTACTGTTATTTTTAATAGATAAAGAGCTTTAATTAAAATAAGAAAAAGTAATACCAATAAATTGCGAACTTGGTCATTTTTATGACTTAAGCTTTCAGCAAACAAGAACAAATAATAGAAATTAAGCTAGTCATACCACACCAAACAGCACATGTCATTCGGTAAAAAAAATAAAAATTGCAAGCTTTCCTTACTTTAAAAAGATGCTAAAAAGATAGAGTTTTGGAGAGTGGGAGGTGGAAGAAACTTAATTTCTTGGACAAGGTTTTGAATAAATCACCAACAAAGTATTAAAATCCAAAAGTGATGTAGTAATATTTGGCCATTCTTTGGAAGTTCACGTACGTAGCTTTAAATTTTTAGGATGAGAGGAAAATTTTGGAGGCAAAGCTGAACCAAAAATGAAGGAGAATTGGAGATGGAGTCTCGGTTACATGAAGGGAGAATAAATAAAAATGTAAGTTATTGGATGCAAAATTTATAGACGTTATAATATGACACTATTTTATTATTAATTATTATTATTATTATTATTATTATTGTTATTATTATTATATATAGGAGTTTGCTAATATAGATCCACTTAAAATTAAAAGATGTATGTTAGCACTTAACACTTTTTTAGTTGGACAAAATAACCAGTTTTCTTATATTTAGACTGAAAAAAATTAAAGGATACTCATATAAATTCAGTTTCTTTTAATTATCTAATTTAATTTTCTCTTCCCCACGTCTTTACCTCACTTTATTTTATTTTTTTAAAATACAAATAACGTATATGACTTTGATAAGCCGTCGTTGCCTTGAACATTACGTCTTTCAATTTCTTTTCAAATTACAAATTACAAATTCATACAATCCTATTGTGTTTCCAATATTAATAAAACATATTGGCACACATCAAATATAAAAAGAATTGTTAATGTGAACCATTGTGATCTTTAAGAGCTTAATATGAAAAGAGTCACGAAGGTACAATTTTGGATTCATTGGGAATGTGTTAGCACGGGGACTGTGGAATGTGGATACATAATTGGGGGTGAGGGAGGGATCGATGTTGTATAGCTGTAGATTGGGAGGTTGCAATTTTTTATTTCGAATACGGTAACGTGAATAGGAACAGCGTGCAGGAAAGAGAAGATAACGTGCGAGAGAAAAAAAATGGTTAATAAAATAAAATTAAATTAGGTAATTAAAATTTACATGAATACTCTAACTTATATTAGTTTAAATATAAGAAAAATGATTATTTTGTTCAAATGAAAAGGTGCAGAATGTTAACTTACATCTTCTATTTTTTAAGTGGATCTATATTAATAGTCTATATATACATCTTCTATTTTCTAAGTGGATCTATATTAACAGTCTATATATATATATATATATATATATATATATATATATATATATATATAATCAATGTATCCAATTGACCAAATTAAATAAATGTGATTTAATTTTTTTTATCCGTAAATGTGATATAATTGAATGAAGTAGTCATGTGGCAACGTGAAAAGAATGTGGCCTTTGTTTTATATTTCAACCAGAGCCTTCCTGTGCCAGCAAGATTTAAGGGTACTTGTGTTTGATATTTGGCCAAATCTTTGACATTGAAAGCAAAGAAGCTGCCTCCTATGTATAGATCACGTGAAGAAATAGCTAAGTTTCAATTGGTTGTTATATATATATATTCTTTTGGAAGAAACACATGACCAAGACTTCAGTAGAGAAGTAAGAGAATAAATGAGCTAGTTAAATCAATGAATGGGGTTTGAAGACAATTATTTAATGGTTAGTAATTTTTCTTTCTAAGAAAATAAAATGAATGTGTGAATAGAAAAGGGACAGGGAGATGGCAGTACATCAAACATTTAAGAGGATCAAATGTGAACATGACAATTGAAAATAAGCTATAATAGGTGTAGCTACTAAGAATAGAGTAAAGTCAAAAATTGATTACTCTTTCTTCAATTGAGAAGTAAAAAGTCCATAGGATGTCGGGGGAGAAAATAACTTTTTTTTTTTAATTTGTATTTCCAATAAAAGCAAGATGAAGAAAATGTGAGAATTGGATTTGTACTTTGTACTCCTTTGTCAACCAACACCGCCTGACACAAAGATAAGGGTCCTTACATTTGAAATTTCCTTGAAATTAAGAGAAGAAATTAGCTGGACATTTCCTAGACATATGCTATGGTTAGCATAGGTAATGATGGTGTTAATTTTTTTTTTATGACTAACTGAAGAAATTGTGAGAATGGATTTTCAAATCTTGCGACATTTATGTCAGCCAAGATCAATGATTCATTGTGCTTTAAAGTTTTAGCCAAATTGAAATTTTAAAAACGTGTAGATTGGTCTTCAAGTTTTAATTTAGTTAAATTAAAGGTAATAAAATGTAAATCAAGTTAATTAAATTATTAATTATAATTTGGTAAATATATGACTTACAAATTTTAATTTAGGACGTCTAAGAAAATTTTAGAAGATCTCATAGAATTTTTTCTAATTACTGAAAAGCTATAAAAAATACACTATTTAAACAGTGTTAAAATATTATTATTTTAATTAACGGTAATGGAATAAAATAAAAATTTCATAAGAACCTAATTATAATTATTAGAGACTAATTATAATTAAATATTTTATTTTTCTTGACTATTTTCTCGTTTCCACAGTGTATTCTTATATCGTTAGTGTGCAACGCAATCCCGATTTTAATAGAATTTTCTACTAAAATTACACAGAAAAATTACACATGTTTATTTATTAAATGTTCTCATAAAATTATATTTAATTATCTCTTGTAATTATTTTCAACCACTTTATCATATATTAGAAAAATCTGAGTGTTACAAAGCACACACCAAGGTGGATATTTCTCTTCCAACATGGTTTATTCCATACCCAAAGTGTCATCACCAGGATTCGAACCCTAAATCACTTGGTTAAGGGATACAAGCCACTACTACTTGTGCCAACTAATATTGGTATTTGGAAGATAGGTTAACTGAGTATACAATTTAAGAGAATTTAATAATTAAAAAATAGAAAACTGATATATATTATTATTATTTTATGTAAATATTCCCTAATTAATCAATTATATACTTTGAACTTATTTACATAGTTAAATAAAATTGTTCTTAATTATTTTTTCATGAATATTGTTACTTATTTTAAAAATTAAGACACCAAATATGAATTTATTTATAATGTTATGTTTTACTTATAATCTCTTCTCTATTTTTATGAACGGTGAATCTCTACAAAGAGTAAAAAATAAGTTAAAAATCAATCACTAAATAATGTGTGCATGGAAGGAAATATTGGAGAAAAACAATGAAAGGTAAAAGAATATATATATATATATATATATATATATATATATATATATATATATATATGAAATTGGGCTAAACGCCCAAACAAACACAGAACAAAACTGCTTCTTGGCCAACACAGCGTTAGAAGTCAGCTTCCTCGCCGCAAAAGGAGGGTGGCACATCAAACAACATAGGATTAACTAAATTTTTAGTTCCTAAATATTTTTAAAATTTGATTTTTAGTCCCTAAATTGTTTTAAAATTTTGATTTTTAGTCGTTGAATAAAATTTTGACCGGTCAAAGTCTTTAAACTTTTAAAAAAATCAGTTTTTAATCCCTAAAACCTCCTCCGCTGTGCGACACTGGCAAGTTCGACCATTAAAACTTCTACATCACCGCACTTTTCTCAACCACCACCCCAAAACCTTTGCCACCAACCTCCCCCCTCCTTCAAGACCAATAATAAATATTATATAAGTGTTAAGGGTAATATGAAAAGGGAAATTTTTTTTTTGGAAAACACTCCTGTTAAAATTCAAAGCGTAACCAATAACTATGCTTACATTACATGAGCCAATCCTATCTACACTAATTGCCTGCATATTCCTATTTCAAATTTAGTTTTAATTTGGATTAATTCTTGTTAGTCATATTTTAGAACGGATTTGTTCGATTGTAGTTGTGTTTGGATACCATAGAGTCTTTAATAGACAATTATTATATTAACAAAATAGTATTGGATAAAAATTAATGTTATTGTGTATGTTAAATAAATGATAAATTTATATAAGTAATTATTAAGATCAATTATATTTCATTAAGCAAATTTATTTTCGCTATGAATTTGTATAAAATCTCTTCTATTAATATTTAAATGATAATGTTGAGTCATAAAACAAATCATGATCCTCAATAATTTTGATTTAATGCAAATAAATGTTAAGTTTAAAAGTTGTGTCTGAAAATGTTAACGGAGGAAAATGTTGCATTTGCATCTATAGTGACATACAATAAGCAGACAGACTCAGAGTCTAATAGCATTTAAGGTACAGTTAATGCGCTGTCTTTTTTTATCTTAACATCCTTCCTAGGATCTGTAAAAGTGTAAGGGAAGTGAAGAAAAGTCAAGTGTTAGAGTTTCCCTCTGTCTTAAAAGATGCACCCAGCTGTAATGAGTACTTGTCTGAGCACAAGTGATTTAACTCGTTGGTGACTAGTTAGTGATAAACATTTACTGCTCGCATTTAATGTTCCAACGGACACCCAGCTTCAGACAAAAGTCAGATGCAAGAAAGAAGGTCGTTTAGAGACAACGGTTACTTTCTCAATAAGTCTATATATACTAGAAGTTTTGAAGTGCTAAGTGTTGAAGTTATAATTTAAAAAACACAAGCAATCTTTCAAGCCTTCATTTCTTTCTGTGTTCATATTCTTTAAGTTGTAAAAAGCTCTCCAAACACTTTGTTTATCCTGAGAGAAAAAATATGCGAGCTTAATCTTTTTATCCGTTTGTAAGACGATATCATAGTCTGTGTGCACCCAACCTTAAACAAATTTGCTGCTTTGTTTTAGAGCTAGAAGTGACTTGGTAGCAAAAAATACTTGATTTTTAGCTTGGAGAGCATACTAGAATAAAAACTACTTGGGTAGAGAGGCTAGTGTAAAACTACATGGGTAGAGAGGCTAGTATAAAAACTACTTGGGTAGAGCCAAAAGTGGTAGTGAACATTACTTGTAACTTTGTAAAAAGTTAGTGGAACTTGGTGTGTTGCCAAGAACTGGATGTAGTCTCAAGGTTGAGGCGAACCAGTATAAAATTCTCTATGTGTTTATCTCTTTCCTTCTTTGTCTGTGCTTTGATTTGACTTTGGGTTGTGATTTGTGTTTACGAAAATTTCATATGTTTTCAACTGTGAAAAACATCATACATCGTCTGTTCTTTTGTATAAAAACTTTGTCTTAGTAACTCTCACAGATAATAGGCTTTACAAAAAAGTTTGCGAAAATTTTTAAATCACAATTCAATCCTCCTTCTTATAATTTTTGCCTTTCAGATGACATTGAAAATTTTATATGAAAAAGACAGTTTAAATCCAATTTGTTAATATATATTTACTACAAAATGATATGTTGATTTTATCTTTCAAAACTTCATATATTAAAATTTTTATTAATATCTATATATAAAAATTATTATTTTTTTACTTAACATTCAAGAAATATATTAAAGTTAAAGTTGTCAAATTTATTTTATTACAAAATAGGTTTAAATTATTTTTTAACTAATATCATGAATAAAATGTTTTCTAATTTTTCCATGCAATGTAATGTAAGAGTTAAGTTTTAGATAAAAATAAAATTATTTTTATGTATCAAGAGAAAAACTAGTTACTGTACATGTAATTTTTTTTTTTAATATTTGATAAGGTATTCCTATAAGAATAATTAAGAAAATATTTTTTTGATGTAACTAATAAAATAATCCTCGAGTTATGAATGATATTCAAGTAAAATCATTCTTAAAGTAACAATGCTTGTTCTGTAAAAAAAATAAAAATTAACAATGCTTGAATTCTTAATATTTAAAATATACTAATAATAAAAGGAATACCCATATTTTGTGTACACATTTTTTAGACTATTTTGTCCTTTAATTAATTTTGAAAACTACCTCTAAATCAGGTTGTTATTGTAAAACTGAAATTATTTACATCTCTTAACTATCTTTTTATTTTAATTAAAAAACTGAAAAAAAAATATATAGATAAACCAGGCACAAAGTGTCTGCTTTCATCTAGTTGAAAATAAAATTAATTTGTAGAAAGCCACAATTCACTTCCATTACAATTATAAACAAATAAATATATAATATAATAACCAAATTTAAAATGTTGAATTGTGTAGATAATATGATAACAATAATTCAAATATAATGGTTTATTAAGAGATATGTATTTTAAGAATAATTTTAAATTCAAATACATGTATTTCTTTACAATTTATAAATTTTAGGCTAAATTGTAATTTTGATCCCCCTAGTTTCCCAAATCCATGATTTTGGTCCTCCTGATTTTTAATTGTAACATTTGGTCCCCCTAGTTTTAAAAATTGGTGATTTTGGTATTTCCGTCAATTGGCTTCCATTGACCATTACATTCTTAATGTTGACCACTTATGTTGACACTGCTTCATTCGAGACTCCTTTGGAGTGCAAGCATCCTTCTTCCCCACACGCATCATTGCTTCAATTTCACCTTCGAGATCTGAAATTAAAAAATAAAGAGAGAAAGTGGAAACAAAAATAAAACAAGAACCAAATTAAGCTTGCTATTCAACATTGGTTGGGAGTTGGGTGTGTCACAGAGAGATTAAAGAGAGACTCGGAAACAAACATTAGAGACTTAGAAACACCTGCGGGAGGAGAACACAACAGTCCTTGGTCGTGTCGGGGTGCGACGGAGCCAGAGATGTGCTAGAGATGCGATGAAGTGAAGGAGCGAAGGGGAGGAGAACGCGACAGTCCTCGGTCGTGCCAGAGTGCGACGACACCGGCGATGGGTCAAAGGCACACCGAAGTGAAGGAGAACGCAGTGTAACAACCATAGGTTATCCCTACTGCTGGCTGGCCCATGCAATGTATTCATGGTCTTCCATGGACCAACATTTGGTAAGAAATCAACGAATCCCTTAAGGACTTCATGGAGAGATTCACCGAGGTCTCTGTTAAAATCCGAGACCTGAATCCCCAAGTCGCATTGACCGCCATCTGGACCTTTCTCATACAGCCTCTGCAAGAAGCCGCCACATGATATGGATGAGTTCAAAGCGAGAGCAGCAGGGTACATTTAGATGGAAGAGATGACGAAGTTTCGAGAATGACATAGAAACAAAATTGATGCTCTCCTTTATAGTAATGATCAATGATGTATGATGACAACTCATGAATGAGATGGTCTTAATGTTGGGGTTTCAAGGTCTATAATTTAAAAAAATTTCAAGACCAAGAGCGAAATTAACCCTTCGCATAGATCACGCATTACTCGTGAATCTCTAAGGGGTTTAAATGATTACCTTTGTAGCATGCTTTCAATTGACTGGTTGCCTTTGATCACCGAGCATCGAAGTAACGATGTCTCTACTCAGTCCATGCGAGCAACTATAGGAGTGGGATCTCAATGCTAGCCGACGGTAGACATGTAGGATTTAGAAGCAGCTCACTAAAGTGTTTTCTCATGAGTCATGTTGTGAGATGTGCACCTCTTTATGTAGAAACATAAGCTCTATCTTAGTCCCATAAAATATCTTATCAAATCTCATTTGATCTTATCAAATCTTATTTGATTTGATATAGATCTCATCAAATCTTATTTGATTAGATATACAGATAATTATCTTATCAAATCTTATTTGATTAGATAATTACCTTATCAAATCTCATTTGATTTAGATAATTAATTAAATCATATCTAATTAATTATCTTATCATCTCGTGTCTTATTTAATTAAATCTTATTTAATTAAACATGTTGATTAATTAATTAAATCACATTTTATTAATTAATCATGAACTAAATTAAATCTCATTTAATTTATTCATCTACTCCGATAAATTACTATATGTGTGTGACCCTATAGGCTCCCACTAAACTGGAAATAATATTATTTCTATAACATTATAGATAATGATTGACACCTAGCAATGCATCGCTGCCACCCAGCCTATGAGATAATCAGTTATTTGATTTCAACCTTTACGACAACCATTTCCACCGTGTAGCCTTTGTTCCTTCGTCCGAATGTCTAGATTGAACATGAGGCATAAGAGTGTCATCCTCATTAGGTCCAATCGTTTATTTCTTGATACCCAAGTAGACGTTTAATTACAAACAGACTCAATATCTGATATCAGTCCATTTGCACATGACTATGCATATTGTACGTCTCACTCTATCGAGAGGCCTATAGACATAACTCCTGTTATGTAAGAGGGACAAATCCTATCTACACCACTGACATTCCTCAACATGATTCATTACATGCCCAAGTACTACCTTTATAATCACCCTATTACAGATGACGTTTGATAGCATTAAAACATACAACTCCTACATGTAGGAATCATAGTGACTTCAAGTCGAAGAACTGTTATCACCTTATGGTTGCCATGAGAAGCGCTTATGTCATTTACATAACTATTATAAAGCCTTCTCATAGTGGGTCAGTCTAGTATAAATATTACTCCTAATATTAATACCTGTGCGCTAGCCTGATATCTCATATCCATGACCTGTGAGATGCAGTCATCATGCTACTCACATAATAGTCTTAATGCATCATTGTCGTCCCTGTTAACAATGATACTTCGACTACAGACATTTTAAGAATCATGTTCTATTATTCAATGAATCTCACATCATCGAATAGCCCTCCTATTCTAAGGACGTTACTATATCATACCACAGATAACATAATAACTGAAATGCCTCCTATATTAAAATATATAAATCAAAGTCATAATACAAATGTAACCTAAAATAGATTGGCCATTAGGGCTCACTCCAACACTTAAGTCACTACAAATCCTTGTTCTCCATTAAAGATCGTAATTGTAATATTCTTGACACCACCTATACATTCCCTACTTTATTTGAGGAGGATAAGATTTATATTGTTTTAGAGCTTTCTATGGAAGAAATAAAAACTACCTTTTTTTTTCCATGGGTAACTATAAAGCCCCTGGAATAGATAGGTTTGACCCCATCTTTTTAAGTGCCACTGGGATCTCCTTGGTCTATCCATTTTTCAGTTTATGCAGCTTGTGCTTAATTCTCCTCATCATATAGCTTCAATCAATTAGACTTTGCTCACTCTAATTCCTAAATCTAATGACCCTTCCTCTATGTCTCAGTTTAGACCGATAACATTGTGCAATGTTATTTATAAAATCCTTACCAAGGCTATTACAAATCAGTTAAGTCGCTTTTTGCCATTTACGGTAGGGCCTTTGCAGTGCAGTTTCATAAAAGGTTGTACTTTAGTTGACAACTTTATCATTGTTCAAGAACTTGTTCATTCTTTTGAGAAAAAACTTCATAAAGGAAGGTATATGATCCTTAAACTTGATTTGCGGAAGGCATATGATCGTTTGGAGTGGGATTTTGTCATTGAAACTTTTGAAATAAATGAAACACACTAGAAGGGGTGGGAGGTTGAATAGTGTGTTTGTGTAAACTTGAAGCATTTTTCTCAAAGATGGAAACCTTTTTTGAAAAGAAGATATATCAATAACTTAGAAAACCATTTTGTGAAAAGATCGTCTAACACTTAAAATCGATTTCCACAAAGACAAATTTTTACAGAGAACATTCAAGATGAATAAAACAATTTTCTCAAAAGTAAGTTCTAAAGAACTTGTGTGTTCAAAGGTTTGTTCAAAGAAACTTAAGAGAAAACAAGATAAAGCTAAAAAGAAAGAGTATAAACACTTGTTTTATACTGGTTTACTCAAACTCTTGAGCTACATCAAGTTCTCCTTCAAATCCTTGAAGGGTTTCACTAATCAAAAATTGATTACAAACCAAGTATTCTATCCTGTCACTTCTAGCTTACACAAGAATTCTCTAGGCCACTTCTGGCACACCCTCAATCTCTCACAAAGATTGATAAACACCCAAGTATTCTTTATCACTAAGCCACTCCTGATTTTCCAAACAAAACTGTTTGAGAAATTACAAGTGATCACAGAAACACTCTCAATGAGAGGGTACACAATAAGAGCATATTACAAAGAGAAAACTTTGCAAAGCAAAGAATGGAACACTTAAGCACTCAATGTTTAGTCGTCCAATAGAGTATGAGTATCAGAACAAATTTTTCCAGCACTTTGTTCTTTCTTGATAGCTTTGTTAGTTTTCACAATGTGCAAAACAACTCTATTTATAGGCTTCAGTGAAATGTATCCACTGTGGGTATCAAAGCCTGTGGAATTATCTGTTTCCTTACATCTATGTGACTGTTGCAACGTGACAACTTAGGATAGAGAGAGAGAGGGGACAATAGTACAGTCTTTTTTTTAGCGTGCCTCCACTACCTGTACGAAGAAGATTCTTTACAGAGAATGCTTCTTTGTCTCCTGCCTTAGTGTACACTTTCGAATTTCAAAAGATTAGTCATTTAAAAATGACGAGGGAATAAAGATATAAAACTTTTCAAGCACGAATCATCCTCATGAAGTGTACATGTGTGTTTTGTGCACATGTTTGGATGATAAAAACTTTTAAATATAAATCAGTGTGTAAGTTTCTTATCTCCAATATGGACATTCAAAACAACTTAGCACTTTGGATGCTAGTTTTCACAAAACACTTGAACACTGTTTAGTTATAGCACGTTGGACGATAGTTTAAGTCTTTTAATAAAATAGGTGCCAGAGCGTATGAATGATGTTAGATGCTAAAAAAATAGAGCAATATAGGTTCAGGATTTCATTACCAAACTTATCTTGGATAATAGTAATTCTGTGATACTCAATAGAAACCATTAGCTCATCAAATTTATCATCAAAACCATAGATATTTTGAGGGGTTAGACATCGTCCAATGTCATTGGTTCTAACAACTTTGAAACTGGTTGGTATCAAAACCATTCCAGATTATTCCTTCTTGGCTGCTTGAGATTATTTTCACTGTATCAGCTCCTCTTCAATGGCTGTCAACTAAATGGTAGAAGTTCAGATTCTTTCAACCTCTCGAGAGGACTTTGCCAAGGGGATCCAATTTCCCCTTATATCTTTGTTTTATGTTTAGAAATACTAGCCCATTTAATTCAAGAAGTTGTTAATTCAGGGATTGGAAGCCTTTTTCTTTTGGAAGGCCAAATGGAGTAAAGCTTTCACATTCTAGTTGTTGAGGCTACTGCTACTCAAGTTGAGGGGATAAATAATATTTTGAAGACTTTTTGTGAAGCTTCGGGCCAAAAAGTAAATCTGTCAAAAGCTGTGGGTTTTTTCTTTCTCAAAGACTGTTGATCATAATTTAGCTAATGACTTAAGTCAGCAACTTAACATTCTTAGAACGGAAGACCTTCAAGCTTATCTTGGATTCCCGGTTCTGCATCATAGAAAGTCACACTAGTTTTATAGAGGGGTGGTTGACAAAATACGTAGAAAGTTGTCACCTTGGAAATCTAAAACTCTCTCTATGGCTGGCAGAATTACCCTAGCCCAAGCTTGTCTTCTCAACATATCCTGACTTATATTATTTAAGCGACAACTTTACCATTTTCTATCTGTGGTGAGGTTGAAAAGATCTGTCGTGATTTCATATGGGGAAGCCATGGTGATAGGCGTAAGGTCCACCTCATGGTTTTAAATCGCGGACCGCAACACTTGTTGCGGCCGCAATATTGCGGTTGCGGAGCTCACCGCAACGGCAACAGACCGCAATTGCGGTGTGAATTAAATTCACGTAAAATGCCGCAACGCAACGGCGTTGCGTCCGCTATGAAGCCGCAATGGAGCCACAACGTCCGCAACAGAACTGCAACACAATCCTGGTCCACCTTTTTTCTAAAAAAAAACCAGATCTGACTTGGGGTGTGATTCCATTGGCGAGTGTCCTTGTGCGTGCTTTCTGTTTGTGGTCCTGTTTCCGTTTTCATCTACATTCTTTTTAGAAAATGGATCGCTAGATTTCAGAGGGGAGGGGAGGGGAGAAGGATGAGGTCGTGCGGCAAGGGGAAGGGGGAAAGGGGAAAGACAGTGAGATTGTAGGGGAGTAGGATTTGGGAACTAATTTCAGAGGGGAGGGGAAAAGGGTCAAATTGGGAAGGATGAGGCAGTGGGGAAGGGGAAGGGGAAAGAGAGTGAGACCGTGGAGGAGTGGGAATTGGGAAGCAATTTTTTTAATTATTCTATTTTATTTTAGTAGAGTGAACCTTGGTTTCTATGTGACATGACAAGGAGAGGGAATGAAAATTTTAGAGGGGAGGGAGAAATTATTTTGTGGAGAGAATAGAGGGAAAATTAGAAAATTTGTAGGGAGAGGATTATTTGATAAAATGAAATAAAGTATTGGATGAAAGAAGATAAATTTTTCACACAAAAGAGCCAAGAATTTGGGAAAGGGATAATTAGAAAGGAAATTTAAATTTGATAGATTAAAGAAATTATGAAGAAAAAAATTAGTAATTGGTAAAGAAGAAAATTTGAGGAATTAAATTTTTTAAGAAAGCTAATTTTAGATTTATATACCATTTTTTTTATTACAAATCTATTATAAATTATTCATTAAAATGATGCAAAATCTTTAAAATGAATGAAAATTTATACAATCTTATAAATATAAAATACACCAATAATTATAGCTTTTTTTTTTTTATATATTTGGTGCAAATATGAAATAATTTCACGCCGCAACAGTCGCAATCCGCATCGCAGTAGCCGCAATGTCCGCAACCGCAATGGCCGCAACCGCGACCGCAATCACGACCGTAACCGCAATTTAAAACCATGGTCCACCTCATATACTGGGATAAGATTTGCAAACTGAAGGACCAAGGGGGTCTGGGATTTCAGAAAATTAAAACTCTCAATCGTTGTTATCTGATGAAATTGGGTTGGAAACTCACATTGTGGAATCCAAACTCCCTCTGGGTGCGAGTTCTTAGAGAAAAATATGGTTGTGGTGTTAACATGGTCCCTACTATTAAACATATCTAAAAAAATAATCCCATATTTGGAGATCATGTGGTCAATGATTAGAATCTTCTGTGAGAGAATTGCTGCGATTCATGCTCCTACCCAAGGAATGAAGGACTTCCCTATTTGGCGCTCTTTTTCGAATGGGAATTTTTCTATAAAGGAGGCCTTTAAATATTGTTCTCAAAGTTCTAGTAACTTCCAAATTCCCAGCTTCAATTTCTCTCTTATTTGGAGATGGAATGGTCCTTCGAGGGGGTGAGTGTTCCTATGGAAGCTTCTCCATGGATGCCTACTTACAATTAGTGAGAGAAAGACAAGGAATATGGCTGCTGATGACCAATATCCCAATGTGATTTAGGTCCTGAGGATATCATATCATGTACGTTTTGCATGATTGTGAGGAAGTTGTTGAGTTTTGGAAATCTATTATTCATGAGGATCTTTGGGCCTCTTTTTTTAGCTTAGGTCTCTGCGCATATAAAAAAATTTCCTCCCTAAACTGCCATAAAATGAAGGATGGGAATATTTGTTGCATTATATTATTTTTTCTTCAATTTTTTTAAATTAATATTTTTTATATTAAAAAAGAATAATATAATGAAAATTTAAGTATGTGTTTGGTTGCACGTCTACTCCCCTTAGACGTGCATATCTTCAGTCAAAAGTGAGAAATTTGGTTGACCATGATGTTTGGATTTTTTATTCAAACATGATTTAGTTCAGCATAATCGATTTTGTGTGAAGCTAATTAGAGTTGCTTCTGCATCAGGATAAAATTGATTTTCAGATTTGGATAACAAGTTTCTCGATCGTTTTTCCTTTCGATGTTGAATACTGTTACGCTGTCGGTGTTGGTTTTGAAGCAAGAGCATGAATCGGTGAATCGATGTTGGTGCTGAACTGCTGGTTTTTACGGCAAAGCCTTTTTTCTTTTTGACAAAGTTTTTATGGTAATGCTATAAACCTATTTTAATTATTAATTTTATTGTAAAGTTAGGCACGTGGATACAGATTATAAACCTATTTTAATTATTAATTTTAGGCTTAAATATGTTTTAGTCCCTAATATATTAACGAATTTTGCGTTAGATCCTTATTAAATTTTTGCTTTGTGTTGGATCCCAATAAATTTTTTATTTTGTTTTTATTTCCTAAAGTGATTTAGATAGCACTTTAAATTTCTTTTAAAAAATGGTTTAAATAGCGCGCTTTAGGGAATAAAAACAAAAAAAATTTATTGGGGACCTAACATAAAGCAAAAATTTAATAAGGATCGAACGCAAAATTTTCTAATAAATTTCCTAATATATCAGGGACACGAAACATATTTAAACCTTAATTTTATTGTAAACAAAATCTTATATTTTGACAGAAAAATCATTTTACAAACATAGATATTTATTTTAAATTAATAATCTATACATTAATATAATAATAAATTACAATACAAAAAATATCTACAAATAACTAAAGCCCATTTTGGTAATTGCATATTCAAAATCAATGTTGATAGCAAGTTTTCAAATAATATTGAGTGTGAAAATCAATTTTCTAATATATATATCCAAACAAAAATCAATTCTATAAAATCACGCTGGTCTCAAATAAATTCTACAAACGCATATCCAAACATACACTAATTCTTTTGTTCAGATATGTGTTCCCATTGAAATTACTAGAAAACAAAAAATAAGTTTAGATTTTTTTATTAAATATATTTTTAATTAGTTATAAACACTCATTTTAAATTTTAGAGAGATGAAAAATAATTTTTTTTATAAGAACCAAAATCAAAACACACTCATTTTATAAGGACTAAAAACGTATTTAAGTCTATTATTTATTTATTTATTTTCACCTCTTTTTCTACTCATGTAAATATATAAATATTTTTACTTTTATTTTTATTCTTTCTAATCAAAGTAAGAGAAAATAGGTGATGCACCAACGGTGTAAAAAAATTTTACACCGTCATTTAATCACAACTCATCATGTATGATAAGTTTATTGACTTTTACAATAATCATCTTAAAAATCATATCAATGATGATTTATGATTGATTGACTAAAATAGTTTTATATTATTAATGCATCACTATTAAACTCTTTAAGTAATATAAGTTATTTTTACTTTATTTGACCTATATATTCAAATATCCACCAACCATGCAAAGAAAGTGAAGTATAGGAAAATCATTGGAAGGCGCAATTCAACTTAATCATAGAAAGTGATGAAGTATTCCCAAGTCAATATATCCACTCATCCAGTCCTATGCGACAGGGAGAATAATTATAAGAGCACATAAACCTTAAAAGACAAAAAGTACTCATGGACAAACAACTACAAATGGATGTGCATTCAAAGGAGAGTAATTAACTCCTTTCCCATTTGGCACGACCAATAATTGTACCTTTGTTTAGATGAGTGCATGTTACACACATATATACGCGGATCCGCCACTGTTTAGATGACCGCATGTCTCATTCTCAATTTGGCGGGGGCCCTCAATGTCCCAAAGAAGTTCCGCTGTTGATGACCTATTCCATGTAAAGAAATTCATAAAGTTCATCATTGACCGACCTCAAGTGTTCCTATTGGAAGGCGCAATTGAACTTCATCATTGACTGACCTATGAATATCAATCATTCACTCATCCCGTTCTTTGGGATAAGGGGAGTAATTATAAGAGCACATAAACCTTATTGACAAAGCCATGGACAAACAACTGCAAATGGCTATGCATTCAAAGCAGGTGCTACTTATTGTGCTCTTTCTTGTTATTGTTGTTGTTGTAGCTACTAAAACTCAACCCATATCAAAGCCAAACTGCCCAACAAAGTGTGGCAATGTCACCATTCCCTTCCCATTTGGAATGACCGAGAATTGTTCCTTGGACCCCTCATTTGTTATCACTTGCAACCAAACCTTTTCACCACACATTGACATTCCGTTTTTGAAAAATAATCTTTACCCCCAAGGTGTGCGTGTGCTAGACATTTCACTCGACGGCGAACTCAACATTTCATTGCCGGTAGCCATAGATTGCATCCATGATGGCGATTTTGAAGCATTGGCAATGGGTCATTCGTTCAACCTTACGCCTTTTCATCTATCATCCACGCGAAACAAGTTAACCGTGGTGGGCGGTAACACGGTTGGAATAGTAGGGTCGGAAGATAATATTCTTAAGCGATATAGTGCATGCGTGTCTTTGTACGATTATTATTCAATATCTAACAGGTCATGCTCTGGCAATGGTTGCTGCGAGATTTCAATACCACAAGGGCTATCCGATTTCTCTTATTATTCTTTTCCTAATGTCTTCAACATGACCAGCATTATTTGGCAGGAAAACCCCTACCCATGCAGTTATGCATTTCTGGTTAAAGATGGAGAATACAAATTCTCCGCCACTCGTACTGACATCCTCAACCTCAACAACAACACCAAGTTTCCCGTGATTGTGGATTGGGCAGTGGGGAACCACACGTGCCAATATGCTAAGAGTGCTTCTAGTTATGCGTGTAAGTCAGACAATAGTGTATGTTACAATGCAAAGGTGGGACATGGCTACCTTTGTAACTGCTCTAGGGGTTTTCGGGGAAATCCTTACCTCAATGATGGTTGTCAAGGTATGTACTACTTCCATAATAGATATTAAATGGTGATATTTTAGGCTAAATATATTGTTTGTAAATAATATTAAATATTTTTTAAATTATGTACATTAACCTTAAACATTAAGAGAGGTAGTATATACTTTTACACTTTAATATAAGAAGAAAAAAAATTAAATTTGATTAACTGAAATATATGCAAATTTTAACTAATTTAACCCTATTTAATACCTTTATTCCAAAAATATTCATAAGTTCAAATCTGAGCATCATCTCTCATAAATATTATTAAGGGTAGTTTAGAACATATAATATTTTTTTTTTTACGAAATGAAGAAAAATAAATGAACTTAATTAACATTCTTAATTAATAAGTGCAAAATTATATACTACCTTCATTCTTATTTATAAGACTCAATTACCTAATTCATTAGGATTAAAGAAATTGGTTAATTTAGTTGATAACAATAAATTTGTCCTAAATTTATATATTTTTTCAAAAATACCATTATCATTAGTGTTTCTCTCCTAAATTTTTATCAATAAACCTCTCTTATTTAATTAGGGGTATTTTATTTTAAAAATAATTAATGCAAGAAATATTATGGATTGGGTCTTATAAAAAAAAAGCATCATTTTTAATTTGAGTCTTATAAATAGAAACAAAGATATTATTTTTCTTATATTTGAGGGAGTATTAATTAATCATTTCTTTATTTCATGTTCTGATTACATTTTGCTTCATTAGTATAATTATTATTGAGAATATAAGACATCAATAACAAACTATAAACGTGCTCAACGTTTATTTCTTTAATGCTTCATATCCATTGTGAAAATAGAATAGAAATTACAATTAATTAATTATCTTTCAGATATTAATGAATGCGAGGAATCCAACGACTGTATTGAGCACACAAAATGCGTCAACGATCCTCCTGGGAGCTACCATTGTTCTTGTCCAAAAGGATATGAGGGAGATGGGAAAATTAATGGAACAAGATGCAAATTCGGTACCAATCGAATAATCATAATTGCTTTAAGTGAGTATATTATTGTCTTTTTTTTTTTTTTTTTCAGAAACCACATGTATGAATAATTTGTTAATTTAAATTCATATCTTCAAGGTGATTTTCATATAATTCAAGTTGCATTAGAACAAATGCCCTTATCTGAATAATATGGCATTTTAATTTTTATCACACATGTGTAATCAACAAAATAAAGTCAACACATGCACGAATCAAAAACAAAGAGAGAATAATTTTCTTTTCACCTATTTATATCCAGGTGTGAGCGTAGGTATCTTAACACTTCTTGGGGGAACCTTTTATGGATATTGGACATCGAAGAAAAGAAAGCTCATCAAACTTAAAGAACAATTTTTTCAACAAAATGGTGGCCTATTATTACAACAACAGATAGCCAAGTATAGGGGGTCAACTGAAATGACTAAAATCTTTACTGTGGAGGAACTAAAGAAGGCCACCAACAATTTTGATGAAGGCATGGTCCTAGGCCAAGGTGGCCAAGGAACAGTTTACAAAGGAATATTACCTAATAATAGAGTTGTAGCAATAAAAAAGTCCAGAATTAGCAATCCAAACCAAATTGAGCATTTCATCAATGAGGTGATCATGCTTTCTCGAATCAACCATAGGAATGTGGTAAAGCTCTTAGGATGTTGTTTAGAGACAGAAGTTCCCTTGCTTGTTTATGAATTCATTCCCAGTGGTACTGTTTATGAGCATCTTCACGATGAAGGTCAACCTTTAAGACTTACATGGAAAACAAGATTGCAAATAGCAACAGAAACTGCTGGGGCCTTGGCATACTTGCATTCAGCTATCTCTGCACCAATCATACATAGAGATGTGAAAACTGCAAATATACTACTTGATTACAATCTCACTGCAAAGGTTTCTGATTTTGGAGCTTCAAGGATTATTCCTCTTGATCAAACTCAATTAAACACTTTGGTGCAGGGGACACTAGGATATCTTGACCCAGAATACGTCCACACAAGCCAGTTAACAGAGAAAAGTGACGTGTTTAGCTTTGGAGTTGTCCTAGTGGAACTACTAACAGGAAAAAAGGCACTCTTTTTTGATAGGTCAGAGTCTCGTAGAAACCTTGCAGTGCACTTCCAATCTTCAATGAATGAGGGTCAGTTACTTAATATTGTAGATATCCACATAATAGATGAGGCAAATGTTGAGCAACTAATGGATGTTGCTAACATTGCAGAACATTGTTTAAGGTTGAAGGGGGAGGGAAGGCCCACCATGAAAGAGGTGGCAATGGAACTTGAGGGAATAAACATTGTGGAAAAGCACCGATGGGAAAAAGTCAATTCGTCTTCAGAGGAGACTGAAAATTTTCTCAAAGCAACACAATCATCTTCTTTCAATATTGTAGATGGTGCTGACGGAAGAAGCATTCGTTCTGGCTCTAATATTTTAAAACAGATTTCTTGGTCCTTGAGTGGTGGAAGATGATTAGGTGATATTAATTGTAATATTATCATAATTTATGAGTCTGTTGTTACTCACGAATAAATGCCAATCTATTTAAGCGTAATGGTTATGTTGTATGTTGTATTCCCCAGTTGCATCGAAGACGATAATGTGACATTATGTTTGTGATGAAATGTTGTGTGGTATGTGAGATAGTTTTTCTATAGAAGTACCATTACTATTTAATTAATTTACATAGGATTTTGTGGGTAAATGATGAATATGGTTTCTTAGGTTATATTGGTTTTATCGTTAATGTTCAAGTGGAAATTGTGGTACCAACATTGGTTGGCACAAGTGGTATAGCGGCTTGTGTCCCTTAACCAAGTGGTCCAGGAGTTCGAATCCTGGTGATGCCACTTTAGGTATGGAATAAACCATGTTAGGAGGGGAATACCCACCTTGGTGTGCGCTCACGATCCTCGACGGAGTTTATTCATTGCTTCCGGCGATGAATGATCCATACCAATACCATGGTAAAAAAAAAAGAAAAAGTGGAAATTGTGGTTGTAATGGAATGTTGCATGGCATATGAGATGCTTTTCTTTATAAGTGTTATTAATACTTGTAATTGTTTAATTTATTTATTAGCTAGGGTTTTATGGGGACTTGATGAATGGTTTATCCAGTAATATTGATTTTACATCTAATGTTCATGTGGAAATTGTGTTTTATTGGGCTTGGTAATCTTAGAAGATAGGGTTTGTAAAATTTTGTTTGTTAATCTACCTTTTTTGATTCTGAAAGGATTCTTTATGAAAATCTAAATAGTTTGCATTTGTAAGGGGAATGTTAAGGGGAATATTTTCTATTTTAAGCCTAAATTCTGATAGTGTGTTGTCGCCCTTGTTCTTCTAATAAGGGTACCACAAATTCCAATGATAAATTTCCTAATATTTTCATCATTAGGTTTTCCTTTCTATGTAACTTCATTCTAGTATAGTTTCCAATCTAGAGTTACCATTAGTGTCTTTTTTGTTTCTCTTGTACACAACTATATTAAGAGTGCATTTGCCCCAATTTTTTTTTAAATTATAAGTTATTTTTAAACTAAAGTTAAAAAAAAAGAGATTTAAAAATTAAGTTAAAGCTGTTTGGATAATTTTCATGTTTTTCTCCTTAAAATTTAATTTTTAAATTAAAAGTTGTTTGGAATTTTTTCCATCTTATTCACCGCCCTCAGCTTCAATGCAAATAATTGCTTTCCTTATAAATACTTTTACATGAGAAGAGGCGCAAGTTTGCACGAGCAATTATTTTATTATTAATATGAATATTTATTTATATAGGAGTTGCTTGAACTATCAGATCAAGTTGAAGATTATTGTTGACGATTCTACAGTTTGTAATAACAACACTTGCTCCTTTAAACCTCAAGATCAAGTTTCTTTTCTATAAAAATATTTGTAGGACCCATTGAATATATGGTGAGTCTTCAAAAAGATAATTTAATTTGCATGTACTTTGAGATTTCTTTTATGAGACCTACTACCTTTAACATTATGCATGTTTGTCCACTCTGGAACTTGAGTTTATTTATTATGTGAAGTTGCATCTGGTGAAGTTTTTGGTCGAAATCAACCTATTACTTTGAAATTATTAGGATTGGAAAGGTTACTCCAAGCTCTTGAAGGTAAGTTGCCAGCATATGGTAAGTATGACATTTATTTTTTATTCTAAGTGGGAATAATTTGTTTGTAAGATTGGAAAAAATCGAATCTCTAAAATTGAATAAGTTAGTTCTGTACTACTCAGACCTGACACAGGGGGATACCCCTCCAGGTAACCCCTACAATTTGGCGCTCACCGTGGGACTCGGAGAAACTTTTCCCAGCCACACCAATCAACTCGAAACGATCATGATGGTAGCAAGCCAAGACAAAATAGTGAATCTTGAAAAGCGATCACAAGGGTTGGAAACCGTAACTCAGGAAACACCGACACAAAGGGGACACCCCTCCAGGTAACCCCCACAATGTGGCGCCCATCCCGCATCAGGTGCTTGAGAATCACCCGTTGATCCAAGCCCTGCAAAGGGAGGTGAACATGTTGAAGCAAAATAACACCAAGGAGATAGAAAATCTCTGTAGAGAGAACGCTAATATCCGAGAACAATACCAGAAACTGCAAAAGGACCGAAACGCGCACTTGGCTGCCCACGCGACCGATCACGATCAGCCTGATCGAATAGAACGGGACAACACTACCTAGAGTGAGGCAGATCAAACGCTAACCCAAATGGAATCTAGATCTATATCCGCTATGCACACAGTCCCTAGATGGAACGCAAGACTGGAGACAACGAGATGACACCCGTTCGTAGATGGCATTATGGAAACACCACTACCGGTTGGGTGGAAGCCTATGTCCATGGACTGTTACGACGACCTAACAGATCTGGACGAGCACATCGACTCATTCATCACGTAGGTCAACCTATACTTAAACGACGACGCCATCATGTGCCACGTTTTCCCAACCACGTTGAAGGGGGCAGCATTGAACTGGTATACACGCCTTCAACCGCATTTGATTGACTCTTTCACCACCTTGGTTGCTTGTTTCGGTGCCCAATACGCCACGAGTCTGCCTCATCACCTGATAGCAGTGGCCTTGACCAACATTCGACAAGAGGACAACGAATCCCTTAGGCACTTCATGGAGAGATTCGCCGAGGTCTCAGTTAAAATTCGATACTTGAATCCCCAAGTCGCACTGACCGCCATGCTAATGGCCCTAAAATCTGGACCCTTCTTAGACAGTCTCTGCAAGAAGCTGCCACATGATATGGATTAGCTCAAAGCGAGAGCAACAATGTACATTTAGATGGAAGAGATGAAGAAGTTCTAAGAACACATTAGAGGGGAATCCCAAAAAAAGCATAAGGAACGTGAGAAAACAAGAACCAGCCGAAAGCGGACTTCTAACAGTAGATCCATGGTTGAGAAGCTGCCTCGAGCAAGATTCACTCATTACACTCCCTCGATATAAAGTAGAAGTCGAGTCTTAGAAGAAGCTTGCAGCGCCGAACTGATTAGTTTGCCTACTTGGAACCGATCCTCGGAAAAAGCGAACAAGTCAGCAGATACCATCGAGTGCATTGCCACGCCACCAAAGATTGCACCACACTGAAGGATAAGATTGAAAAACTTATCCAAGAAGGCAAGCTACGATGCTTTGTCCGAGATGACAACTGAAAGTCTGAGTGAGAACGAACCTGAGGCAAGGGGGAAGATCGCGACAGAAAATCCTGGCGAACAGAGGAGAATCGTCAAGAGGAACCAACTAACCCTCCCGAGACTCGGCTTCGAGGCATTATCAACACAATAGCAGGAGGATTTGTCGAAGGAGGGAGCTCGAGCTCGGCAAGGAAGAGACACCAACGCGGCATCTGATCAATCAACTCGGCTTCCATAAGACCAAGAGCACCAAGAAGCATGCCTCCCCATAACGTTCACTGACGCAGATTTCGAAGGGATAGAACCCAACTACGATGACCCAGTGGTAGTCAAAGTTGAGGTCGCCAACTTCCTAGTATGCAAGGTCTTGGTAGACTAGGGCAGCTCGACTGACATCTTGTATTGGTCCACCTTCAAATAGTTGGACATCCCCGAAAGCAAGATACAACTATACACCAAACAACTAGTCGGATTTTCAGGCAAAAAAGTGGATACCAGAGGTTACATAGACCTCTTCACCACTTTCGGAGAAGACAAGGACAAGGGGTCCAAGACCATTACAGTCAGGTATCTCTTAGTCAACACCCTCACTTCATATAATATTCTTATAGGCAGACCTACACTCAACGAGTTAGGAGCAGTGATCTCAACCCCTCACCTAGCAATGAAGTTCCCCAACTCGGAAGGGGAAATAGTAACATTAAAGCCTAATTAAGAAAAAGTCCGTGAATGCTACTTGGAAAGTCTAAAGATAGCCAGTGACAAAAAGGTTCCAGAACTAAGAGTGAAGCACATGGCATGCACCTCGTTCATGGTACAACCAACGGAAGAGGCCGAACTCGACCCCAGGGAGGGTGAGCCGAGAGCAGAAACCACCGAGGAGGTAAAATCCTTCCAGTTAGGAAGAGAAACAAGTCAATGCACAAAGCTCAGGACTCAGCTAACCAACGAAATCAAGATCACAATCACCTAGGTTTTATCAAAGAACGTTGACCTGTTTGCATGGTCAATAGTCGACATGCCCGGAATCGACCCAAGCTTCCATTATCACAAACTCGCCATCTACCCAGAGGCCAAACCAATCTCCAAAAAGAAGAGAAAGCTTGGAGCCGAAAGAGGAAAAATGGTCGGAGAGGAAACTAAAAAGTTACTTAATGCCGGATTCAAAAGAGAAGTGCACTACACCACATGGCTAGCAAACGTCATGATGGTAAAGAAGGCAAACGACAAGTGGAGGATGTGTACCGACTACACAGATCTCAACATGGCATGTCCCAAGGACTCATACCCACTGCTGAGTATCGACAGGCTGGTGGATGGAGCATTCGATTATCCCATCTTGAGTTTTCTAGACGCCTACTTCGGTTATAACCAGATACCTATGTTTCCACATGATAAGGAGAAAATAACATTTATAACTAATACGGTTAACTACTGCTACATGATAATGCCTTTCGGTCTAAAGAATGCAGGAACAACATACCAGCATCTGATGGACAAGTTATTCGCGGAGCAACTAGGGCGAAATCTAGAAGTCTACGTAGACGACATGGTGGTCAAAAGCCAAAACCCGGACTCACATTCAGGAGATCTAGCCAAAATATTTGGAGAGATTAGAAAGCACAATATTAGGCCGAAATATTTGGAGAGATCAGAAAGCACAATATGAGGCTAAACCCAAAGAAGTGCGTATTCGGAGTACAAGGCGAAAAGTTCTTAGGCTTCATGCTCACACACAGAGGCATAGAGGCCAACCCAGAGAAATGAGCAGCTATCATAAACATGAGAAGCCCGAGTAATATGAAGGAAGTACAAAAGCGAACTGGAAGGCTGGCGTCCCTATCTCGTTTTCTCCCAAAAGTGACAGAGGTGGCCAGACCCTTTTTCCAACTCCTCAGGAAGCAATAAAAATTTGACCGGAGTGAAGAGTGCGAAGTGTGTAATGACCCATCTTCGTTACAAATTTGTTATACTAAAACATCTTGTTAAATATCATCATATGAAACTACCTAGAAATTTTTTGCATTTAAGACACACATATGTATCTACTTTCCTACACATAATGTACGTCATCATCTTATGGCTTTACAAAAATTAAAACATAAACCATATGTACATACTTCTCAACAATGTAACCACATAAAAGCCCTATGCTGATCATTCTATACAAAAGACTAAATAAAGGAAAGAAGGAATAGATTGAATCTTTAATCCCATGCTCACTCTATCTACCAAGCCTCCAAGAGGAGGAATCCACCTAGAAAGCCATCTACTCCCCTGAACACGATGTCCGAGATCATCACAGGCACAAACCACACACGCAACAGTGCAAAGGTAAGCTTACCAAACAAAGCTATGCATATAAGTACATAAGTAAATTTCCAAATTATTAAGGAATAGAAAGAGAACCAAACTTTGTATACTTCAATATGATACTATACATAATAACTAAAAACTCTACACAAAAATTTGTTCATAAACTTATATCAAAACTTAGTTCATCAATAAACACCAATAAACAACACCATCATGGCTCAACCATCTTAATTAGTTCATACGACAGAGTTATAACACAAATCCTCAATATAATCAACAATAACATAGTATCACCAATTACTACCATGAATCCTCAGATCTCATGGATTATATCTTTTCAACAAATGTCACAATATCACATAATGCAACCACCAACAATCATCATCACAAGGTGATGTACAACATAAACCACTAGACAACCTTAGTTAATAAGCTGACCCTGTGGAGGAAGTGTGGTTTAAATCGAATATAGACAAGTGTGGGTATTAGGTTACCTCTGTAAGGTTTGCAAAATCTTACATCTATAGGAATTCGCCTACTTGGCTATTCTATAGGCCCACCGTTAGCCACCACGAAAATCTCCGGCACTAGGTTGAGAGCCCACCTAGCATCCTCAACTTACGTACCTACCCATATGTCTGTGCACCAACTGTGCACACTTATGCACCAACTGTGCAAATACAACATTCGGAATATTTCTGTGCATCAACTATGGACACACCGTATTCCAGCGGCAAAACATATTTGGAACCCCTTACAGTCTTAAATACGACACCTCCGTATCCACCATCTTCTATGGTTTGACTTAAGGATCCAAATACATCTCATCAATCAACAATCCTCAACCATGACAACAACCCATCTCATATACACTAAAAGAGTCACTAAACCTCTTGGGAAATAGTTCTCAACACTCCAACATGCCATTCGGAGTCAAAACATAAGGGTGGTACTTGAGAAGATATCCCACTAGGCGAGACCCCCGAGTCGCTTTAGTTGGTCGGAGTTTTTGCGTGAAATTCCCTCTCTCAAGTATACCATTTTTCTATAAAAGTCTTCCCAAAAGACATAGCTAACTCCTTTTTAACATATAGAGATGGTTCCAACACATAATTCACATACACATCACATATATCGTCATCTCATCAACATTCCATTTCAATTTCTCAAAACATTGTAATCTCTTTAATATCATAGTCAACAAATAATAATTTATATTTCTTCATGTACATATACATATCTCAATTTAATATAATCATTTATAATTCAACATATCATTCATCCATTTGTGACAATAAAAAAATAGAAATCCATTAGAAATCATAGAAATTTAGCTTTCAACAAGTTTCTTCGCTTAAGCGCCAGACAAATCAAATATTTTACAAAAACAACAATAATCATTTTATTGAGCAAAAGCCAAAACTATTTTTAATACAGATAGTTCATATTTATGTTTAAAATCTCAACCCACTGGAAATATAATTTTCAAGAATGAAAATAATAATCTCTAAGTCCTCTTGTAGAAAGTGAACCAAAATTTTCAAAAATCTCAAAAACAGATTTTTTTCACTGCAGATGGATCAGTTTCAAGGAAACTTTTGAAATAGAAATATAATGAATTAGACATCATGCCATACACTGTTAGAAAGTTTGAGATGTATATTTTCATATCGAACAAAAAAAATTCAATTTGATTCATCACAACCAAAGTTACCACAAAAATACTAACACATGTTCAAACAATAACGCACCAGACAGTAAACACTTTGTTTTCAACTATCATATACTTTCATTCAATCAACTTATATCACAAACAATTTATCAAAATATTACTTTCAGAAATCAATGCACATCACAACAGATCCATACACCAAAGAATACATGAAAACTGTAAGCTTCCCTTACCCTATGAAATTGATCCAAAAACCTTGAAGAAGAAGAAGCTATGGAGGAGACTTGGTGATTTAAGGATGATCCCTACTCACTTTTGCTATGAAATCAACTAGAATGAACCTAAACCAATATCAAAACAAGCTTCAATCAAGATTTCATCCACCCATAAAAAATTTAATCAAAACCCATTTGATAAACTCTTGAAGGAGCTTACCAACTTGTAATCAACCAAAGAAACTCTAATTGACAGGTTAGTTAAATCATTTCCAGAAACATGTTTTGAAGAAATCTTATTTTCTAGTACTTTCCAAAATAATTTTGAGTTGGAATTTTTACAGTATAAAGATAACATCTGGATCTTTCTAAAATGGTATCCCATGCCTTTCAATTCTTCCCCAATTGCTCCCAATTTTTTTTCCTTACAACCTGAAATTTGAGCACCAGACAGAGTTTCAAAACCATTGTTCTGTCCTCTTCGAAAAATTGATTTAGAAATTGGGCATGGAAATTTTTTTAAATTACACGGTTAAAAATATTTTTTTGTCTAGTTTTTAGTGACATAAAAACGAAAACAAAACATTAAGTGTACAATTAGGAATTTAAGAAAAACCGAGACATGTTCCAGGGGAACTCGAAAAACAGGACAGTCATTTTGAAAGCCAAGGATGAACTCCAAGACGAGATTTTCTCTCAATAGTGTCAAAATGATAGTTGTTTCTTTTCGTGTCTATTTTTATCCAAAACAAATTTTGTGAAAAACCAACGGTTAGATCTTCCAAAAATCACAAAACCGTGGGGATGTCAAGAGCTGGACGAACCAAACAGCCACTGCCACTTTCGGTTTGGAGTTCAAAACTTTGGCAAAAGCTAAGTTATAATTTCTAACAAAAATTGGGCATGGTCTCCTTTGTATTAGGAGCCATCCCACAAAAATCTGAAGCAAAAGATGAAGAGAATAAACTTTCCCAAAGATCCCAGTTCTAGCCAAGAGAGTGCCTTCCCCCAAAAATACCATTTTCAGCCCAAAACAAAACAACCAAAGCAATATTTCAGTTCAATGGAGGCATACATGCAATGGGTGGCTGAAACCCCCAACTAACAGCCACCTTGAGTCCACAAAAGAGAATCCCCTTACCACACTAAGCAGTTCACGTGAAAGAGGAAGAGGAGAGGGTGAAGAGTCTCCAAACAAGCTTCTTGATTTGGGCCTCTAGGTGGTGCATCCAAGAGCTTGAAATGAAGTTTCAATGGAGGTGTGGCTGTGTGTGTTGTTCAGCTGAGGGGAGAAGGAAGGATCTAATGAGAAGAAAGAAATGAGGAAATGACAGATAAAGTTTTGACTTTTGCTATTCGTACCCAATTTTTCTAACCTCACACCCATTTTTCAATAACAAAAAATCACGTAAAGCATAAATTATCACGAAAACTACCAAACACACAATAATCACATAAACAAAACAATCTATTTTATTTATATAATTCATTAAATAACACAATTTAAATTTAATTCCTTTTTCATACATCTGTCACTTATCTTGGTGTATTTTTCTACACCGTTCGATGATTTTTGGACCATATTTTTGCAAATCTTCTTTACAAAAATTCACATAGAAGTAAGTATATAAGATCTAAAAATCATTGAAACTCACTAAACATCCAACAACACAAAACAATTCATTCCATTTAATAATTAACTCATTACGTAACTTAATTTAAATTTAATTTCTCTTACATTTTAATTAAATCACTCATCATACATTACGAAAAATCACAGTGTTACAAAGTGAACTTCCTAAAGTTGAAAACACTACTTACCTCACCACTAGTCCTAACTCGACCTGAACTTGGCAAAGACTTGGTACTATACCTAGCAGTCTCGGGAGAGGCAATCAACTCGGTCATCATCCAAGAAGAAAAATAGATGCAAACACCAGTCTACTACATAAGTCGAGTGCTGAAAGAGGCTGAAACAAGGTATTAGATGATCGAAAAAATGGCATTAGGCTTGGTCACTTCAGCACGACGACTACAACCGTACTTTCAGAGACACCAAGTGGTGGTACGAACTGACCACCCAATACAACAAGTGTTGAGGAAGCCAGAACTCGCCAGAAGGATGATAGCTTGGTCAGTAGAACTATAAGAGTTTGGCATCGAGTATGAACCGAGAGGACCTATCAAGGCCCAATGCTTAGCCGACTTCATAGCAGAGCTAGCAGCAGTAGAAGAGGTACCCTCACCATGGTGGACCCTGTACATGGATGGCTCCTCAAACAATAGGCGTCATAATCGAAAGTCTTGAAGGGATTGTTTTATAACAATCACTCAGGTTCGATTTCGATGCATTTAACAACCAAGCCGATTATGAAGCCCTGTTAGCTGGGCTGAAACTCGGTAAAGAGATAGGAGTGAAGCATCTCAGGTGCTGGAGCGACTTAAAACTGGTCATGGGGCAGATGAACGGATCCTATCAAACAAAAGACCCCCAGATGATAAGATACTACCACCTAGCTTCCCAGTTGAAGGACGAATTCACCGAGTTCGAACTCAACCATATCATAAGAAAACAAAACGAAAGGGTCGACCTGCTATCAAAATTGGCAAGTACCAAGAAGAAAGGCCAACACAGAACTGTTATACAAGAGATGATATCCACTCCAAGTATCGACAAAGTAGTTTCCAATGTCAACCCGGCAAACCAAGAGTGGATGACCGAAGTGTGGAACTTCTTGAAAGAAGGAATCCTCCCCAAAAATCGAGAGGAAGCTAGGAAGATCAGAAGAAGGGCGAGTTACTATGAAATAGAAGGAGAAGACCCTTACAGAAGAGGCTTCACTGCACTACTGCTAAAGTGCATATTGAAGGCATAGGCCAAGTACGTGGTAAACGAGATGCATAGAGGTATATGCAGAATGCACTTAGGAGGAAAAGCCATGGCCGCCCGAGTGTTACGAGTCGGATACTACTGGCCAACAATGAGTCAAGACTGCGCCGAATACATGAAAATATGTGAAGAATGCCAAAAATACTGTAACATATCCCACCTACCAATGGAGGAACTGCAAAACATCACAGCACCATGGCCCTTTGCCATGTGGGGAGTAGATATCCTGGGACCATTCCCACTTGCCAAAGGACAGGTTAAATTTCTCTTGGTCGAAATCAACTACTTCAAAAGTGGATTGAAGCCGAACCTTTGGCCACCATCACAGCCAACAATGTATAAAAATTCATATGTAGAAACATCATTTGCCGATTCGGCATCCCACACTCAATAATATCTGACAATGGAAAACAATTCGTTGAAAAGAACCTAGAAGAGTTCTTGAAGAACCTCAGGATTCGGCACCGAGTGACTTCAGTAGAGCACCCTCAAACCAATGGGCAAACTGAAGCAGGCAACAAAGTCATATTGGGAGAATTAAAAAAGCGAGTCGGCGATGCCAAAGGAAGCTGGGCCGAGGAGCTTCAGACAATCTTTTAGGCATATCGCTGCACACCATAATCTACAACAGGGGAAACACCTTTTTGACTCTCATATGGATTAGATGCAATGATACCAGTAGAAGTAGAAGAACCCTCTTTGCAAAGAGCAAACTTTGCTCAAGAGAACAATGACCAGTTACTAAGGCATGCACTCGACATAGCCGAAGAGACCCTCAACGAGGTCCAAATAAGAGCAGAGGCCTGCAAAAGAAGAGCCGAGAAGAGATACAATAGCAAGATTAAGCCAAGAAACTTCAAAGTCGAAGATCTGGTTTGGAGAAAGTGCGGAGAAGCAAGAAAAGCAATCGGAGATGGCAAACTAGCAGCTAACTGGGAAGGCCTTTTCAGAGTAACCGAGACACTGGTAAATTGTGCCTACTGACTAGAGCATCCATCTGGCAAAGCCATCCCTCGTACTTGGAATACTACTCATATGAAGTTTTACTACAGCTAGAATGTTGTAAGTGGTGACGTACTCTTTTTCCTACTTTGACATTTTTTTTTTCGAGAGGTTTAAAAAGGTTTTAATGAGGCACACCCGATTTTTACCATTAATAAATTTAATTTTTTTTATAAATGGTTCACGCAAGACTGAGTAGACCAACCGGATACCCAGCACAAAAAGCCATTAAACAAGAAGTGAGCAACATTTGGCATCCCGAAAGGAGAATGACCAAACTTCATTAAACTTGTTGTCGAAAGACTAAGTTACAAAAATAAGCTAACCGTGTTGACCTTTACAGGATATGAAAAAATGAGTTAGGCTAAAAATCCGCATAGACCTTTAACAAGATACGAAAGAATAAGTTTAAAATCGTGCAAACCTTCCACAGGATGCAAAAAACGAGTTAAACTAATAACGTAGACCCTAATCAGATACGAATCATTGATATCAAGCGAAAAACAAAGGCACCATACTTAAGAGAAAAACAAATTTCATTAAGATAAAGGCACCCTATTAGATGGGTCAGGTGCTAACCTTTTACAAAAAATAAATAAAAAACAAAAAGCCTAAGAGCTAAACCCAAGCTGAGTAGTCGGGAACCTTTTCATCTAGAATGTCCGACTCTTCAACAAACTCCCCTTGCTTGTTGACATCCTTAACAATGTCAAAGAGGGAGAGGTCAGCATCCTTGAAGAAGAACCCAGCCTGGCGGACTGCCTTCTGAAACCCGCCTTCATGAGTGGTGATGACTTCAGCCACTGCCTCATCCAAATCAGCCCTCAACTTGGCTTTAGAGTTGGCAGCATCCAACCTAACTCGCTCCAACTCCCAGTTGAGACGCGCCACCTCAGCCTGAAGATCCTCAGACAACTTCTCAGCTTGAGTCAAGGAAAGCTTCAAAGCGTCCTCTCGGCTATCAACTTCCCTTAACTTTGCTTCTGTTGCTTCAAGAGACTTACGAGACTCCTCAGTTGATTAAAGTAGAGTCTCGTTAGTCCGAGTAGCATCCACCAAGGCCTGCTCGACCTTTGAAGCGGTCTCCTAAGCCAAAACGAGCTCGTGGTGGCTACGATCAAACTCTTAAGCCCAAAATTGGGCAATAGCCCAAGAACGAGCCTGGAAGCACGATATCCCCTCCATGGAGATTCGGGATTGGCATCCTTCAATATGTCCCAGTTAGCCTGATCGAGATTCTCGGCCTGATGAGGGCTTGGGGGTTGAAGTCTTTACTCCATAAAGAAGTCCGCCCATCCTTCATGGAAAGAAAAGTCGGATGCCTCTCGACCTAGGAAGCCACAGGTTTTGCAGATGGCAAACCCGACTTAGCCCTCTTGGAAGGGCCATCCTCCCCTTGAACTATCTTGGGATCCTTCTTCTTCAGAGAGGGAGGAGGAGGAGGAGGAGGAAATGAAGAAGCAACTTGGACTTCCCCAGTTGCAGCCTCCTTGCTCTTCAACTTTTCCCATTGAATCTTCTTAGCATTCTTATAGTTGAACTTCCCCATCACAAATGCATAAGAAGAAAAAGGGTTAGCAAAAATAAACAAGTACAAAAGAAATTAAAGCTGAGTAAAGAAAGCACTCACAGTTCCAATCCTCTCTAGGAGTTCAAGAAACAGGGATCCCCACTATAGTCTTACAATGTAATAAATATGGCAACTTGCACAAAGTAACCATGTCATCCTGATCTTCAGGAGACATGTCCACAACCTGCCAAGATAACTGCTTATTCGGAGCTCGGGTCCAATAAAGAGGGAATCGTTGCATCCCATGCCCATCAAAAAGTAAATCTCCCTTTCTGGACTCGGCCAAACTCGGAAGAACCCACTCTTGAAGTTTTTCCAAGAAGAGGTATAAGGACCTAAGATGGACCGACTAAGGATTCTGGTTAGAGAAACCCAACCAGACTTTTTACTCTCCTCCATCGAATAATGGTAAAGAAATTTGGGAGTGGTTTGAGTGATAAAAAACTTACTACATAGCACCCAGAAAGCTTAAAGAGAAGCCTAGGCATTCAGATGCAACTGAGTAGGAGCAACATTCAGCTCCCGGAGAACATCAGTCTCGAACATATCAAAAGGCACCGTCATGCCGAGAACCTAGAACAAAGCCTCATACACATACGTGAAATGAGACTAACACGAACAATCCTAAAGGAAATCATAAATTTATAAAAAATATATATGTATGTATAAGTTCGGTTTGGATTTGATTGAGTCAGTTTTCAAAATTAAATCCAAAATCCGAACGAATCCAATAAAATTTTTTTGTTTTGTTTTTTATGTGTTTGGTTTTTGATTTTTGGATTGATTTTTTTTATTGGATTAGATCGATTTATGAATACTCCCAATCTTCATCATGCTGACTACAAAACGCACAATAAAAATCCTTATTTTATTTATTTTTTATGTTTTTCCCATTTCAAATAATTATTTTATGTATTTTTAATTATATTTTTGAATAACACAAACTTAAAATAAAGAGGTTAAAAACTTTAATGAAAAGTTGAGGACTAAACAATGGAAGATCTTAATTCCTACCTAGGATTAAATGTAAGGTTTCTTAATTGTTTTGAATTGGTTCAAGTTCTTTCTTTCTTTCTTTTTTTTTTTTTTTCAGAAAGGTACTTATTGCATTTCATTCAAAATAAGAGAGGAGATACAAGATGGTAAATACTCAAACATTTGGGTGCTAGCATAAAATCGTGATGCTCTAGCTAATGTATGAGCGATAAGATTGGCTTGTCTCCTAACAAAACTCACCAAAGAGTTTGGAATACTAGAGAGGTACTGTTTACATTTTGACAAAATAAGATGAAACTCAGAGAAACCATTAGTTTGTCCCAAAAGGCTATCAATATCAGTCTTACAGTCAAGTTCAATAACTATATTTTCCTTTCCATTGTCTGCTAACCATTTCAGTGGTTGCATAAGACCTTATGCTTCTGCTTCCGAGATTCAGGTGAACCAGGATGTAAAATGGTTTTTTTTCCTTGTTGAATTGACCCCGATCTTCACGCATACATATGCCTACTCCAAAGCATTGTTGTTGATTGAAGATTGCAGCGTCCACATTACACTTGTATTTTCCTGCTGGTGTTTTTTGCCAAGATTGCAGCATTAATGATTCATTCTGAAATTGATTGAAATCTGACTTCCTCCTAGCATGAGTGCATTCCTGAAAATACTGCATAGAGAGTGATACTGAAATATTTGGATGATGATCAATACCGTCCCAGATCTTTTCATTGTGGCGCCACCATATGCAGTAAAGAATGATGACAAAATGGCATTTGAATTCCATGGAAGGATCTTGTAGGAGATTAAAAATAAGCTCATGTATACCTTCTACACCTTCAACCTTTCTCTGAATTTTCTCCCATAAAGCCGCTGTCAGCCAGACTTTTTGAACTTGATTGCAGCCAAAGAATATATGCCAGTCGTTCTCCTGGTTCATTGAACAGAAAGCACAAATGTCAGAGCAATTAACACCCTTTGATTGGAGTCTAAGTCTTGAAGGTAGACAGCACCTAAGAATTCTCCAAACAAAATGCTTTACCTTGGGTGGTACTTTCAGATTCCACAACTGCATCCAATCTCCATCAACCTTGAAATGGCTATTATCAATCAGAGACTCTATGTTGTGATATGTTGTCTTGACTGCATAAGATCCAGTAGAACTGAATTTCCAAATAATGTCATCATTATCCGAGATGTTCAAAAGAGGCAGAGATTGAATATGATGAGCATCTTCTTGATTGAAAATTTGATAAATTAAAGACTTAAATATGATTTAGGTCCAAGTTCTTTTAAAAGCATAAAAAATTAAAGACTTAAATATGTTTTAGGTCCTTGATAAAGTAACAAATTTTGTTTTAGGTTCCTAATATTTTTTTTTGGCGTTGAGTCCCTAATAAAAACAAAAAATTTAATTTTGGTCCTTGCTATTTTGTTTTTGTCCTTCTAATATATCCATTTTTTTGTTTGAGTCCTTATAATATTTTGTTCATTTTGTATTAGTCCCTTTGAAAAATATTTGACAGGGACTCATAACAAACGATCTATATATTTTAGGAACAAAAGCCAAAAAATAGATATATTAGAAGGACTAAAACAAAATAACAAGGACCAAAAGCAAAATTTTTGTTTTATTGGGAATTCAACGCAAAGAAAAAATTTATTAGGGACCTAAAACAAAATTATTTAATTTATCAAGGACCTAAAACATATTTAAGCCAAAATTAAAATATTTTTTTTCTAAATTAAGTTAATAGATTTTTCAAAACTTATTGTTGACTAAATATATTGGAAACTATTTTTATAAGCCTAATAATAAATTATTTTAAGGTAATACACCATTTTGATTCAATTTCATTCTAGAACTTCAAAGTGTTAATCAAGTAGCCTCAATAACTCAAGATGAAGGAGTGAATTGAGTTCTTTTAAAAATGGTTTTCACTTTCAAACTTTAATTGTGAAGAATCAAGTTCCCAAAAGGAAAGGAAGAGAGAAATCCCAAACCCTAACCCTAACGAAGAATTTAAAGCATAAACATATAAAACAATAAAGGAGTTTACGGATAAAAGACATTGCACCAATATTTTATACTTATTCAACCACAACATGTGACCAACATATAGTCCCTAAGTCATGCTTCAAATTTTCTACTATACCAAAGTATTACAAAACAACAAGTCTTTCACACTCAAGGAATCCCACCTAGACAACCCGACCTTGGGAGACTCCTCTTTGACATACAATAGCATACCTTTACGCTTAAGGAAACCCACCTTGACAACCCCATGCAGGACACTCCTACCTATGTCTCTTAGATTAAATCTCCAACGGAAACCACCTTTGTATACAAAAGAAAAATCAAAAGATTATTTCACTCTCAAAGTGATGATAGCACAAATTAAAGCTCTAACATTCTCTTTATTAACCAAAAGGTCTCTGATGATCCAATCTAATTCTTTCTCTTAGTTTTTTCTTGGTCATTTTGTTTAATGAAAAGCCTTTCCTTTGTATTTCATTTGGCTTGTATGATTTATCTTTTATTGACTTTGAGTGCCTCTGGTTTTCATCTTTTTGGGTAGTTGTGCTTATTCTTGATTAATCTATGAGTGCATAAGAATTGACATAAGTTTCCCCTCACATTTGATTTGAAAAATGTTTTCCAAAATTGAGTTTTGAGAATGCTTCAAAAGTATTGAAATATGTATGGAAGTATTCGAATACTCTAAATAGTTGGTTTTCTGAAGAAAAAAAATTGTGTAAAGTATTTGAATACTTGGAAAAATATTCATTAGATACTTAAAATGTATTTTATTACTTCAGAGAGGGCTTCCCTTTAGAAAGCCTGATACATGTATGTTGAGACAAAGTCTTTCCTAAAAGTGAGTGTTTTAATGATGACAAACCACTGAAGCAAAACTGAAGTTACTGAACTTAGCTACTAATGGTTGCTTTAAGTATTCTTATTAAGACATGACATATCATAAGCATAGCATAGGTGTGAAGCATAAGCCTACAGTGGAAGCTTCTCCATCACATAGATTCTACAATCAGAAGCAGGACTATCAGAAGGAGAGTTATTCAAAAGTTGGAAAGGCAGTCATGTTTTTCGGGTCAAAGTGCAAATATCAGAAGCTGTATATGATAAGAGGCATGGTGCTTGGGATAACTTGAGTCAAGGAGTAAATATCAAAAGCTATATGGCTTATGGATCATCAGAAGTTGCGTTATGTTGAGTCATAAGACGAATCAGGACCCTCAATAATTTTGATTTGATCCAAATAAATATTAAGTTAAAAAGATTGCTTCTAAAAATGCCAACAGATGAAAGTGTTGAATCTGCGTCTGTGAAATACAGATGATACGCAGACAGACGCTTAAGTCTGAAGAAGCATTCAAAGGAATAGTAAATGCACTGTCGTTTTAATATGTTTTGCATGGAATGTTCGTGGAACATCCTTCCTAAGATCTGTCAAAGTGCATAAGGAAAACTGAAAGAAGAGTCAAAGTAGTAAAACTTTCCCTCTCCTCAAAAGATGTGCTACAACTAACAATGAGTACTTCTCTGAGTAAGCAATGTGACTACTATAGCAAAAGGATATGGAGTGCCCCTCGAGGAAGATAAGTAGAGTGCTTTGTCAGCTCAAAGTGACTAGTTGGTGACAAGCATTTAATGCTTGCATTAAATACCCCAATGGCCACTCTTTTTTAGATGCTGGTCAGACGCATGCAAGAAGGCCATTTAGAGACAACAGTTACTTTCTTAGCAAGTCTATATATAGTAGAAGAACTGAAGTGTTGAACACACGAAACTTAATTCAAATTTCTTAAGCATTCTTTCAAGCCTTCATTCTTTCTCTTGTAAAATTCTCTAAGTTATAAAAGCTCTCAAAACACCTTGAGTATCTTAAGAGAAAAAGAATTTGTTCTTCATCTTGTATATCCATCTGTAAGATGAAACATATAAGTCTGTGTGCCCTTTCAAAAACAAATCTTGCGATTTGTTGTAGAGTCAGAAGTGGCTTGGTAGTAAAGAATACTTGGGTTTTTAGCTTGGAGAGGCTAAGTGTGAAAACTACTTGGGTGAGCCAGAAGTGGCAGTGAACAATACTTGTAACTTGTTAAAGTTAGTGGAACTTGGTGGGTTGCTAAGAACTGGACATAGTCTTGGGGTCAGACGAACCAATATAAATTTTTGTGTTCTTTCTTTCTCTGCTCTTCATTTCTTATATGATTGAACTGACCTTGTTTTGTGATTTAAAAATGTTTTCGTTTGTGCCTTTGTGCTTAAACATCGTCTATTATCATCTTTCTCTAAAAACGTTGTTTTTAAGTACAGTCGATAGTTCTTGGCGAAAAACTTGTGAAAATTCTTGTAAATCACAATTCAATCCCCCTTCTTGTGATTTTTGCCTTTACAATTTGGTATCAAAGCTCAGCCTCTAGGGGTTAAGCACCTGACCGTGTCTAGAGGAAAAGATCCAGATGGCCAGTCACGACAATCAGTTCATTCCCAAAGGAGCTTCTCTAATAAGGCCTCCAACCTTTCTTGGAGATGATTACCCCTACTGGAAAGATCTCATGGAGATGTACATCAAGTCCAATCAGTATCAGCTATGGAACATCATCACACATGGAGATATTCCCATCACAAGGCTCAAAGATCAATGGACCCAAGATGACTACAACATACTTCAACTCAACAACAAGGCTAGATATACTCTGACGTGTGCTTTAACCTAAAACGAGTACAAGAAGATGCATAGACTATAATAGGCCAAAAAAATTTAGGATTCTCTCTGCACCAACTACGAGGGAACAGAAGATGTTCAATTCAGGAAAGCTGCCACTTTGATCAGACATTATGAGAGTTTCTCCATGAAAGAAGGAGAAAGTGTAGATGACATGTTTGGGAGACTTCAAGTTCTTCTCTCAGACCTAGAATCTCTTGGGCACACTTATACTAAAGCTCAGATCAAACTGAAGATCCTAGATAGTATGCCCAAGGTGTGGGAACCCAAGACCACAGCTATCCAAGAAGCAAGAAACATGAGAACCTTGTCTTGGGATGAGTTGCTGGGAGTTCTAAAAGTGCACGAAGTGCATTTACAGAACAAAGAGTAACTACTTGCAAACAAGGCTAATAACTCCACTGCTCTCAAAGTTTGTGAAACCAACACCAAAAAGGAAGAAAAGAAAATAGCCCCTAAAGCTCAGAAGGTTCAAGTTGTTGAATCTGAATAGTCAGATGATAGCTCCGTCGAATCTACAGACGATGAGGCGGTCCTTTTGTCAAAGAAGTTCAAGCAGATGCTGAAGAAGAAAAACAAGTTCAGAAATCCTCCAGAAAGAAGGACTCTAGATTCAAAAGGAAAGATAAGTAGGATAGTTAAGAGATCATCTGCTTCGAGTGCATAAAACTTGGACACATGAAATCTGAGTGTCCCAAGTTAAAGAAAAAAAAAGTCCTATAGTGGCAAGAAAAAGAAGAGGAGTCTAATGGGATGACTCAGACAGTGAGCGAAGCAGCAGCTCAGACGATGAGCAGGCAAACATCTGTCTAATGGCAGATACAGATGAGAAAGTTGTGGTAAAAACTTGCTTTGAATCTGAAAGCTCATCTGGTTCTTCATCAGACGATGAAGAAGAGATGTCCTATGACGTTTTACTTCAGAATTGTCATATGATCTCTCAGCAATGTAAAAAGTTTAAACAAAAATTCAAGCAGTCTATTTGTAAAATAGAATTGCTGAGAAAATCAAATGTATATCTTAAAGGAAAAGTCAAGACTCTTAAAGAGAGTATGAGCCAAGCCAGCAAAATAAACGATCCATCCATAGTTGAAAAACTAAGGGAGGAAGTTCCCTATCTGACTAGGGATTTTGGGAAGTCCTTAGAGAGCTCTAACACTCTCTTATGCTTTTAACATATCACTAACATTCCCATGATAAATCTGGCTTAGGACTAGAAAATAATGCATCTGCTTCTACTCAGTCTGATCAAGACAAATGCGACTTCTGTGGAAAGTCTGGTCACTCCAAGTTCAGATGCATACACAAGAAGAAGTAGATGTCTAAGGGCACTAATGCTACTGGACCCAAGAAGATTAGGGTACCAAAATCTCAAATTATTCTTATTTCAGATATCCTTGGTAGGAAAAGGCAATGGTTTGAGCTGTTACCTAGACAGTGGCTGCTCACGACACATGACAGGAGAAAGGTCTATGTTCCTAGGCCTAAAGCCAGTTGAAGGCGAAGTAGTTGCGTTTGGAGGCATAGGGAAAGGACGCATCACTGGTGTAGGTAAAATTGGTATGTCTTCCCTAACCTCCAGAGATAAGGTCCTGTATGTTGAAGGTCTAAAGTATAACCTACTATGCATAAGTCAATTGTGTGACAATGGTTATATCGTCTCCTTCAACAAGGACAAATGCATAGTCAAAATAGATGATGGCAAGTCCATCTTTTCTGCCAGACGACACAACAATTTATATGAGATAAATCTTATAGATCTTAGCAAGCAGAAGGTAACCTGTCTGTTGTCCAGAGAAGATGAAAGATGGATTTGGCATAAAAAACTTGGGCATGTGAATCTGAAACACATTTCAAAAATTTCAAAAAAAGGTTTAGTAAGAGGATTGTTTGAGATTTCTTGGAAAACTCATCTTCTCCATGAAGCATGTCAAAAGGGAAACCAGATTAAAACATCTTTCAAATCTAAAAATGTTGTTTCCACCTCCAGATCATTGCAACTCTTGCACATGGATCTGTTTGGTCCCACTAGAACATTGAGTCTGTTGGTAAGAAATATGGCTTAGTCATTGTAGACGACTACTCTAGATATACATGGGTATACTTCTTAGGCCATAAACATGAGTCGGTGTTTGAAATATTCTGTAAAAGAGTTCAAAAAAAAAAAAAAAGGTTTTGCATCTCTAGCATCAGAAGTGACCATGGGACAGAGTTTGAAAATGTTTGGTTCAAGTCTTTCTGCGAAAAGAATGGGATTTTCCACAACTTCTCTTCACCGAGAACACGTCAACAAAATGGGGTAGTTGAAAGGAAACACCGAACTCTGCAAGAGATGGCTAGGACCATGCTTTATGAAAACTCTCTTCCTAAGCATTTCTGGGCAGAGGCTATGAACACTGCTTGTTATGTTCAAAACAGAGTGTTGATTAGACATATGTTTGAAAAGACTCCTTATGAATTATGGAAAGGAAGGAGACCCAACATTCTTACTTTCATCCTTTCATATGTGAGTGTTTCATCTTAAACACCAAAGATCAATTGGGAAAATTTGATTCTAAGGTGGATAAGGGTGTCTTCTTGGGATATTCTGATACATCTAAGGCTTACAGAGTCTTTAATACCAGAACCTTAGTTGTAGAAGAATCTATCCATGTTAAGTTCAATGATGGCCTAACGTCTAATAGGAGACTATCAAACCTTGAGGATGATTTTGCAGATATGCAGATAGGTCCATCTATAACACCCAAGTCAGACGAAGTCCAACCACCTAAGAAAATTCTACCTCAGATTAAAGGACCGTCTGACTCTCAACCACAGATGAGAGACTGGAAGTTTGTGACCTATCATCCACAAGATTAGATCATAGGAGATCAGATGGAAGGCATAAAGACCAAATCATCCTTTAGAGATCAAGCATCCTATGCCTTCATCTTAGAAATAAAGCCAAAGATGATAGATGAAGCTCTGACAGATGATGGAAGAACTCAATCAATTCACCAGAAACGACGTCTGGACCCTAGTTCCTAAGCCAATGAATAAAAGCATCATCGGAACAACATGGGTTTTCATAAACAAGCTAGATGAACAAGGAAGAGTAGTAAGAAACAAAGCTAGGTTAGTAGCTCAAGGCTATAACCAGCAGGAAGGTATAGATTTCATTGAAACCTTTGCTCCTGTAGCTAGATTAGAAGCTATAAGAATCATGCTTGCATTTACTGCTCATAAAAACATTAAGCTTTTTCAAATGGATGTTAAGAATGCATTTTTAAACAGTTTTATCAAAAAGGAAGTTTATGTTAAACAACCTCCTGTTTTCGAAGATCCCACTCTTATAGATCATCTTTTTAAACTAAAAAAAGGCTCTGTATGGTTTGAAACAGGCACCTCATGCTTGGTAGGACAAACTGAGCTCTTTTCTCTTAGAAATGGTTTATGAGAGGCAAAGTAGACACTACTCTTTTCAGAAGAGAAGTTTGCAAAGATTTCATTATAGTTCAAATTTATGTTGATGATATTATTTTTGGAGCTACTAATGAATCTCTATGTGAGGATTTTTCTGATTTGAGGAAAAACAAGTTTGAAATGAGCATGATGGGAGAACTTAAGTTCTTCTTGGGACTTCAGATCAAGCAAGATAGCAAAGGAATATACATTCATCAGCAGGAATATACAAGGGAGCTTTTAAAGAAGTTTAAGATGGAAGATGCTAAGCCTATGAAAACAACAATGCATGCTTCCAATCCTTTGAGCAAAGACGAATCAAGTAAACCAGTAGATCAGACGATCTACAGAGGTATGATTGGCTCACTTCTTTATCTTACAACCAGTAGACCTGATATTATGCATAGCGTCTGTTTGTGAGCTAGATTTCAATCTGATCCTAGAGAGTGACATCTCAAAGCTGTGAAAAGGATCTTACATTATCTAGTTGGCACCACTAACCTCAGTCTGTTCTATAAGAAAAATCAAGATTTCAGGTTAGTAGGATACTGTGACGCAGACTATGCAGGAGACAGAGTTGAACAAAAAAACACAAGTGGAGGATGCCACTTTATAGGACCCTGTCTCATCTCATGGGCAAGCAAGAAGCAAAACTCAATTGCACTATCAACTGCAGAAGCTGAATATGTGTCTGTTGCCAGTTATTGCTCACAACTTTTATGGGTAAAATATCAATTGGAAGTTACTCTAGTTTTGAAAATAATATACTTGTATATTGTGACAATACTAGTGCAATCAACCTATCAAAAAATCCCATACAACATTCTAAGGCAAAGCATAATGAAATCAGATATAATTTCATTCATGATTATGTTCAGAAAGGTGTTTTTGATATTTAGTTTGTAGATACAGATCACCAATAGGCTGATATCTTTAAAAAATCTTTGTCTGAAGAACGTTTCGTTTGTATTAGGGATCATCTGCATATGCACATGCTTTCAGATTAATGCCTGCATTCATCAGGCGATACCCTTCATCTTACTTCTTTTCATTAATTTGTTGAGCCTAATGTGTGTTCAAGTGTACAGACTATAGAGCCTCATGTTCACAATGGTTACAAGTCTTTTCGTTTTCTCTCAAAAGCGTATGCCACCCTTTTCGCCATAATGAGACAGTTTTCAAAAAGTTTTTAGTATGCCTTTTAATTTTTTTAACTCTCTCTCTCCTCTCTCATCTGGTATGAAAAAAGGAAGAAACTCACAAAAAAGGTTCCTTTGATCTTTCAAATTCTCTATATTTCTAAGGGTTTCTGAAACTTCAAAAGTTCCAAACCTTCTTTTCTTTTCTCACCAAGACTGAACCTTTGTGAATGAAATGCCACCAAGAAAGCAAGTTTCAACCTCTGTTGCTTCTCTGATCCACAACCAAGATAAAGCCATTGCGACTTTTCCAGAAGAGTTATTCATTCTTGGAAAGTGGGCAAGTCTGAACGAGTTGGCAAAGGAAGGTTTTGATGTAAAGGACATGTTCACCAGAGTTGGGTGGACCAATTTCATTGGGAAACACAGTGTCTGGTACCATGGTCCTTATGCCCTGTTCAGGGGTACTGCCAAAATGAAGGATGACAAGTGCATTCAAGGCACTATCGGTCAGATGATGTTGGAAATCAATCCTTCAACCATAGCCAAGGCTATTGGGTGTGCTGAAGAAGGATTTGTGTTTAATAAGGAATGGGAGAAGACGATCACTCAGGAGATAGTGGATAAGCTTCTCTATGATGGAATCAGGCCTGCAGATGAAGACCCAAAGAAGCGTGCTACAACGATGAAGAACTTTCTGAGGTCTGCCAACATGACCCATATCTGCAAACTCTTGCATAATATGTTGTTCAGCATTGTGCTCCTTAGGACTGGTTCGAGGGACCATGTCAATGAGAGGAACAGATTCTACATCTACAACATCTTGGTGGGAGAAAAGATCAATCTTCCTGATCTGATCTTCTATCATCTGGAGCAAGCTTTCAAGGACCGATTCTCCTCGAAGAAGCAGAAGAACCCCATCCCTTACTACATGTTGTTCACATAACTAATGAGGGATGCTGGAGTAGATCTTTCAGAGTTTGAAGCATCTGGAGGGGCTACACAAGTCTCAGGAACTACCTTTATGAGAATGGGGATAGCTCACAAGTTCCCTGAGTGGATCAAGAAACATGGAGGTAAGGTGAAAAAGGAGCCTAAGAACGAACCTTTTGATGAGCTCGAGTTTGTCACAGGAGCAGAGAATCAGACCAAACCTCAGCCTCGGCCTTCATAAACTCAAACCAAACCAACCACCAGATGCCCCCAACCTCCATCCTTAGACCAAACCAAGAAACCCAAACAATAACCACCTTTTGACCCTCACTCCTCTCTTAAGAGAAAGGTTGCAGACTCTTCATCTGAACCTACCTCTGAACCTCCCCTCAAGAAGCCTTTCACCAGACCTACCAAAATTCGTATTGTTATCAAAGCCAAACTCACCACCTCACCGGAACCTGAACCTGAACCTTCCCAAGCCCAAGAATCTAATGTTGAGATTCTTGATGCCCCTCCTCAACCCTCATCCAAACCTAAACCTACACCTAAGGCTAAACCTTCATCCAATCCTCCTCCTACTAACAAGAAAGAGGCTGCTAAAATCATAAAAGGCTCAAAAGTTGTCCAAAAGGGAAGCTGCTAAGAAGGCAAGACTAGACAAGAGCCTTGAATGAAAAGAACAGATTGAGTTAGAGCAATATGTCGTAGAGTCTGTCAAAACTCTATCAGTTGAAGAGCTTAAACACAAAGCTACAATTGAAACTTCGGCACCTGCAGATGAAGCTGCTGAAGAGAAAGCTCTAGATAAAGCTATTCTTGAGTCTATTAAGACTCTGTCTGTAGAAGAAAAGAAGCAAGCTGCACTTGAAGATCTCACCTGAATGGAGTCTGCTATGATTCAAACAGCTAAATTGGCATATGAGGAGATTGCCACAAAACGAAAAGAGTTTCAGACGATCACAATGGATGTTGATGCAGATGAAGCTGAGATTGAAGAGTTGAATAAGGTCATTCTTCAATCTGCATTGATGGCCAGTGAACAAGGTTTGGACCTTGTTTTGGAGGACACTGTGGAAACTAATGATTCTGGTCCTCGCACTATCTACAGACCTATCATAACAGATGATGAGAAAAGAGTAGATGAGCACTTAGCAAAGTCTGATGAAGATTGTGCTGATAGACAGATGAGTAACTATGGAAGCACTTTGTCTATTACCATTGAAGACATAGAGATAATGGTTGAGGATGAACATTTCAGATGATGTAAATACGCTGCTAAGGCTTCCCTTCCCTTAAGTTACGCCTTCAGCAGACTATCAAGTGATCTGGAACCCAGATCCAGGGGTTACGATTAGATCGTCAAACGTAATCCAAGAATAGCAGTTCCAGAAGTACAACCACCAATAGACCCTGATGTGAATGTCAGATACTATCCAAGGTGGAAACGACCAAGGGTGAATGAATGGGAGTGCTACAACAAAGAGTGGAGAAGGAAAAATGTTTGCGCTTCAGACGATCAACAGGTACTCCTTTACTATGTTGATCCTGTGAAGCTATGGATGATGGGAGTTTCAGGGATTGATCCCTTCAACTATCCATCCTATGAAGTACTTCTAGAAGAACAACTTCTTTCTTTTTCATGCTATAAGAAGGAACCTTAATTCAGAATATTTCCTCCTCGTCAGACGCCTCTTCCAGACCCAAACTCTATCATATTTGAACACAACCCCTGGGGGTAGACGCAGATATCCTATCGAGGCTTAGGTTTGGAGACGCTTAGCGGTACCCACTGATGAAGTACCCTTTTTCGAGCCAGTTAATATGCAACAGATGATGGGACTTCTAGTATATCTCAATGTAATTCTTCCCTGGAACCGTGCTAAACCAAGGTAAACTCACTATACTAAAGATCTTAACTTGGACGATCTTGAAGCTAGTCCAACTTTTGATGTGTGGAAATCTTCATACTACACCATGGATCTCTGCATGAAGATGCAAACCTACAAGGAAGAGATTTGGAAGCATCTGAAGTCTCTTCAGCATATCCAAAGGAGTGCACAGGTGATGCCTCACTTCCTTGGCACACAATTCCCATGTGTTGCCACTCGTCAGACCCAATTCAAACTTGCATTGGATAAAGTTATTCCAATTTGACCAATTTTGAACTACAAGGGTAAGGAGAAAGCTGAAGAAGAAGATGATGCTCCCCAACGCAACCTTCGTGTTCATAGAGGTAGACCCTTCAGATGAGAAATTGAAGCTATCCTGCAGAAGTCTGATGCTAAACGAATGTCTGAAGATTTGAAGACCATCAGAAGAGTGAAAAGTTTGAAGATCATTATTCCGGGCTGGAACCTAATCAGAAACTGCCTGTATACGACTATCAATCGAAGATAGGGAGATGCTTTCAATGCAAAGGTCATTAGCCTTTCTTATCGATGTTTGACCCTTTTGAGCTCATGTTGTGGAAGACCAGTTTATTCTATCCCTCTGATAGAGACTTCTAGTTTTCTGTGCATCTACCCCACTCTATCTTCTTCTTCTCATAGACTATTCTAGGTATAGTGGAAGACCCAGATGATATTATTGAACCTTACAAACCCCTCATTAATGAAGAAGTCATTCATGATCTGTAAGATGAACTTTGGGCAACAAGGCAAGTTTTGCGCCAAGCTCTGGAAGATAGGAAGGCCTTAGAGACTGAGCTCAAGAAATGGATGAACATTGATGCCTTCTTTTGCAACCGACGACGCCAATGTACTCCTACTCCACCAAGATCACATATGGTTCCTTCATCTGCTAGTTCCTCTGACTTTGACGGTCCAATTCCTAGGGAACCAGGTTTTGCTGATCGCCATACAAAAGGGGGAGAAGGGAAAGGTAAAAAGAAGGTGTGAAGAGGATCCTACATTTGAGGGGGAGATCTATCTAAGAAACTCAAGGGGAGCATAAGTTTTATGTTATAAGTTTTTTCTTCTTTCATCTTATATTGTAAAAGACCAAAACACATCATTTTCATGTGAAAATATTTAATACGACGAGTTGTTTGATTGCTCATCAAACTTATGTCTTCTTTTCTCTCTTGTTAAATATCTTGCTTTTGAAAACAAGTTTTAGCTCTGACATTTCTTTCTTAAATTTCTTTAAGCTTTGTTACATCTTTTTTCCAATATTTGTTTGGCATCATAAAAAATGGGGAGATTGTTGAGTCATAAGACGAATAAGGACCCTCAATAATATTGATTTGATGCAAATAAATATTAAGTTAAAAAGATTGCATCTGAAAATGCCAACAGACGAAAGTGTTGAATCTACGTCTGTGAAATACAGATGATATGTAGACAGACGCTTAAATCTGAAGAAGCATTTAAAGGCATAGTAAATGCACTGTCGTTTTAATATGTTTTGCAGGGAATGTTCGTGGAACATCCTACCTAGGATCTATCGAAGTGCATAAAGGGAAACTGAAAGAAGAATCAAAGTAGTAAAACTTTCCCTCGCTTCAAAAGACGCGCTACAGCTAGCAATGAGTACTTGTCTGAGTAAGCGATGTGACCACTGCAGCAGACGGATATGGAGTGCCCCTCAAGGAAGATAAGCAAAGTGCTTTATTAGCTCAAAGTGACTAATTGGTGACAAGCATTTAATGCTTGCATTAAATGCCCCAACGGCCACTCTCCTTCAAATTCTGGTCAGACGCATGCAAAAAGACCGTTTAGAGACAACGGTTACTTCCTCAGCAAGTTTATATATAGTAGAATGACTGAAGTTCTGAACACACGAAACCTAATTCAAATCTCTTAAGAATTCTTTCAAGCCTTCATTCTTTCTGTTGTAAAATTCTAAGTTATAAAAGCTCTCAAAACACCTTGAGTATCCTGAGAGAAAAAGACTTTGTTCTCCATCTTGTATATCCGTCTGTAAGACGAAACATATAAGTCTGTGTGCTCTTTCAAAAATGAATCTTGCGATTTGTTGTAGAGCCAGAAGTGGCTTGGTAGTAAAGAATACTTGGGTTTTTAGCTTGGAGAGACTAAGTGTGAAAACTACTTGGGTGAGCCAGAAGTGGCAGTGAACAATACTTGTAACTTGTTAAAGTTAGTGGAACTTGGTGGGTTGCCAAGAATTGGACGTAGTCTCGAGGTGAGACAAACTAGTATAAATTTCTGTGTTCTTTCTTTCTTTGCTCTTCATTTCTTATATGATTGAACTGGCCTTGTTTTGTGATTTAAAAACGTTTTCATCTGTGCCTTTATGCTTAAACATCGCCTGTTATCGTCTTTCTCTAAAAACGTTGTTTTTAAGTGCAAATGATAGTTCTTTGCGAAAAATTCTTGTAAACCACAATTCAACCCCCTTTCTTTTGATTTTCACCGTTACACGTTGCAATTGGAAAGTAAACACAAACGTGTCTCGCACTCTAGAGGCACACACCAATCATATGCATCAGTGCTTGGACAACACCGATCCTGATGTTGTTAATCCTTATGATCCTTGACATAGTCCAAGTCATAGGAACTCAAAGGAAACAACTATCATTGTCGAAAAAGAGCCAACAACCAATAGTAGAAGAGATATTATCAAAAGAAGTAAATTGTTCTTTTCCAGAAGACTTGTTGCAGAAACAATTTCCAAAAAACTTTCCATGATTCAAAATTTGAAATCATGTAGAAGCCACCAAGGTCACAACTAGCACCAACGGATCCTTCAACAGATTCAAGGTGAAAGTTGGCAACAGTGGAGCAAAAGCAAAGATGAAGAAAACAACTCAATGAGTTGTGTGGTGAAGGTTGAATTAAGCTAAACGGCTACCTACATGAACATGGACAAATCATGCAGCATTTGAATTCAATCTCCAACGGCCGCAAACAGCTAGCTCCTTGATCAAGTTTATAAATTGATCAAGTGCGAATGAGCTAAGTGCAGGGAAGGTTGCCAAAGTAGTGAGTAAAGGTCAGTTGACAAACCCCTATCTGAAGGAACTTCCTTAGCCTTAAAAACTCTAGATGAAAGCCAGTTGTGCCTTAATCAAAAGTGTTTTTTTCCAACACTCCCTTGGTGTGAAGGGACCACAACAGGTAGCTATGTGTAGCCAGTAGCAGGTGCTACTAAAGAGAGCTTAGAAGAGTAGTTAGGGGACTACTGTTTCTGAAATTCTATGAACACAGTGGGTGGTTGTGTGTTTCCAATAGAGGTGCTACTAAAGAGGACTAAGAAGGGCAGTCAGGGGACTATAGCTTCTTAGGGTCTAGTTAACACAATAGGTGGTTGTGTGTTGCCAGCAGAGGTGCTGCTGAAGAGAACTAGGAAGGGCAGTCAAGGGACTGTTGCTTCTTAGTGTCTAGGCAACATAATAGGTACTGTGTGTTCAATAGCAAGTTCTATCGATGGTTAAGCTTGGAGAGGCTTGTTGAAAGAATACTTTGGTGAACCTACAAAGGCTTAGAGAATATTGGTTGTAGGAGCCTGGGGAGGCTTCAGGAAAGAAAGAATACCCAGTTGTAGAAGCCTGTGTGGAGGCTTTAGGAAAGAAAGAATACCATAGGGTGCTTGGTCTTAGTGGAAAGCCTATAGTTGTAGGGACTAGACGTAGCCCTAGTTGGGTGAACCAATATAAATCCTTGGTGTGTTGTTTCCCTCTTTATTGCTTCTTATTCACTGTTGCTATACACTTAAATATGTTTTTATAAAAGAATGTTTTATAACTTAAACTTGATCCTTTATCAAGAGGTTTTTTAAACTATTTTATAGTTAAAGAAGTAACTCTACTCAGTGTAACCAAGTGAGAACCAGAAACTATGGTTAACAGGTTCTGCAACATTTGTGAGTAGGTTCTAAAGTAGTAACCAACAAGTCTACTTAGTGATTTGTTATAGAACTTATTATTATAACCAAGTACTTGTAAGGGAATATGTTACTCCTACTAGACTTTTGACTTTCAAGCAGGGAAGCTTGCAAAAAAGTTTAGAAGCTAGTGTGCTAGTGTGAAAAATAGTCAAATCAGTAAAGAGTTACTATTCAACACCTCTTCTAATGACCGACTGATTCATTTCAATGTATTCAAATACTAAGTAAGTATTTAAATAGTACAAGTGAAAAATATTTAAATAACTCTCAGAATATTCGAATACTTTGCACTAAAGACTCATAATATAAAAGACTTTATTTCTTACGAAATTCATAACGAAAAAATTATGAAAGAAAAAGGGAAATTTTGTCAAATTGCTTTCTCAATTGCTTTCATTGATTTCTTCAAAATTGGTTGAAGTTGACACACTTTGGTGTGTGTCTTATGGTTCTTGCTATACTAGATTAGTCATTAATTTGGTAAAGGCATTTCACAATTTTTTTGTTTGTTTATCTAGGCCATATGTATTACCTAAAAAATCTTATTTAATTTTGATTAAAAAATATTATAATATGATAAGATTTACACATTTAGCATGTTTATTTTATTATTTAATACACTTAAATCCTAATCTTTACTTGAAAAGAATCGAAGATATGTATCACTTAAATATAATTATTCATTAATTTATTCATGATATACTAACATAATATATAGGCAATTGATAAATATACCTCCTCTTATTACAAATATACCTCCATTTCACATTTTCTTCCCAAAAATACCCCTCTTAAGTTTTTGACAGTGTAGAAATCTTACCCCCCGAAAGATTTCAAAAGTGTCTTTGGTACCCAATTCAACACATAAATGCTCACCAAAATTAAGTATTGTGTCATGCTCCTTCCGGAAGTGTTGCGCCATGCTCAACACACCACAATGTTAGAAATTGATTTGTGGCTTATTTTATTGGTTCTCTCTATTATTGCAGATTGGTAAAAAGTTTTGCGTATCAAAACCTGGATGAACAAGGATTGGTCGTTGAAGGTATCACATGTTCCACGAGAAGCCAATTCAGTGGCTCACATCCTTGCTAGCTGGGGATCTAGTATTAATTGGTTTTATCAGCCTAAAGTGCAACTCCTGACACTATCTTAACAACTTTGCTGCATGATTCTTCTTAGTTTTTGGTTTGTTTTCCTGTACTGCACAAAAAAAAATGGTTGTTCTCTTCTATTTTGTTGTACATACACTAGTAATTTTTTATCATTGACTTGTGAAATCAATTTGTACCTCCCGGACTTTTATGTACAATTTGTAGTTAGATGGAGAGAATGTGATATAGTCGAACTTTTCTCTTATGCTATGTTTGGTTTGAGAGAAATGAAAGGGAGGGAGGAGAGAAATTCATCTTTTTGGTGTGGGACCCACACCTTCTACACTCTACTTTAATTCAAATATTCTCCTCTTATTTCCATCCTCTATACCAAACAAAACCTTAAACATTAAAAGCCGAAGAGGGAGGGAGATGCCTAATTCCCTTTCTCAATATTAATATATACAGGTGAAGTATATACACTATCCTTGCTTTGTAAAAAACTAAAGGAAAAGTTCTATAAAATTAGCCTTCTTATATGAGAATGAAAATGGTTAGTATCAATCGTTAGATTAAAATGGGAGGCCTAGATTAAAATATTTAAAATTCAAATTAAAACTTCATTTAACTAAAAAATCTCCAAAAGGTTTAACAAACAAAAATCAAATGTCTAAAAGATTTAAATTATCACGTCTTAAAATATTTCAAGCCCAACACCACCATGATCACCACCACCACCACCACTATGACCGTCGCTGATAAACCGGACTTTGATTGTATTTTGATGTGAGTTTAGATGCCATTTTCATACATTTTGAATATATTTTATTGGCAAAACTCACTGTTTGGTGTTAGTTGGTGCAAGACAGGTACTCAAGAGGCTTCATGAGGAAAAGAGTTGAAAATTGCACTTTTTGGAGCAAAAATGCCACTGTCTAGAGGACCAAGAAAAAAATGCCAGAATTGAAGTAACGCAAGGACCATGGCCATGGTTAATTACCATGGCCATGGTAAATTTACCATGGCCATGCTGGTTGCGTAGTAGAATTGGACTTTTATGCAAGGACCACGGCCGTGGTCATTTTACCACAGCCGTGGTAAAATTGCGCTGTCAGCCATTTAAAATTTGAATTATTATAAATAGGATAGGAAACCCTTTTATCTTTATCTTTTGTTCTATTTCGAAAACTGAGGGTTGTGGGTGAGAAAGAGGTCCTGTGAGAGACTCTGAGCTGCGGGAGGACGTAGAGAACACCATTGGGGATCATCACTGTAAAGTTTCTTCCCTTTTGTAATCTTTATGTCTTCTCTTGAGTTTTCTGGCTTAATCATGAACATGAGTGGCTAGTTTCTCTTAGCCCCGGATTGTGATGTAGCTGTACCCTTGTACCCCGGTTCTAATTTTAATAAAACCTCGATGTTATTCAGTTATTTGTATCTCTTCACTACTTTTATTGCTTTTAGGACCGATCAGTCTAAACATAAGTTAATCTCTTGTCTATGATCAATTGCTTGCGATTAACTGAACTGTGAAGTGATTGGATTTGTACAATTTGCATGATCAAACTTATTGTATGGATTTCCAGTAGATTAACCTGTTAATCAACCTCTCTGAGATTTATCATTTGCTCTAAATTAATTCACCTATGATCAATTGGGAATTAAATTAGGGGAAATAGCGTTATTAACTATGATCAATTGTTAATTAACGAATTTAAGAGGTCACTGGCAAGTAACACATTTAGGAATTTTATTAAGATTAGAATTGGGGGAAAAAGGGGGTACATGTGAAATCACAATCCTAGGCTTCTTTATCATAATTGTTCTCACAGTAATCTTTCTGCTCCGATTCTCTTTCTTTTGAAAAGAACAATTGACCAACATTCTTCTCAATTTGATTTTTATATTCTGGATTTCTTAGTTATTTGCGAGATTAATTATTTGGGAACGCGACTGGTCCTTTGGGTTCGATATCCGGACTCCTAGAGTCCACTGTTACTACTGCGTAGGGTACGCTTGCCTTTGCGAACGCATTTTTACGCATCAGTCGCCACCACCACTACCATGATCACCACCACAACCGTCACCATCGTCGCCACCGACGCAACCACCACCATGATCGTCATTGCCACCACACCACCATGACCGTCGGCAGTAGTGGTGGCGATAGTGACAACGGCAGTGGTCATGGGGCAGTGGTGGCGACAACGACGACAGCGGCGATCATGGGGATGGTGGTGGCAGTCATAACAGTGGCGGTGACAACAATCATGGTGGTGGTTGCGATGGCGATGGCAGTGGCAACAACAATGGCGGAGACAGTAATGGCATCAACGACGATGGTGGTCATGGTGGTGGATGCGGTGGCGGTGGTGGTAGCGACAGTCATGATGGTGGTAGTGGTCATGGTGGTGATGATGGGTTTGAGATATTTTAGGACGTGATAATTTAAATCTTTTAAAGATCTGATTTTTGTTTGGTAAATCTTTTAGAAATTTGGTAATTAAATGAAGTTATTTTGAATTTTAAATATTTTAATCTAGGTCTTCTATTTTAATCTAACGATTGATACGCTCTCTCTCTCGCTCTCTCTCTCTCTCTCTCTCTCTCTATATATATATATATATATATATATATATATATATATATATATATATATATATATATTTGTCCTTGATGTCCATTATCATGATCAATCACGAACCACGAACTCATCATCTACAATCCACGATCTACAAACATGTATGGTATCAAACAGATTAAACTTGAGACGTGTGAAACCACACTGTCCTCAAGGACTTATCAGCATGATGCGCAAGTCCCTCAGTATTTTAACAGGCTCTTCCCAAAATTAATTTGGGGTAATAGAACTAGCAAGATCTCTTTTGTGAGAAAAACCCAGGAACTCACAGAACAAGGAAAGTATCAGGAAATCGTATCCCCAGCTCACTTTCTACACCTTCTTCAATATAAATGTTTGCACTAATTAATCAGGAATAATTGTTAATTAATGTAATTAAAAAGGTAATAATTTCAATTAAAACATGACATTAATCTACATTAAAATAGGTAATGAAACTTATTAAAAACAAATATTAACCTTTTGAAATATTTAACGAAAATATACAATATATGGACCGTACAGGACACCGAGATTAGTCTTACGGTTATCAACCTCTACTCGTCACTCCTAGGCATGATCAATTAAGGACAGTTACCTCAACTCAGCAGTTACCCCAAAGACAGATAAGTTATGATAAAGAAACAAAAGGAAGGTAAGTCAGTCAATAGAGAGTACAGATAGAATTCAATATTAACTTAAGCATCGAAGTCCCTTTTACAGGTACCTCCACCTTGCCCTAACCAGAAGATCGGAAACATCAAGCATATCCTTGCTGAGAGCTCGGTAATCAAGATAACAGAAGGTCCTCACCTGAAGAGCTCGGTAAGAACATTTGGCGCCCACCGTGAGGCCCTGGAAATTTTTTTTCCTATGGCCACACATTTCATGGTCACCACAAGACGGGCAGATCCAAGTCAGATAACCATGGTGGAAAACTCCATGATGCAAGAATTCCATGCACAATTAGAATATTGACAAATGAAGAACGCAGATGACCTCGCTGCACTCAGACAAAAACATAAAGCTGATCTCCAAGCACTACGTAATGAAAACACTACCATCCAAGCACAGTTGTAGGAGTCTCACGTAGCAACAAACCGCACATCGACACATGATGAATCTGAGTCCCAACAACCACAGAATACAGACACCCAATTACATTATTCCCATCATAACACTCATCAACGAGGTCATCAACGAGGAGAAACACCAGCGTGCTCGTGAACCCAGTCTTTGTCTCAAGGACTCAACGGTTCTCGACCACACCCCTTCGTTGACGGTATCATAGATGTATCTCTACCCTTGTGTTGGAAACCTTTGAATCTGGAACGATACGATGGCACCACAAATCCTAATGAACACCTGGAATCATATGTCACATAGGTAAACTTATATACTAATGAAGATGCTATCTTGTGCAGGGTCTTCCCAACGTCCTTAAAAGGACCTACGCTAAGCTGGTATACCCGACTCTCGCTGCGGTCCATAGACTCCTTTGAAACTTTCGCCCTGTAACACCCCTTGTTACTATTAAGGAATTTCTATTTATTTGCATTATTAGCAAAAATGATTTAATTCTTGATTGTAAAGTAACCTTCCAAAATACGAGGAAATTTGTTCACTTTTTAAACTTTCAAAACTTTTTGCTTTTAGCTTCAAAAGAAGAATTATCCTTGTTTACTTATCATTCATTTAAGAACACCCTTTTTGTGAAATAAAATTCTTAATAAACTAACTCAAATTATCAAAACATCATAACCACGGTAAACCATTGAAACATAATAGAACTTCTTTTAAACATCTTCAATTTCATCATTAAACGATTCTTTTACACCAAACTGAATACACTTTTACATCCTTGAAAACGAATACATTTCTCAAATGAGTCACATGAAGGAAAAAGATACATCATAATACTAAATCCTAGTCTACCCTCATTTATAAAAGAAAGGACTGAGACTCAGAGCAGTGACTCAATGGAAATTAAAACCCAAAAATACCCATGAGGCATCCTCAAAGGGATCCTCTTCTTCCTTGAACATATCCATTTGCGTCATTGGCACTTGGCGTAGTATTCCCACTCCGTCTTCATCATTCACATAGGGTCAATGAACTTTCTCTGAAAAAAATAAAAACTAGTGAATTCTCTACCTCCTTGATCGCCACAAACAAACGGACTTTCAGTCCCAAACAACCTATACGGCCAAACAACCTATACGGCCACTGTGTGTGGTACTCTAGCGATGACCACTCACGGTAATCCTAGTCGAGTATCTATCTCACAGCATCTATTCCTATGGGCCCCACTGCCATTAAACCTCCCAGGTTTTAATGGTCTTATGCATTTATGTGGATGACGATTGGGAGTACACGACGTAGGTGGTACAATTGGCACGTCGCTCTCACCAACCTTGGCTATAGCCTTGCTCTAGTCGGGAATGCCAAGTCGGTAGTGTGAGTCCCCCATACTAACTGGGCTTTTCGCCTTAGTCAGGGTTGTCATAACTTGACACCATTTCCCCCATGACTCCTTTGAGCCGAATGAACTATTCCCCAGCGTACCAATTGTGAGCCATCCACTCCTTACAACGATTCCTCACACGTTTTCCATGCCGCGAGATGTATTCCACCAGACAATCGATTTCAACGGTACTGCCAAGAGGATGTTAGAGGACCCTCCTCACCGAGCATGAAGTCAAGCCCCATCTCTGATTAATAATATTGTCTCTCTAACTCCATCTTGTCTTTGAGACCGATGCCCTCTTTACATCATCCACTTCCTCGAAGCGTGCGTCGTCCCATGCAAGGTGAATAACACGAACGTCCACCGTTCTTCTTCACACAACAAGAGGGGAAGGATCCCATCCCTCTTAATCTCTCAGCGTCATGAACAGTATGACCCTTCAAAGTGGATATATCCGCTTGCACACACATGGATGCCTCGGGCACTCCAACTCATCTATCCTACTCATGCACAAGCAAAACCAACATGCATTGCCGAGGGATAACACCCCTCGGACTCAGATCACAACAAGCAATATATCCACAGGAAATATCTAACAATTCATCTCAACCTCGGAGGTCACATCCTCTCGATTTTAACAGTAATTGGTCACACGCATTTACAACATGCTAATACATATATAATTCAACAACCAAGTGCTGAAGGTCATGCCCTCTCAGCCTTTGCTAATAATTTCACGAGAATACATTCATACACTTATACAATTTAATTTCATCACACTTTATAAACTTTTGGGTCAAACCCGCAGCCACCACAACATCCCAATTTTCAAGTATCATAACTTTTTATTTTGGATTCCAAATGTTCACAATTTAAGTCACAACCCCTATGTACATGTTAACTATCATATTCCACCACAAAATACTTATTTTAGGCTTTTAAAGCATAAATTTTAAGTGGTTAGACACCCAATCCGAAATGGGTTAAAAAATTCAAGAAAAAAGGTTTAAAACTTTAAAATTTAATTCCCATTGATGTAGAACTCGGATTTTGCCGAACCAAATATGCATTCCTAGGTTTTAAGATGTAAGGAACCCGTTTTTCTGGTCTAAAAGAGTAAATTCCAACTCTAAAAATTATTAATTTCAAAACAGTGGCAAAATCCAACGAAAACGGCACGAAACTTAAAAATAAATTTCCCGTTGCTATAGAAATCCGTTTTCGACGAAATTTATATGCAACCCTAGGTTTTAAAGCATGAAAAAGCTAATTTTGAGGTCCATTATAGCCAATTCCAGCTCCATAATTACAGATTCTCGAAACAGATGCAGAACAATGTAAAAAGGGCTTTAAACTCAAAAATAAATTTCCCGTTGCTATAGAAATCGGTTTTCAATGAAATTTATATGCAACCCTAGGTTTTAAAGCATGAGAAATCTAATTTTGAGGTCTATTCCAGCCAATTCCAGCTCCATAATTACAGATTTTTGAAACAGATGCAGAACAATGTAAAAAGGGCTTTAAACGCAAAAATAAATTTACCGTTGCTATAGAAATCGGTTTTTAGCAAAATTTATATGCAACCCTAGGTTTTAAAGCATGAGAAAGCTAATTTTGAGGTCCATTCCAGCCAATTCCAGCTCCATAATTACAGATTTTTGAAACAGATGCAGAACAATGTAAAAAGGCTTTAAACGCAAAAATAAATTTACCGTTGCTATAGAAATCGGTTTTTAGCGAAATTTATATGCAACCCTAGGTTTTAAAGTATGAGAAAGCTAATTTTGAGGTCCATTCCAGCCAATTCCAGCTCCATAATTACAGATTTTCGAAACAGATGCAGAACAATGTGAAAAGGACTTTAAACTCAAAAATAAATTTTCCGTTGCTATAGAAATCGGTTTTCAACGAAATTTATATGCAACCCTAGGTTTTAAAGCATGAGAAAGCTAATTTTGAGGTCCATTACAGCCAATTTCAGCTCCATAATTACAGATTTTCAAAACAGAGGAACAGTGCCCAAAAATCCACGATTTCACCAAACAAAAATTTTCAAAAGATTCACAATCCATTTCCAAACATTCCACATATACACTTCTATATTTTAGGGCATAGAAAGACCATTTTTAGTACCACAAATAGTCCAGATCAGCCACACCACTTGTCTCACAAAACAGAACAAGAATATTTAAATAAATGGCTCAAAACTTAAGAAATTAATAACAAATAGCTCAAGTGCTAAAAAATAACATATTTTATATGTAACCTTAGGTTTTTGGACCCAAGAAACTCATTTTTGAAGTCAAAAACATCAAAAAGTACACCCATTTTTCCAGACCACAAAACAGTAACGAAAAATCACACTTTACATACATGACACAAGTTCAAACTCACATATATTTGCAAACAAATTTGACCCATCATAATAGGATCCAACACAAACAATTTTAGGCTCAAAGAGAATAGAAAATCTCTCACATACCTTGGTTTCCTAAGCTCAAGTGCTCAAAACAAAATTTCCAACCACCCAAAGCTAGAGCTTGGTGAGCTCTACAACATATCAAAAATGCAAAGAAAAAGGAAGAGAATTAGTGGGGCAAAAGCTAGAGAGAAGGGGAGAAAAACATAGAGGGAATGAGAGACTCTCACCACAAGAGAGATTGAAATTTCTCTCTCTCCCTTGGCTGTCCAAGGCTGCCTGCTGCACTTGTGGGGGAAGCGTTCCCTCTTAGCTTATATAGGAGACCCCAAAACCCTAAGGGTAGGTCCCACAAAATAAAAATAAAAATATTTTTCTAAACCTAATTATGTTTAAGTGGTTAGCTGATCTGAGTTTCGATTTTTTTAGCTCTAAAATATTCTTAAAATGTAGCATTTAATTTTCCAAAGATAATGCCTTTGGAATCACTCAATTTGGACTTAAAATGAATTTTCTAGGTAAAAAATACTAAATAAATTTCTATAATTAATAATTAATTCACTTTAATTATTTTTGCTGAACTTAGATCACTTTCATGCTTGATTATAATTATTAGAATTTTATCTAAGTCAAAAATAAATTTTCAAGCTTAAAAATACATAATTATGAAAATGTCATTAATGAGAATATTCCTTTCTTTGACCAGATTTGACTTTTGGTCAAATCATGGTTAAAACTTGATTTTATTAATTATTTTCACCACATTAATGATGATTTGATGTCTCACATTCATTTAGTTGCTAAATAGTTCTTTTTAGGTTTTAATTAAACAAATTACACTCTATTTTCTTTAATTACCTTAATTAAATTTTCTAAATCCCCAATTACTTTAGAACAATTAATTTTACTAATTAAAGTTATTCTAGACCCATTAGTAATAGTAAGTTAATTATGCTCTTAAAAATCTAATTTTAGATTCTAGACACAAGTTCCACTTAATTACAACAATGTCATTAATGAGTTGACCAAATCCCTTTCCATTGGCTTTGACCAAAGTGAGTCTATCTTTGACTTTTCAAATTTTGAATTTCCCTCCACTAACCATGTAATGTCTCTACTTAATCCTTATTAAGTAATGCTTATTTTAATTATTTCCCTTATTTTTCTTAATTACTCAATTAATCACTAATTAAGAGGTTAATTTCCTATTTAATCCTAAGCTCCAAAATTTAAGGTGTTACACGCCCAGCGTTTCAGTGCTTAATACGCAACTAGTCGGCCACATCACACTACGTCTGTTGCCCTAGTGAACTTGAGGCAAGCAGATGACGAACCCTTGCGGAAATTAATGGAGCGGTTCTCAGCCATATCCATCAGAATTAGAGATCTCGACCCTGGAGTGGCCCTACACTCCATGATAGCAGCACTAAATCCCAGGCCGTTTGCTGATAGCCTATGCAAGAAACGACCAGTCAATATGGATGAGTTACGACATCGCGCAGCCAGTTATATCTAGATGGAGGAACGGTCCGAGTTCCGCAACAAGATGTGTCAAACTGATGCAAAGAAGAATGATACCCAGAGGGAAAAGATAAAACCAATAAAAGACAGAGATTCAAACCTAGAAGGCAACCTCGACAACCCAGGTATGCCATTGGTGTCCTTCCCCCACCCGATTTCAAGGCGAGAGTCCTTGAAGAAGCTTTCCATGCCGAAATTCTTTCCCTTCCCCCACCGTCCCACACATCAAATAACGTCAAAAAAATGAAGCATTGTCATTATCACCAATGCTTCAGCCATTCAACTGAAGATTGTATTACTCTAAAGGGCGCTATTGAAGAATTAGTCCAGCGAGGATGTTTGAATCAATACATTAAAGGATACCAATCCATCCGATACGAGTTTCGAGGTCGTGGACACTGAACCTGAGGTGGTTCACGTGGGGGCCGAGTTGGTCGTGGAACACAAGACCATGACAATAACCAAACCTAATAAGAGGGTGACTTTGAGTAGAACCAATAAAACAATCAAATAGATGGCAGAGTAAAATGAGTGATTAATACTATTGTTGGAGGTTTCGCAGGGGGCGGTTGCAGTAACTTGGCCAGAAAGAAACATCTTTGCGCTATTCATAATGTAAATACAATAGATCGTGTCTCACAACAATCATTACCAAAGATCACTTTCACTAATGCTGATTTTGTTGATCCCGACCTGAAACAAGACGACTCTATGGTGATCACCGTTATCATAGCCGATTGGGGAGTAAGGAAAACACTTATCGATCAGCGAAGTTTAGCCGATGTCCTATATTGGTCAACCTTCTTGAGGTTAGATATTTCTCATGATATCATCAAACCTTACCATGAACCTTTGGTGGGTTTTGCAGGTGAGCGTGTTCACACTCGCGGTTATGTTGAACTGCTAACAACTTTTGGAGTAGGCAAGCTATCTCAAGCAGTCATGGTGAGGTACATTCTCATTGATGTCGATACCTCCTATAATGTGCTCATCGATCGACCGACCTTGAATGCATTATGAGTTATTCTCTCAACATCACATCTAGCCATGAAATTCCCATCATCCAACGAAGACATAGTCACTATTAAGGCCGATCAGAAAGACGCCCACGAGTGTTACACCAAGAGCCTTAAGATAGAACCTTACAGTCTTAAAAGTTCATAGGTAGCCAATGTCAATCATTCGAATCTCGGATGGAATGACTTTGACCCGAGGTCTGACTTTAAAGATACCCGACCAAGTCCCATTGAGGAGTTATATTCTTTCCAACTTGGTAAAGAAGCTAAACAATGCACCAAACTCGGTCAATTGATGGATGACAAAATCAGAAACAGTATCCAGGAAATACTCCAATCAAATGCATACCTTTTTGCTTGGAGTGCCTTTGACATGCCCGGTATAGATCCAAATTTCATTTGTCATAAATTGGCGATCTTCCTTGAAGCCAAACCAATTGCTCAAAAGAGAAGGTAATTGGGTGAAGAAAGACGTAAGGCAGTAGAGATTGAAACAAAAAAGCTACTCAAAGCTAATTTCATCAAAGAGATCGACTACACAACCTGGCTTGCCAATGTGGTAATGGTAAAGAAAAGCAATGGAAGATGGAGAATGTGTGTCGATTATACCGACCTCAATAAGGCTTGTCCAAATGATGCTTATCCTTTACCCAACATTAATCGGCTGGTGGATGGAGCCTATGGTTACAAGCTACTCAGCTTATTAGACGCCTATTCTGGCTATAACCAAATTAAAATGTATCCTCCTGACGAAGAAAAAATAGCCTTCATCACAGAAGGTGCTAATTATTGCTATAAGGTGATGTCGTTTGGTCTTAAAATGCTGGTGCTACATATCAACGTTTGATGGACAAGGTCTTCAAAGAGCTGATTGGTAGGAACGTGGAAGTATATGTGAACGACATGGTCATCAAATCCAAGATTCCAAAAGAACACAACAAAGACTTATACGAAGTTTTCTCTAAACTCAGTTAACATAACATGAGCCTGAACCCTGAGAAATGCTCTTTTGGGGTAGATGGAGGCAAATTTTTGAGTTTCATGCTCACTTACAGAGGAATTGAAGCAAACCCAGGCAAATGCAAAGCTGTAAAAGCCAAAAAATGTTAATGAAGTACAAAAGTTGACTGGAAGATTAGCCTCAACTTCCAGATTTTTACCAAAGATGGCTAAGAAGGCAAGGCCATTCTTTAAACTGCTAAAGAAACCACACGATTTCTCTTAGAATGATGAATGCGATAGAATATTTAAGGAGTTCAAGTTGTTTCTTGCATCACCACCAATTCTAACACGGCCCACTCCAGGTACCGAGCTACTACTATATCTATCCGTTTCTGACACGGCCATTAGCTTTGTACTAGTTCAAGAGGAAGGAAGGAAACAACAACCGGTCTACTTCACTAGCCGAGTGTTACAAGGGGTAGAAGTGCGATACCAGGTGATTGAGAAGTTAGCCTTGACGTTGGTAAACTTAGCTAGAAGATTACGGCCATACTTTCAAAGTCATCAAGTCAAGGTAAAAACTGATCATCCTATAAAGCAAGTTCTTAGAAAACCTAAGTTGGCAAGAAGAATGGTCACATGGTCAGTTGAACTCTTCGAATTTGGCCTCAAATTTGAACCACGAGGACCAATCAAAGCCCAATGCTTGGCTGACTTCTTGGCCAAGCTCCCACCAAAAAGACAATGATAAAGATGACTAATGGCTTTTGTTTGTAGATGGAGCATCTAATACCAAAGGGAGTGGAGCTGGGATCACTTTAGAAGGACCCGAGGATGTGTCACTAGAACAATCCCTGAGGTTCGATTTTCAAGCCTCTAACAATCAAAATGAATACGAAGCGTTAATTACAGGGCTGAGATTAGCTAAGGAGATGGGAGTCAAAAAGATCAGATGTAGAAGTGATTCCAATCTTGTCCCTGGTCAGGTGTTAGGGAATTTTCAAGCCAAGGATGCACAGATGCAAAAGTACTATCATTTAACAATGAGGTTACTTGATAGCTTTGATTAGGCCTGGGCAAAAAAATCCATTAACTATAACTGATCCATTAACCAGTCCAATCCAGTCTATTTTAATCTCTTTTAACGGACTGGACTATTTTACTGGACCCATATTTTATTTCCATTTAAAGATCCAAAATCCACTTTCTGTCACACGGATCATAAGTGGAAATCTCGATTTGGAAACTAAAGTCCAGAATCCGAAACCCTCTTCCAATTAGAAATGCCAAAATCCAAATCCAAAATCGACGACTCATTCGCACGCTAAAATTTTCAGCCTGAAACCCTCGATGCTTCCAATCATGCTTCGCTTGTGTTGTGGTTTGCTCTCTCGATCATTTGCTCATTCTATGATTCTCTTCTCAATCTCATGCTTCTCTTCGCTTTGAATCCATGAATCGTTCGTGGTTTACTCTCATTATGTGTAGGTTCACCGTACAAGCTTGAATCCTCTGCTGAGAGAGGTACCCTTTAAATTTTATTGAGTTATTTGAGTTATTTGGATCACCTGGTCTCTTCATTCTAAATTTCTGATTATGGTAGTAAAATAACTTTGTTTGTTATACTTATACACAAGGCTACAAGGTTTCTGAGTTTTTTTTTTTAAAGTTTAAGCACAAATCTTTGAAGACAAGAGGCTACTGAATTTATAATTTTGGATCATTGGACTGATGACTAAATGTTAACTTTTCCCCTCATCTATATTTTGGCTATTTATGTTTACAATATAGTATGATTAACTGAAATAAATCCAATGTCTAACAATGAATAGTTTGGTTTTTTTTTTTTCCAAAACATAGACAATTGAGAAATGGCATCTTGTTGTTAACATGTGTGTGAGGGATATTATTGTGTGAATATAATTTAATCTTGATATATCCTCCATCTGAATTTCAGAAGATGCATCAAAGCTCAAGACTGGATAAGCAAGTAGCAATAATAATAATAGTTACTCAACTGTTAGGTTTATGAAAAGTCATTGGCTTAAAGATCTGAAGCATGAATTCTAAAATGCTGATATTTAATGTTTCATCTGTCTTGTTTTGTTGAGGGAGTTTTGAGCATCCCAATGTCATGTAGTTACTTAACTGATTAATTTTTGTACAGGAATTTCCTTCAGCTGGTATTTTTTGGGGATGATTGTGACAGAGTTTTGAAATACAACCTTGTGACTAAGGAAACCACTATTCTCATAAGGAACATTCAATTCCCAAATGGCATTTCCTTAAACAAGGATGGTTCCTTCTTTGTCTTCTGTGAAGGGGTTGTTGGCAGGTGAATCTAATAATCACGTAACAGCTTTCAACATTTTATATATGCTAATCATTCATGGAGAAATTTGTTGAGAGGTAAGGATCTTATTACTAATTGGTATTTATGTTCTTAGGTACTACTATGAAGCTTGTTTTGGAGCAGGATAAAGCTTCCTTTATTTGATTAATTGGTATAAGTGTTCTTCAAAGTGCTGCATCTTCTTTCATTGCACCTTCTATAAGGTAATTTGGCATTCATGTTCCTAGGAATTTACTAAATAGAACAGTAGCAAATCTGTGTAGGTTCTTTCATTCTTTTTCAAAAGAGTTAAAAGTTTTATTTTTCTATTTGAGTTTACATTTGAGAAAAGCCTTAGTTTCCCATTTGAGATTCAATATTAATGATGCGTGTACTTTTTTAAAGTGCTTGCTGCTCATGATATTGAATCTTGAATTGTCCAAGTTGGACAGTTTGGGAAGAAAGTATTTTTATACTTAGTTATTGGGAGGTTCATTAGCTTTTATAGGCAAGGTGTAATTTTCAATCAATGTTTGTTGGTCTTGTCGGTTGTATGATTTCTTCACTTTCTTGTTACTATCTGTCTGCACATTCTTGTGGATGATTTTTCCATATCTTAATAGTTATACATATTTGTCATATGCTATGTTTGAAACTGAATAGTTCTAAAGAAGCTTTATTATATATTTTGTTACTTCTATTCCTTTATCCTTTTATTTTTGGAATCAATCAATGAAGGAAATAAGTAAGGAATAAAGAAACTGAAGTTGGAGATAATTTTATCACATTTATTGAGAATCGGCACTTGCAAATGGAATTGGATTATTATTTCCTGTTAATTGCTATTCACTATTCAGGATTTCTATTATTCAACTGAAGAAAGTTTTACACTGCAACATCCAACATGCATTATGGTGGAAGACGTCCTTAAACCACACATCTATTTATAATTTAGTGCCATAATCTTGAGGTGAAGTGTGCTAGATAGAAGTTTTACAATGGTGGAAATGTACTTAAACCAAATGTTTATTCATAATTCACTGGCATATTGTTTAGCTGCACTATGCAAGATTTTTTTTTTTAAAAAAAAAAATTGGCTTAAATATGTAATATGTTTAAGGTCGCTACAAATATTTTAGTCTGGATTTTTTTTTCATTTTTGATCCTTGCAATGTTCATTGTCACCTGGTTTGGTCCTTGTTGTTATCATCATGTTTTATATCTCTGCAAATATAGCAATTTTAGTTTTTTGTCCTTGCAAAATATTACAGTTTTTGTTTTTACACCTTGTTTCTTGAATTGGAACAATATGATCAGTCAATTAACTTACATCATCATTCTTGCATAGGAATTTATGCACTTGTTTTTGGTTGGCAGGATGAGAAACGGCTTCGAAAGGCTTTATATTTTGCCAATGAATGTGGTGCTATCACTGTAACTGAGAGAGGTTCAATTCCTGCACTACCTACAAAGGAAGCTATCTTGTAATTCTTGCTAGAAGCAGCTGTAATATAACAGAATTGACAGATTTTTGTTATAATTTGTTGTTAAGCTATAGCTTAGGTGATGCTAAATTCCTTTTCCTTTTTTAATTAAAATCTTTGGCTGTGTAATTTTCTTATATAAATTCAAGTTTTCTTTTGCAACTTGAGGAGGATTTGGAGCAACTTAAAGTCCTTGAGAATGGCTACAAGATGAAGGTACCAGAGTTATTTATATAAACACTTGTTATTTTATCTTTATCCCACTGACTTGCAAGTTTTTTACTTGATTATTCTAAATTGACCTTATATAATCTCCTAATTACATAATTATAATCAAATAGCCTGTAAATCCAAGTATAAGGTCTGGTTGCCAACTTGCCATTAGATGTGAGTAGTCCAAACCATTCAAGTTCTCTAATAAGTTGTCTGACTATTGAACTGAACACTTGGTGACAGATCTAGTTGGTTTTATAATTCTTCTATATGGCCATACTAATAGCTTTTAGCTTTTAGGATCTTTTGGCTTATTAACGTATCTACAATTGGTCATTCTCACAGATTGTAGCATACTTAATGATCACATCAGTTGCTGCCGTAATGGAGATATATTACCTAGCTTACAATGGTGATAAGGAAGATTCTTGGAGTGAAGCCTGCAATTCCTATGGCAAGTTTTGCAGCAAAGTGAAGTTGGCTTTGATACTCCACGTGCAGTACATGATTTCTAAGGTCTTGTATTTTGGCAATAAAAAGTAATTTTTTTAGTTGGTTTCCTAATTGATTTTTAACTTAAAGCTCTATCTTGATATGTAAGTCGGTTTCCTAATTGATTTTTTAACTTTATTCATGTTATACTGATGGAAATATGAGAATTTTTTTTTTGCTTTTTGTTCGATTAGTCTCCTTATTACAATATATGTGAATATGAATGTGTTGAAAGCAGTTTTAGAAACAAATTGGTTTTAAAACCAGTTTCGAACCAAAAACTGGTTTTAAAACTAGATCCAAAAAATCCAAATTGTTTTTTTTACAAAATATGGAACTGGTTTTTAAATCCAATCCATTTAATTGGATCTGGATTTAAAATCCAGTCCATTTAAATGGATTTAGATCAGATCTGGATTGGATTTTTAAAAATCCAATCCATGCCCACCCTTAGCTTTGATAAATATGAGATCAAACATGTCTTTCGAGACAACAACGACAGAGCAGATATCTTGTCAAAGCTGGCAAGCTCAAAGAAACCTGGTCAGCACAGAACTGTAATTCAAGAAACTCTCGTACTCCTGAGCATTGAGACACCCGAGATTCTAGTTTTTGAGATTGGTCGAGAAAGATGGATGAGTCAGGTATACCATTATTTGACCAACAATACTCTACCTCAAGATGAACATGAAACTAAAAAAGTCAAGATGAAATCTTCCCATTATTTAATCATCATTGGTGAGTTATTCAAGAGAGGAATATCAACTTCGCTGTTGAAATGCGTAGACGGAGAACAAGCGGAATATATACTCATTGAAGTTCACCGTGGTATATGCGGCATGCATACTAGCAGGAGAAATATGGCAGCTCGCGTCATTCGAGCTAGTTACTATTGGCCCACGATCCGAGCAGATTGTGCTGATTATGTTAAGAAATGCAAGGAATGTCAGGAGTTTGGCAAGCTCCTCCAAAGAAGTTGCACAACATATTCTCACCTTAGCCTTTTGCAATGTGGGGAATGGACATTTTAGGACCTTTTCCACTTGCAAAAGGCTAGGTAAAATTTTTACTCATCACCATTGACTACTTCACAAAGTGGATGGAAGCAAAACCTTTAGTGAAGATCATAACTCAGCAAGTGCAAAAATTCACATGGAGGACCTTAATATGCAGACATAGAATCCTATATGCCATAGTGACTGATAATGGAAAGCAATTTATAGATAAGGGGTATGAAGAATTCTTAACACAGCTCGATATCAAACATTTGGTATCATCAATAGAACATCCTCAAACAAATGGAATGGCTGAAGCCGCTAACAAGGTAATCTTAACTGAGTTGAAGAAGAGGTTGGGATAAGCAAAGGGTCAATGGGCTGAGGAGTTATCCAGTATACTCTGGGCATACCACTATACCCCTCAATCTACTACTAAAGAAATGACATTCAGGTTGACATATGGTGCTGATGCAATAATTCCAGTTGAGGTTGGGGAACCCTCAGCTAGAAGAATACACTTCTCAGAATGTCGCAATTCTGAAAATCTGGCAGTAGAGTTGGATATGATAGAAGAAGTCAGAGAAGAGGCACAAATCCAAGAGGAAGCTTGTAAAAGAATAGCAGCTCGGAGGCAGGATTCAATGCTTTAGAGAAGAGAATTCAAGGTTGGCGATTTGGTCTGGAGAGTATGCAAAGAAGCTCGGAAGGACCGTTCTGTTGGTAAACTTGCCCCAAACTGGGAAGAACCATTTCGAGTTATTGAATCTCTACAAAATGGAACATATCGTCTTGAAGAACTAGCAGGAAAGGCCATCCCGAGGACCTGGAATGCTACACATATGAAGCCATATTACAGTTAAAAACCAGGTGTTGTACTCTTTTTCCTACTTTAGTCTTTTTTCCCAAGTAAAAAAATAATGGGTTTTGGCTGAAGAGGTTTTAATAAGGCATACCTCGTTGATGTAAAAGGATACAAACTCATTCACCCCTCATTAATGAAATCCTTTTACTATAAATTTCCTTAAACTTATTTATGCTTGCAAATACTTGATGTCTTTTAGTCATTGATGTTTTAATATGCCTTATTATACTATCTTGATAAATTGACTATGAGTAAGGGTGAGATAAGGTGAAAGCTGATATAAGGTCGATCATGAAATAAGGCTTGCTCCTTATCGTGCTTCAGCATTTCCAGACTAATGCTACTTGAATGAGAAATGGTTCTCACGCCAAATTGGCTTTTCAGCCTCACTGCAATATCAATGAGATTCTGATCTTATTATTTTTGCAGCTCTTCTCACTCCAAATCGGCTTTTCAGCCTTGTTCGAACATTAATAAGATTCCGATCTTATTATATATAACTCAATATCAGCTTTTTAGCCTTATCTACAACTCAATATCGGCTTTTCAGCCTCACTGCGATGTTACTAACAACACTCCTTGCTACCAAATCATCAAGTTTATTATCATGCAATACAGAAAATAAACAAATTACACTCTTTATTTCAATATATCACTACTAGCATGTTTTTCAGGTAAATACATCACTTGCCATTCATTCTCAGAAGAAAATATATAAATGAGCAAATATAACTTCATTTCATTACTAATAACATCGTCATTACAAGTAACATCAATACTTGACACTAATGTTAGCCAAAAGTAGTGTCAACTCTTACATAAATAACTAATCTATACTTAGATGGGGGCTGTGAAGTTGCTTTTTATGCCCTAGTGGATATTGTCTCGTCCCCTTCTGATTCCTCTAAAGTCTCAATTTGAGATTCTCTCATTAGAACTCCATCTTTTACATCCATATCAACATTAAGATTTCTCAAATCAAACTCGGGAAGGAATAGAGAAATCTACCTCTTAGATTTCTTGAATCCCTCTCTGTGAGCATAAACGATCGCTTTCTTCGCCTCATCTATCCCGTTGCTAAATTTACACTTTCCTTCTTCGAGGTCAGCAATGGTCTTAGTCAACTCGTCGATCTTTTTAAGCAAATCTTTGTTGTTATCTTCAACCAGTTTCTTCTCAGATTCCAAACATTTTCTCTTGTTTTCCTCTTCCATTAGTTAGAAGCTGAGCTTCTCAACCAATCTCTTAGAATTTGCAGAATCCTACACCAATTGGTCAATCTTATTAGACAATTCATGTTTACTCTTCTGCAAAACTTCAGCAACCTTTACAAGTTGTGTAACACCCTAAATCCGGGTTTACATATATTCTCATTTTTAAACTTATTTTAATTCAATAGGCATCTTAACTAACTTTAAATTTTCCAAAAAATGTGAAGTTAATAAAACATAGATCGAAATTTTACTAAATTTTTAAAACTTTTCATTAATTAATTTTGGAAGTTGCGTATCGCCGCCTCAATTATAAGTATACATGAAATAGAGATTTTCATAACCCAAATATTTTTCAGAGTAATAGTAACATGTACATTTTCAAAGGGTATTTCAAATACATAGGGTAACAGAGAACGAAAGCTGAATGTACATACCACAAATCTGAAACCTAAGTCTACCCATATTCAAATACATAAAAAGGGAAAACCTAGTCTCAGAGCAGTCATCTCTAAACCCAACCCTGCATGTTAGACCAACCTCCAAACGAAAAGTGACTAAGCTGATGAAGATAACATCTTTATGACATCCACAGGTACTGCCACCGATTCCTAAAAGAAAAATAAACAGAGGGTGAACTCTCTGCTTCATCAAGCAATACACACAAAATGACTTCACAGTCACATACTCAATCCTACTAGCCACCACGATGTGGTTCTCTAACGTTCACACCCGAAACCTATTCGTTTCCACAGCTATTCTTGTAAATTATTTCACACTGGCTAGCTGCCACTGGAACTCCCAGAACTCAGTGGTCTTACACATTTTTAAGTCGGATGACTTGCTAGGAGTACACCCTTCACCACGGTACAATGGCAGGGCTCTCACCAACACGGTTGTGTCTCGCATTTGTCGGGATTGCCAAGTCGGCACTGTGGAAGCTATACCACAAACTCGGCGCCAGATCCCCAAGAAATAGCAAGTCAGCGAGCACACCTCAGGTACCACTCTGTGAGGTCATCCAATCTCTGAGGACTGACTCCTCAACCACTCCCTCTCATCGGGTTCATCTTTTATAGGTTTGTGTGGGCTTTTCTACCAAAGGTACTCGACGGCGGTCCTCAATCAACATATGTCCCAGACATACAACAAGGAGATCCAACTCCCCCACTATCACAGTGGTTAAACATTACGACCCCGTCATCTCACAAGCACAATGCTCACCGTAGATAAAGCCTCCACACGACCTCTCAACACTTGCCCATTTGGCTTCCGATCACGTAAGATTATCTTTCTAAATCGACGCGTAGCATTTATCCACTACACTAGTCACACGTGACCCCCAACGAAAAGGTTTCCCTTCTCATTCGATCCTCACCAACACAAAACAAGGATCACAGAATTACTTATGCCAACCATCAATTACTAAGTTCACACTCTTTTTACGGATTAATTCATTACTTTCCGTCATTTTTATCACAAAATCACCGTTTTCCACAAATGTGCTCCGCATGGAGTTCATTTGTTCCCACGAAGATTATAAATCCTCGTCCCCACATTCAACATCCAAAACACATCAAAATCATGCGCACACAACTTTTCCACAATGCCCAGGGTTCACACCCCCCAGGTCTCAGTCCACAATATACATAGTACAGTTAATTTGAATAATGAATCAAGTCACAGATAATTAGTCAACACATAGCATATTGATGAATATTCACCTTTAGAGGTAGAATATCATCTCTCAAGCTTAAATACATCATATCACATCAATAACACAAATATAGTAACAAAATTGACTAAAAAGACAGATTTTTCTTTGACAGTATTGAATGTGAGCTCTCACTGATACAAGCAAATGACCTCGGAATTTAAAATTTTTTATATCAAATCGAATCTCTTGAAATCTATTTTATATAAAGGTATCCCACTTATAAAATCAACATCTAGAAAATTTTATAAAAAAATTCTAAGTCAGCAGCCCTGAATTTTGAGTGCTCACTGAACATAGCTCAAAGAAATGTAAATTTCTCCCACTTCCAAAACTTTTTTTGAACTGAACTTTTACAATAGAAAGGTAACATCTTTATCTTTCTAAAAAGGTAACCCTTTCCTCCAAATTCTTTCCCTATTGTTCCCAGTAAATTTGTTTCTAACAGCCTAAGTTTTAGACTCAAAACAGAGGTCAAAAACCCTTGCCCTGTTTCTTTTTAAAAGTTAATTTAGAAATTGGACATGATAATTTTTGTAATTTATATGGTTAAAAATATTGTTTTGTCTAGTATTTAATGGTTCAAAAACGAAAAAGAAAAATTAAGCACACAACTGGGAATTTGAGAAAAATCAAGACATGTTCCAGGGAAACTTGAAAACAGAACATCCATTTTTAAAGCTACAGATTAACTTCAAAACTAGGTATTCTATCCATGGTGTAAAGATAAAAGTTGTTCCTTTTTTTGTCTATTTTCATTCAAAACAAATTTCGTGAAAAACAAACGGTTAGATCTCCCAAAAATGGCAAAACCGTGGGAGCTGTCCAGGGACCCTCGAACCTAACAGCCACTGCCAAAGGGTTTCCAACCCATGTCATCAACTTTTCATGTTCAAGCATTCAAACAAAGCACACACAATAGCCAAAGAGGGGCATGCATGTTGTATTTAGTTGAGTCCCCTAACTCTCAACCACCCTTAGACTAAAAATAGAATCCACAAAGAGTTCCCCTCACCTAAAAGAGCTTCAGCTGAGAGAGAGAGGAAGAGAAGGTGAAGAGGAAGAGAACTTGGTGTTGAGAGGATGATGAGCTTGAGACCTTGCTTGCATGTAGCTTCCAAGACCAGCAACAATGGCTTCTCCTTGCCTTAGAAGTGCCACTGTCCAAGAGAATGAAGGAGAGAGAAGAGAGAAAAAGATTGAAGTGTTGTTGGGAGGTTGTGTACGTGTGAGAGAAGAGAAGAGAGCTTTTTGACCTTAACTTAGTTGCTAAGTTAAAGTAAATAAGAGGAAATGAATTGGATTTTAGTGTGAGAGAGGTTTAGGGGGAAGGGAGACCGTGGGATTCAAGTGTAAAAGGAGGGTTTTGAATAAATTTCAATTAGTTAAAGGGTGTGATTTCGTAGTTTTAGGTACTGAGTTTAATTTATACAGTGTAATTTTATACTGTGTAATCGTAATGAAATGTGATATAAAATTTTAGAACTTAATTTCAAATAATCTTTATAATTCTTATGAAATAAAAACTTTTTAATAACTTTCGTAAAATTTTCTCTGTAAAGTAATTGCTCACAGATGAATTTTACGAAAGGTAACTTGACGTGTAAGTTTCAGAATTCAAAAACAGTTAAAACAAATTTTCATTCAAATAAACAACTAATACAGAGCAACAAACATTTTTATTATTTATTTCTAAAAGTTATCCACAGACAGATTTAGTTCCTTTCCAGATACTTTTAATAATCAAACCACAGATAAAAATAATTATTTATTTTCCTTGATTTTTCTTAATCGCTCAATTAATTACTAACTATATTTTAATTACTCCAAGTATATTCTTTTCTTATTTAAAACAAACAATTGAATCTCCATCCATTTCTAATTAATCTCTCATGTTCTTGATTACTGAGTTGTAATTTTCGGGGTGTTACAAGTTGACTATTCTCTTTAACTTTCAAACTAAAGACATCCTCATGTCCCTTAATTGTTTGGTTCTTCTCTGCTAACGCAAGTTCCAAGCTCTTAATTTTCTTTGCAGCATCTTTCAAAATCCACTTCTCCTCGGCCACAGCTTTCAACTTGTTGTCAGCTTCAACAAGTTTTGGCCTCCAATGTCGTATCGATGCAATTGAACGGAGTAGGAACACTTCTGTTGCATCCAAACTCTCCTCGGCACCCACGTAGTCCATTATATCTCTGTCACACTTTGAAAATAGAGATTCATTCTTTATAAATTCAGCACCCTTCAGATCAGAATTCCATAAGGAAGGAGCATTGGTGACTGTTGCATGGTCAACTCTGCGCAGTTTCCCTTTGTGGTGGCGAAGCACTACGGTCTTTTGTGGTGGAGGACCGTCTGAGGAAATCGGCCTAAGTTGATCTTGCTCTTGTCTAATCTGTTGACCAGCAACATTAACCTTAGGAGGCGGAGGAGGAATAGTGTTATCGGCAAGGATCTCCTTTGAAGTTTCCTTCGCCTTGATGACCTCTAAAACTTGTAAGTTCTCAACACCTTTAACCACTTGCTCGGATGCATCTTAATTTGCTACCCCCGACTATTGCACATTCGCCACAGGTAGGTCACTTAATTGTGCCTTGCTGCCCTTTTCATCATTTATCTTTCTCTTTCTTGGCTTGAATAAATCGGCATAAGCTGACGACACCTTTTCTTGCTCGGTTTCTGGAACTATGTTCCTCAACTTTTTATAGTCGAAATCTTTCATGATACTTGCACAACAAATATACAATAAATAATGGTGGAATATTTGATAAAGTCATAAAAGTAATACACATAATGGGTAATACTTACTACTAAGCGCCTTATCAACACACACTGAAAGAGGAAGGTCTATAACTCCTTTTATATTCATCTTCCAAGGAAAAGTAGCAATGGTCAAAATATCTTTCCTATCCTCGGGTGTTAACAGATACTCGGCCCTCGATTTGAACCTCACAAGTTTTGATTGCCAATATAGGGAAAATTTCCTTGTCCCATCGGGTTTGTAAAAGAGGGTTTTATGATCGGCATATGAAGGGTTAGGTTTTATTTTGAAGAAACGAGTCTTGAATTTTTTCCAAGACTGGTTATACAGGGTAAATAAAATACCATACTGAGCACCACATAAGGAAACCCAACTAGCCTTGTTACCTTTGCCTATTTTGGTGAAATAAAAGTACATAAGTTTGTTGATGGTCGAAACAAGATGTAAATAGTAACATAAATTCTCAAACGCTTTTATGAAGGCCCAACTATTGGGGTGAAGTTGAGATAGAGCCACATTCAACTCAGTCAACATTTGACACTCAAAATCAAAAAAGGGCATGGTAATACCTAAATCCTTAAAGATATCCTCGTATAAATAGGTATATTCGGTCTTAGTAAGACAGGTATTGAGGAAAACTCTCTCAGTTGGAAGACAATGTTCAGCAATCACCCAATTAGGCTCACTGGTGTCGGTCAAGTCTATCCTATTTTTCAAGTCAGTCATTAACTTCAAACTCTGAAAATGGGAAGCATATGCATTAACTTCACCACTCACGCAGGTATAACCCTCCAAAGTCACTGGAAGAAACTTATCCTCTCTTTTTTGACGTCTCTTCTTCTTGTTCTCAGAGGGGCCCTGAACCTTTGTCGCTTCTTCTTTTCATTTGCGAGTCACTTTTAAAGGGACAGTGTCTTCAACAAAATTGTTAGCCTCAACAACAATATCCCTAACACCACCCTCAACATCTTTAACCCCCACTTCTGCAAAAACATTGTTTCCCTCATCATTCGCATTAGCAACTGTGATTTCCTCCCTAGGACTCGTCATTAACTCTCTAAATACCCCATAATTAGAAGAAGAAGAAGAAATTGAATCACCATCAGAGCCTTCATCCATTTCTGGAACCTCTTTTTCTAAAAGAGATCTCCTAATCAAAGACCCATCCCCAGAACCCCCACTTTCACCAGATTGAGAAGACATTGTAAAAGTGAAAGGAGTGAACACATACCTAGCAAGAAGAAGGAAAGTGTTCTACTCCTCTACACACGTCCCTACGAAGCAATACTAGAAATGCTCCCAATTCCTCAGTGGGAAGGGTAAAAGTGAAAATGAGTTGGGTGGAACAGAAAACCCCTTTTTATAGACTTTGAAGGGATTCGAGAGAGACTTTTCGATAGCCCCTCTATGTTGGGCTCAGAAATGCCAAAGAAAAAGTTACAAACTCTCATTATGAAAGCACGCGAATCGAAACGTCATTTCATCAGGTTTCTTACCTTCTCATACAAGCCGCCACCACGAGTTTTAAGACAGCATCGAAGAGACACAAGACATTTAATACAATCGTAACTGTACGATTGGTGATACATGGTGAAATCATGCGACTCTTCAGGACAAGAACGTCATCAAACAACTAATGTAATCAGCACATACGTCTGAAATCTTTGACTAGGTACTTTTTAATATCTTATCTTTATAGCTCACCTCATGCAGGACGGTACTCGGTTTCTTTTCAAGCTTTTTCATTCTCTTGGAACTCAGAGCTTGGGGCTTGTGGGCTGTACAGGACAACAAGATCAGTCTTATGGTTATCAACCTCTACTCATCACTCCTAGGCACGACCAATTGAGGACAGTTACCTCAACTCAGCAGTTACCCTAAAGATAGATAAGTTATGATAGAGAAACAAAAGGAAGGTAAGTCAGTCAATAGAGAATACAAATAGAACTCAATACTAACTTAAGCATCGGAGTCCCTTTTGCAAGTACCTCCACCTCGCCTTAACCAGAAGATCGGAAACATCAAGCTTATCCTTGCTGAGAGCTCGGTAATCAAGATAACAGAAGGTCCTCACCTGAAGAGCTCAGTAAGAACAATATATATATATATATATGTGTGTGTGTGTGTGTGTGTGTGTGTGTGTGTGTGTGTGTGTGTGTGTGTGCCCATTTAAAGTTATAATAATGGTTTGATTTTTTTTTTTGTCATGACATTAGTGCGAAGTATCTATTGGTTTTGCTGATAGGCTAATCTCCGTTAAGAAATCTGACTGACCACCTATATTAAGGTCTTTTTTTTTAACCACATTTTTTCCATCTACAAAATTTGAATTCGAGACCTTATTTAAGATGAACTCAGTTTTACTTAAACCAATGACATTTTAGTATTTTCAATTTAAAATTTTGTTATGTACCGTTACACTTGATTGAAAACCAGTGTAATTTTTTATGGCATTTCCAATGTACAATGTTGTTACACATGCAAGTGAAATATCTTTACGGAGATGCCATCTCATTTCTAAAACAGTTATCACTCTAAGGTTATATATAAAAATAAAAAGAAGTTAAATATTTCAACTTTAAAAGTACGAATTTATTTAACTATATTTTTTTACAGCAATTTATTTAACTATATTATATTCTCATTTTATTGTTTTTATTGATTCCATTTAATAAATATACTGAAAGGCAGAGTTAAAAAAAAAAAAGTTATTAACCCTTTTTTTTATTTTTACGAAGTAAAAGCAGCTAGAGCTTTATAACTAAAGTTTCATTCAAGGAAGTACAATAGACTTCAATAATTGCTGCTGAAGGCAGGTTCAAGTTGAACTGTGATGGTTCAGTGGGAAATTTAACAAATAAAGTGGCTGCTGGTGGGGTTCTTCGGGACCATTGTGGTCTTGTTTGCTTTTGCTGCTCATATTGGTGTATGTTCAGTAGTTGCTGCTGAACTTTGGGCTGTAATGATTGGTGTTGAGCTAGCTTGGAGTCGTGGCTTTAAGACTTTAATTGTGGAATCTGATTCTTTAGTAGCTGTTTCTTTGTTGGATAGTGGCTGCCCTTCATGCCATCAAATGTTTAATCTGGTTCAGAGTATTCATGACATTGTCTTAAATGGGGGAGAGGTTCAATGGGCCCATACTCTGCGTGAAGGAAACCAAGTGGCTGATAATCTTGCTACATTTGGTTTATTGTTACAAAGCCAATTGAGAGTTTTTGATGTAGTTTCATCTTTTATTTTAAATGCTGTTATGGTGGATGTATCTTCTACCGCGTTTTCTCGTGGGTTTTAGTGTTCTTTGGGGGCTTCTTTCCTCTTCTCTTTACCAAAAAAAAATAGACTTCAACTGTCCCGAAATTTGAATTCATTTAGAACCTTCTCTTCGGAAGTGGATGAGACTTAAAAGTTAAAACATTATAACTTCATATCAACTCGTTTGTCAAAGCACACAGGTTTTGCTTGAAATTAGAAATTGCCATAGCCCATATGCTATGTAGAATGCACCTCTCTCTCTGTCTCTCCTCATTTTCTTTCACCTTTCACTCTATTGTATGCCTTTTCTTCTTCTATCCCTACTTGGTTATAATCAAAATGTCAACAATATCTTAGTCTAACCATAAAAAATAATTTTTGTGCATAAGTAGCTCATATGCTATTTTATATATGATAAAAGATTGCACTCTTTCTCTCACCATATACCAATCTTTTAAATCTACAAAGACAATACATATAGAATGCGTCACAGTCTTATGAAATTATAAATGATCACAGCGAGGCCATGAAGTGGTGATATAAAAAGCAAGAAGGATATGTCTCATTCAATAATAGTAGAACTAACAAAATACAACATACATAATGAACAAAACCAAGTACAAGAGTATAGTTCTTGCAAGCCATTAATGATATTTTTTTTTGGGTTCACAAGAGGGGCAAATTAAAAGCCCATAGCCAATAATGCTGATATCATCTATCTATAACTCTTGACTTGGGTCAAACTTTTAATTATTTATAGTAATTAATTTTAACAATTAGATTTCAAAAAATTAAATGGTGTGATTTTAAAAAGGAGACCATGGAAATGAACAGGACACGGCATATATAATAATTAATTTTAACAATTAGATTTCAAAAAATTGAATGGTGTGATTTTAAAAAGGAGACCATGGAAATGAACAGGACACGGCATATATATATATATATATATATATATATATATATATATATATATTAAATGAAGCTTTTAAATTTTGATTTTTTTATCTCTTTTTACGATACTCATTTTCATGTTTTAAAATCTCACTACCACTCACCTTATGGTTTTGAATTTAATGTTGGAGACCAAAATTGTACTTAGTTTCTAGTATTAGAACTGCCTATTAATGTCTATAAATTAATAGTTTTCTTGGTTCTTAATATCTATAAATTGATAGTTCCTCAAACTAAAACATAACAATTAAAGAATACAATTAATCGTACATTTTAATAAATTCTTTTATAAAAACTATGTACCAAAAAAATCTTTTACTAAAATATATTAAAATAGGTTATCCTAACCTTATTTAAATAAGTTCTAGCTACAATCAAAATATATAACTTTAACTTTCATACAATAAAACTTTATATAATGAACATTTAATTTAATCATTTATCCAAACACATATAAATATATAAAGTCAAAACATAAATATTAGAACAGCTGCCGTAAAAAAAAATATTAGAACAGCTTAACCAACTATTCATTTATAAATATTTATGTACCAAAAAAAATCTTTTACTAAAACTTATTAAAATCGATTATCCTAATCTTATTTAAATAAATTTTAGCTACAATCAAAATATATCACTTTAACTTTCATACAATAAAACTTTATATAATGAACATTTAATTTAATAATTTATTCAAACACATATAAAGTCAAAACATGAATATTTTAACAACCTAACCAACTATTCATTTAGAATTTTTTAATATTTTTAATTGAATTATAAAAATACTATAATTATTTAATTATTTAAAAATAAAATTAATTTTGTATTTAAAAAGAATATCTTTTATTTTAAATCATATGATAAAATTTTTTTCAAAAGAGTAAATAAACAAATCCTTTGTTTTCTATTACTGCTATAAACTATACACATAGCTTAGCATCACATTGTAAGGTACCAAAATTTTCAAATAAAAAAATATTATTCTTGTATAAAAAAAATGAAAATCGAATAATAAAACAAGCAAACTATGTAAGTAAATATGATTTTTTAATGAGAAAATATTAGTCTACTGTATGTTTGTCTACAAATGAAAAAAAGGTAAGAGTACAATCCACAAGTTTTTAATTAAAGATCAATACGTAATATAAATCATTAATTTCATTTTAATGATTATAATTATCTCACACTTTTACATATAAACGTTATGTAAGAGAGTATATGAATATGCAGCTCTTTGGTATTAAAATATGCACTCAATGTTCAATTATTAGCAACTAGCCCATTAAAATATGTGCACATATTAAATAGAGTAAACATTAAATGCTTTTAATATTATAAGGTATTAAATGTATTTATTTGTAATTTAATATTTTCTTTAATTAATATGTAAAAGGATAGATAGGAGACTATAATATTTTTATGAAATAATAGTAACACACTCTTTAGTATTTTTTTTTAACACCAATTATATAGTTGTAATTTTTTATGTATTTGAAGTACTCCTCCTTCTGTCCCGAAATGATTGATGTTTAAGATTTTTCACACAGATTAAAAAAACTAAGTATTTCAAGAAAAAAATTATTAGAGGACAATTTTATTAAAATATCGATATTCTTTTTCTTGACTTTAATAAATGTATTATTAAGTCTTTCAAGACAACAATATTTATTAGAAGGTAAAATTGAAATGGATGTGTGAGTATTTCATTGAAAATTGAAAACATCAGTTAATTTGGAATTTTTTTCAAATGCTAAAATTGCAGTTATTTTGGAACGGAGGGGGTATTAACCTTTCTTTGAACATGAGTATATATTAAAACACCTTGAATAATATTTTTATAAGCTTAATTATATTGTTTTATAATGGAGCAATGGCCAAATATGGTTGTGGCATATCTATATATTTATTGTATATTAATCTATTTAACATTTTATATCATTAAAAATAAAATAAATACCATGCACAACACGGGTATAAAACTAGTTAAATCTACAAATTCACACACTTCATCAAACTATGAAAATGTGCCTCAGATGGCTCAACTAACAATAGTGTAAGGGACACCAAGGATACTCAAATGGAAGGAATTTCATTTAGAATAGTCTTCACAAATATGGGATATTGAGATATCAATTTCTGTCAAATAGGAGTAGCTGCTAGCCTTTCATCAGCATTTTGAATGGTGATCAACAAAATTGATGGATACTTCATATCAATGTTATAGTAACCTAGAAAAATAATCATTTTAAATGAATATTTATCATTTTGCAGCAACCAAATAATGGGTTCAATGAAACAATATTAAAAAAAAAAAAAACAAGTTTATGACCTACCCCAGAAACTTCTGTATAGATTATGATCTTTCAACTTTCTAATCGGAAATTAAGTCAATACTTACCCTTGATAATTTTCTCCATTCACACTAACATTCAACATGTTTGTTTTTTTTTTTTTTTTTGAAATATTACAATTATAGTTGAAACAAAAGATATACATTTTTACTAACGCTACAATATGGGACTTTTCATGCTCTAATTTGGAGGTATGAAATTAAATTTGTCGGGTCAAAAATTTTCATGGTTGGATTTTGCACATACGTGTGCTTAATTATATATGAATTCTAGAAACACTGAACAATCTCCGTTCTGTTTTACGAAAGAAAAAAAAAAAGCACTCTCTAATAATTATACATGAATTCTATAAACACTGAACAGTCTCCGTTCTGTTATACGAAAGAAAAAAAAGTTTAAATTATTCTATTGATCCTTTATTTTTATTTTAGATTGTAATTTAATCTTTTATTTTTTAAAAGTTGTAAAATAGTCTTTTATTTATTAAAAGTTGTAAAGTGATCATTTCAGTAATTTTTTATAGTATGTTTACTCCTAAAATGATGTTTTTTTTTCCAATTATTTTAGAATAAACATGTTATAAAAAATTGTGACATTATATAACTGCATGATTTTAGTATGATATAATATAGAGTAAATTACAGTAACACTCCCTCCATTTTACTCTAATTACACATGTACTCCCTCCTTTTTTTCACCCTACATAAAACTTTCTAACTTTTTGCTATTCATTACATTGGCTCCCTCTGATCCCTTGACACCGTTACCGTTAGTTCTGTTGATTCCAACAAATCATGTGCTCATCACATGTCTTTTGATTAATTTTTTTTTGTGTAAAATGTCCTTGTCTTATTTGTGGACACTCATTTAAAGGATATTAGTTTGAAGAATTTTTTTTTTTTTTTTTTTTGCAGAGGAACAAGTTACAGCAAACTGAAGAATTCGAATTTAAGATTCCATCCAAATTGCAGCAACAACAGTAGATGGACGCTTAACTTGACTAATTACTCAATTCTTTGTGATAGTAAACAATTACAATTCATAAATTAGTGAGACCCCTTTCAAATCATACTGGGAAACGGATAAATTACAGTAAATCAATTCTTTTTTTGGGAGATACATTAAATCAATTCAAGGATGGAGCAACAGATTTTAAATTAAAAAGCAACAAAAAATTGAACATTAATGTCGATTCTTAAGGACTTAGCAAAACAAAATGTTTTCTTCTACAAATTTCAAATCTTTCTTCTAACAAGTGGAAAAAAATGTATGATCCCTTTGAAATCATTCTAGAAACGGATAAATGACAATAGATAAATTCATGGATTGAGCAAATAATTTAAAAATTTAAAGAAAAAAAAAACAACAAAGTGAACTTAAAGATTGATTCATAAGGACTTAGCCAAAACAATTTCTTTTCATCTACAAATACCATAAGCGACAATGATGCACTAGCGGAGGGATCCAAGGAGGAAGTGTAACGACCCGCCTTCGTTACGTAACTATTCACAAGTAATTTCATTTTATTCAATTTTAAAAAAATAAATATCAAACTTTCACTAGTTTATTTGTGAAAATACTGTATAAACTTTTCACAATTTCAAAGCCAACATAGATACAATTCAAAACTTAAAATATAAACAACATGTACATACTTTTCTTTCAAGGTAACCATATAAAAACTCTATGTTGGTCCATCTTATACAAAAGACTAAACAAAGGAAAGAAGGAATAGATTGCATCTTCAATCCCATGCTCACTCCATCTACTAAACCTCCAAGAGGAAGAATCCACCTGGAAAGCCATCTGCTCCCCCGAACACGACGTCCGAGATCATCACAGACACAAACCACAAGTGCAAACAGTGCAAGGGTAAGCTTACGAAACAAAACTATGCATATAAGTACATAAATAAATTTCCAAATTATTAAGGAATAGAAAGAGAACCAAACTTTGCATACTTCAATACTATACATAATAACTGAAAACTCTACACAAAACTTAGTTTATAAACTTATATCTCAACCATCTCAACTAATTCATACAACAGAGTTAACATAAATCCTCAACATAATCAACAACAATATAGTTCTATAACCAATTACTACCATAAATCATCAGATCTCATGGATTATATCCATTCAACAAATGTCACAATCTCAACATAATACAACCACCAACAACCATCATCACAAGGTGATGTACAACATAAACCACTAGACAACCTTAGTCAACAAGACTGACTCTACTCCATGGAGTTTCAACATCATATGAGCGGTCCTCATAGGCCCCATCCCCTACTATAGTCTATACATTCTGACCATTCAGGGAGTCCCTTGAGTTGACCCTACGGGAAAAATGTGATTTTATCGAAAATAGACAAGTGTTATAGTGGCTTACCTCTGTAGGTTTGCAAGACCTTACATCTATAGGGATTTGCCCACTCGTCTATTCTATAGGTCCATTCCCGTTAGCCACCACGAAAATCCCCAGCACTAGGTTGAGAGCCCTTCCAGTCACCCTTAACTTACGTGCCTACGCATATGCCTTTGCACCAACTGTGCACACCTATGCACCAACTGTGCAAATACAACATTCGGAATATTTCTATGCACCAACTGTGTGCATCCACCGTATTCCAGCGGCAAAACACATTTGGAATCCCTTACAGTTTGAGATATGACACCTTCGTACCCGCCATCTTCTATGGCCTGACTTAAGGATCCAAATACATCTCAACAATCCACAATCCTTAACCACAACAACAACTCATCCCCTATACACTGAAAGAGTCACTAAACCTCTTGGAAAGTAGTTCTCAACACTCCAACACGCCATTAGGAGGCAAAACATAGGGGTGGTACTTGGAAAGATATCCCATTAGGCGAGACCCCCGGGTCGCTTTAGTGGGCCAGAGTTTTGGCGTGAAACTCCCCCTCCCAAGTATATCATTTTTCTATAAAAGTCTTCCCAAAGGACATAACTAACTTCTCTTTAACATATAGGGATGGTTCCAAGACATAGTTCACATATATCATCATCTCATCAACATTTTATTTCAATTTCTCAACAAAACATACACCTCAATAATAAGTAATGTTCTCAACAAAATTTTAAGCACCTCAATCACCAATATAATAATCTCAACAAATTATATCCCATTAATCATAATATACTAACCCCAACAACAAGGTCATTTTCTCATAGATAAACTTACTTGTGAACACATCATAGAGATAAGCAACATGATTATAAGATTCATCCTACAGTCAAAAGACTGTATCACACAAAACATATTTCAAATATTAAATACTCAAGATTTACATCCGTGGAACTTAAAATGAAATAGAATAGGTCAGTGATATTACCTATCAACTTCCTTACAAAAATTCACACCTCAATAAACAAACATCACCATTCCAATAATTCTCTCATATTAACCAAATTGACCAAATAAGGTCGATTTCTCTTTGGCAGTACTAAATGTGAGCTCTCACTGATTGAAGCAAATGGCCTCGGAATTAAATTTTTTTTATATAGAATTAAAGCTCTTGAATCCTATTTTTCAAAATGGTATCCCAATTGTAAAATAGACAACTAGAGAATTTTGTTAAATTCCTACAAGTTGACAGTACCGAATTTGACTTTCCAGTGAACATGGTTCAAAGAAATTAATTTTTCTAACACTTTCCAAACTTTTTTTGAGCTGGGATTTTTACAGGATAAAGGTAACACATTGGTCTTTCAAAAATGATATCCCATGTACTCAAATTCATTCCCAATTGTTTCCAGTAAAATTTTCTCTAACAGCCTAAATTTTGGACTCCAAACAGAGCTCCAAACCCCTGCCCTGTTTCTTTTCAAAAAGTTAATTTAGAAGTTGTGCATGATAATTTTCGTAGTTTATATGGTTAAAAATCTTGTTTTGTCTAGTTTTTAATTATACAAACTTGAAAAATAAAAGATAGGTACACAAGTGTAAAATCTGAGAAAAATCAAGACCTGTTCCAGTGGAACTCGAAAACAGAGCAACTACTTTGCGGGTCACGGATGAACCTCAAAACTACGTTATCTCACCAAAGTATCAAAATGAAAGTTGTTCTATTTTGTGTCTATTTTTACTCAAAACCAATTTCACAAAAAAAACAACGGTTAGATCTTGAAAAAATCACAAAACCGTGGGGGCTATAGAGAGCTGAACGAACCAAACAGCCACTGCCACATTATTTTGTGGTTTGATTTTCACATGCAAAGCTTACCAAATAATTTCAAGAAAATTTGGACATTGTCTCCTTTGTTTTAGGAGTCTTCCCAATCAATTTCAAAGATCAAAACAATCCTAAGACAGTACATGCAATCCCACACAGCCACTGCCAAAGGTTTCCAACCCATTCCATCAATATCTCAAATTCAAACACTAAGCAACACAACATAAACAACAAGAGGGGCATGCATGCTGTATATGGTTGAGTCTCCTAACTCTCAACCACACTTAAACTGAAAATAGAATTCACAAGGAAGTTTCTCTTACCTCAAAGATATGCTAAAATAAGAGCTTTGAATGATGGACAAATGAAGGAACTTTTAGTTTTCTGGAACACGAATATTGAACCACCACTATGAACCAACAATCACACTCTTTGAACTGTGTTAAAATATTATTATTTTAAATAAGCAATAACAGAACAACATATAAATTTCACATGGATCCAATTATAATTCTCAGGGACTAATTATAATTAAATTCTTTACTTTTCTTAACTATTATCTCACTTTCGTAATATATTCTTACACAGTCAGTGTGCAACACAGTCCTATTTTCAGTCAAATAATATACTAAAACTTACAAAAAAAAATCACACATACTTATTAATTAAATTTTCTGATGAAATTAAATTTAATTATCTCTTGTAATTATTTTCAAGCAAAGAAATAAGGAAGAAACAGGAAAATGACGGAAAGGAAATAAAAGTTTTGACTTTTGCTATTCGTATCTTATTTTTTCTAACCTCACACCCCTTTTTTATAACAAAAACTCATGTAAAACCTAAATTATCACAAAAACTACTAAACACACAATAATCACATAAACAAAAAAATCTATTTTATTTATATAGTTCATTACGTAACATAATTTAAATTTAATTTCTTTTATAATTTAATTAAATCACTTATCATACATTACGAAAAATCACAGTGTTACAGGAAGTGTTGCGCGTGTGGATTTGAGGACGTCGGCCCAGTTGCCAGAGCGGGTCCAGGTGTTGATGACGCAGCTGCCGAGGACGTAGATCTTGTCCGCGGGAGAGGGCGGCGGTGGCAGCGAACTTGAGGGCAATGCGCATGGGGCCAAGGAGCTAGCAGTGGAAGCGGTAGTGGAGGAGCGTGAACCATTGGAGGGAGGGGCAGCGATGGTGAGATCTGGTGGATGCACGCATGCACCAACTAGAGGGCATGCATTTGAAGAAAAAAAGTGCAAGACCAATCCATGTGCAACAGCCTCCGGTGAATAAAAATGTCAATGGTTAAACCAGTTCATAACCTTTTTTTTTTCAAACTAAGAAACAACAACATTATTCCATGGGAGAAGATGAAAGTTAAGCAAGAAAGAAAAATTAAAAATAGATAGGACATATAGGTAATTTACTTTAGGCTTAAATGCAATTTTGGTCCCCCTATTTTGCACAATCCACAATTTTAGTCCCCCTATTTTAAAATAAAGACATTTAGTCCCTCTATTTTGCACAATCCGCAATTTTGGTCCCTCTATTTTAAAATAGAGACATCTAGTCCCCCAATTTTGTAAAATTCGTAATTTTGGTCCCTCTATTTTAAAATAGAGACATTTAGTCCTCAATTTTGTAAAATCCGTAATTTTGGTCATTCCATCAAATTGAAAGCATTGACCATTAAAAGATTAACGTCAACCTTGACGTGACCCAAATATAGTGATAAATATAGTGATGTGATACAAATTTATTTGTTTAGTTTTTAATTATTCTAAATGCTGAGTAGAATAATTGATGAAAATATATTTTAAAAAAAGGTAAAATCATTTATTTTAATGGCCGATAGTAGTTGTAAGTCCTAATATGAAAGTCACGAGTCTTAATAATTTATTTTAAACAAATTTCACATCACTGAAGCACATACCACATCGTAGTCAACGTTAATCTGTTAATGATCAACGCTTTTAATTTGACGAAAGAACAAAAATCACGGATTTTACAAAATTGAGGGATTTAATGGCTTTATTTTAAAATATGGGGACTAAAATTGCGAATTGTGCAAAATGAAAAGACTAAATGTCTATATTTTAAAATAGGGGGACTAAAATTGCGAATTGTGCAAAATGAGGGGACTAAATGTCTCTATTTTAAAATAGAGGGATCGAAATTGTTGATTGTGCAAAATAGAGGGACTAAATATCTTTATTTTAAAATAGGGAGACTAAAATTGCAGATTGTGCAAAATAGGGGGACCAAAATTGCATTTAAGCCTTTACTTTAAAAAGTTAACACTGTTATATGGATGGGGTGCATGTGTAGTTAGAGTAAAACTGAGGGGTGTCCTTGCAATTCACTCTATAATATAATATAGAGTTAATTACACGGATCCCGCCTAAGATTTACTCTTATTACACCTGGTATCCCTTCATTTTTTTACATTACTTTGAGTATCCCTAAAGGGGGTTAGTGTAGGATTTTTCAAACCTAAAAGGGGGTCGGTGTAACAATTTACACTTAAGAGAGGGGCTCGGTGTAATGAAAGCCTAAAAATTAAGAGGTTTTCTGTAAGATTAAAAATCGGAGGAAAATCAGGTGTAATAAGAGTAAATCTCAGGAAATGTCTGTATAATTTACTCTATAATATATAAAGAAGTTTCTGATCCCTGCTCTTGCCCTATTAATGAGCGGGTAGATAAAATACCTCTAGTAGTTAAAGATATCCATTTTGTGGTCGTTGTGAATTTTATTTAATTTTATCCGTATATGCAATTTCTTTTGTCATTCCTAATTCCTAATAACACATAACACCTCAATGTGATGGCCACATGACATCTATGTCACACAATTACCACGTGGCACACCACAATGACTTGTGCAGTGTTAACCATTATTAATTAACCACTAAAAATATCTCATTTTCACAACTTGTACGAATAATTCAATAATTATTTTCTCCATAAAGATTGACCTAAGTTGAATAACACTATTCCCAGACTAAACTTTTGCACATTTATTCCAATTTATTCTAAAAAAATAAAAAATAAAAGAAGGATAATAATGAATAACCCGACGCAAGAGAAAGCACGAGAGGGCGAATCCTGTTCACGCAACCCCGTAAGGCGAGGAACAACAACATCCGGCTGCTGCACTGTGGCAGTTGCCATGCTTGGAAGTTAGAAAGAGCGCACGAATTCCGAGAGAAAAAGAAAAGAGAGGAATAATAATGTACGGTGGTGGCGCTGAAGCCGAATCCGAATCTGAATCTGAGCGCAACAGAATGGTTGGTGTTGGTGGTGAGGAAGAACAGGGCTCGTTCAAGAGCTGGGCCAAACAAACGGAGGAGAGCTATCAGTTGCAGCTCGCACTCGCGCTTCGTCTTTCTTCTCATTCCGCTTCTTCTTCAGATCAACCTTCTTCTTCGGCCCAGACGCTCTCGCACCGGTTCTGGGTATTCAAATCTTTTCCCAATGAATTCATTTTTTGAAACATGCTAAAATATGTTTTAGGTCTTCCATGTCAAGATTTGGTCTTAATTTCTATATTTTAAAAAAGGATGATGTTGGTCTTTTTGTTTTGTGTGATTGATGAATTGCGTCCCCTTTTTTTGGGATTTAGGATTTTTGTTTTATATAAGCAATGAATTTCGTCCTTTTTTTTTTTTTGGGAATTTAGGATATTAGAAACCAAATTCACCATTCATGAAAAATAAGATGACCAAAATCATGAGTTTAAAGGATAGGGACTAAGATCAATTTTGACGGAATATTGAGATCCTAATGCCATTTTTTTTTTATTATTATTATTAAAGTAAATTGGTAGGTATCAGAATATAGAGAGATCCTCAAAAAAACAAAAAAAAGAAGAAGAAGAAGAATATAGAGAGCGGTAAGAAGAGAGAGAGAGAGGGAGAGAAGAGTGACTACTGACTATTATTATTTTTATTGTGTTTTGTCAAAAGCCTCTATCTATATACAGCCAATTCAACACAACTAAACTAACTGCAAATCTGCAATTTCCTAAGTTATAGGAGATTACTGATTTACAAATTACCCTTAGTCACTAAGAATACGTATCATAAATATATAATTTTGTCTTTGAAAGTGACTAACCTGTATTGATTTGATAAGTTTTTGCGTGTATATAATTCAGTCCTCACTTGTGAGACTGGGATTAGTTTGGGGCAAACGGTTTAGAATCAATTATATCAAAATTAACTCTATCAAAATTTAAATTAAATGGATACTTAATCCTTGAATTTGTTCACTTCATGACAAATTTAATCCTCAAATTTGGTTAACCTTACAAAGGAAGGATTAAGTTAACAAGATAAATTTAAAACAGTTATCTGTCAATCAAGCACTCTATTTACAAGATATATACCATGTACTGATTCAGCTTAGTTGAGTGTAGCATGTTTTACAGTTATCAGTAATTTGGGTATTGATAGTGTAAAGTACGTTTGGAATCATCCATGAACCTTTAAATTGAATGCTTAATCCATAGAGCTAGACTTGCCTTGTGCACAAGTTTTGTGTATTAAGTATTAGCCTTTCCTTTAACTGGAAATATATTGAGTTTTTCCTTTTTCTTCTTTCACTTTGGCCAGGTAAATGGTTATTTGCAATACTCTGACAAAATTATAGATGGATTTTACCTAATCCATGGGATGGATGCATATACATGGACTATAAGTACTGATCTGCAGAATGTTGGTATGATTCCATCATTTGAATCGCTGATGTCAGTTGAACCTGGCGATGACTCGTCAATTGTAGTGGTTGCTGTTGATAAATCTAGAGATCCTTGTTTGAGAGAACTGCAAAATAGGGTAGCAAGTGTTTCAAATAACTGGATTACCACGAAAGATGCAACTGATCAGCTTGCAAATCTTGTTTGCAATAGGATGGGGTCAGTTACCTGTCTTCAATTTTTGAAGGAAAAAAAAGTGAATTGTTTTGGAAAGTCACAAATGCATTGACATCTTCCTAATGAACTTTTATTGTTTTCTAAAGGGGAGGATCCTTAAGTGAGGAAAATTTAGGTACACGCTGGAAGGAACGCTCTCAACTTCTTAAAAGCTGCCTGCATTCGGTCATTCTTCCAATTGGAATCTTACCCATTGGCCTTTGTGTGCATCGAGCATTGTTGTTTAAAGTATTATTCATTATTTAATGCTTTGTTTATATGATGATTTTCTGGTTACATTAATTTTACATCAATATCACTCAGATTAACATTTATCTTCTAGTTCTTTATTTTTTTTATTTTTCTCTTCATTCAGTTCATTGTTTCATAGTGATGCAGGCAACTGGGAGTTTCTAACTGAGAATATTCTTTATTCTGCATACTACTGAAGTTTGGTTGCATGTTATATTTGAATACCCTATAACAATTTAAACTGCAGGTGTTGGCTGACTTAATCAATCTACCATGCCGTATTGCAAAGGGCTGCAAGTATTGTAGGAAGGATGTGGGTGCTTCATGTATAGTGCAATTTGATTCTGACAGGTTTGTTGCATTAATAAATTAATTAAACTTGGAAAATTTGAGTATGAATAAGTGCTTACTGCCTTTCCTAATATATGTGTGCTCAATTAATTTTTTAAATGAATAATAAATAAAATGTAATACTTAATCAGAAAAAAAATAGTAAAGGTCATAAATTAACAAATATTAATTTTCATAGTTGGGCTTTATAAAATTAATATATTAAAAATATTAAATATATAAAAAACACTTTTAAATATATGCTTACTCTGTTGTTTTTATAAAGAAATTATAAACATAAATTACAAATAATTAAGTAAAGATTTTGACATATAAATAATCCATATGAGCTGATACATATTTACTTTTGATATATTTCATGAAAAAATAAAATGCCCTAAGATATATCTTTACTTAAATTGTATGACACCTTGAAATTTGAAATAAATTTGACAAACATCAGTTAGAACTTTTATAGTTTCTTTCCATTGTTCTTTGATTTTTTCTCTTTCATGTTTTGTTCTTTGTTTAGAAGGATTCCTTATGGCTGTTGGTCTGTAATTCTTTCTCTTCATTTCAATGAATTTATTCTTTTACAAAAAAGTATAGGTCTGTAAAGCTAAGCTTACAAAATTTTCCATCAGTAAGGATACTGATTATAGTTGTTGGTCTATATTGGTTATAGGTTCAGTAGCTTTTATAAGTATTCCTCAGAGTGAATGACTTTTAAGAAAATTGGAGAAACACTTAAAAATATTTAATCATAATCTCGTAATATTTTCCACCAAAAGCCTACTATTATATTTATCAGCAATTTCAAATGGGGGATTGAACTTATCTACAAGCTATGCAATGGAAGGTTATGTTTATGAATATTTGTCAGGGATTGGCAGTATACATCAGTTGAGTTCAATGGTATTTAATTGTTGAAATCTTTATTAAATATTAGGGATCTGGAGGGAACTTTTTCATTAATTGTTTTACTTTTTCTTATTACATCGAAAATGTTAATGGCATGGTTTTATTAGCAGAAATAAAAACAAGCTCAATTAACTCAGGAATATTGTATACACCTTTCTAGGGAGTATATGATTGATTTAGTTGGAAGGCCTGGGGCAACATGCCAACCTGATTCTTCACTGAATTCTGCATCTTCAATGTTGGTTCCTTCACCATTATGTCATCCAAAGTTCAAGCCAGTTGAAACAGCCGAACATACAAAGACACTAGCCCAATTGTATTTCTTGGACAGTCAAGCACTGCATCTTGTATTTGATACCACATCAGGTTATTTTCTTTGTCACTCTAGATGCCCTTTTTAGAAGAATATAATTACCATGTGGAATTAGAGTCTTGAGAAAAATGAGGCAACCTTTTATTTGAATTTATACTGAAAATTACCGACTCGTCCTTGGTTTTGATGGCCTGTGCTTTTATAGTTATATCTCTGAATTTTCTAACCTTAACTGCATTTTATCTTTGATTTTACATGAAACATTAAAAGTTACCATGCACAAAAGGCAAACGAATTAGACCATTTGGATTATCCTTGTATTGTTTCTTACGACATTAAGTGTGATTGAGTTTGGCTTGTGCTAGTTGTACTTAGGTTATTGTTTTATATGTCAACATCACAATTTTTCAAGGTCTTGTTAGTTAAATATACTCTAGTTAGGAGGCAGTAGACTTACTTCTAGCGTGAAAAATTTTATGCCATCATTTGGCTGTAATTTAAGGGACCTAGTGACGTACAACGTGAAATATGAAAGATTGAACATTATTGATTGATTTTCAGTGGCAGTTAAGATTGCTTCCCCCTAATAGGACTTTGGAATAGACAGTTGGAATAGCAATTCTCTCGTGGTTTTAAGCAAATGGTGTTTTTTTTTTCTTTTACTTTCAGCAACACTATTCTGTTGGGGAGTATCAAACACACGTGAGTTCATGAACAATACCATTCTCTTTAAGGAATTTAGTAAGATTTTGATTGACATACTTCCTACCCTTATCAAAATGTAAGTGTTTAATAGGTTTTCCAAATTGAGTCTGAACTGTCTGGTTTTTTTTTTTTTGGTAATCAGCCAAATAAAAGGATATATTAATGGGGGTACAAGGGGTACCCCAACCCATGTACAGAAAGGCCAAATAAAACAAAACATAGGCCAACACCAGTATGATATTAAAAAAAAAAAAAATTGACACCAGTATAACACACAGAAGGAAATATAACAACCAGAGATAATAATTTTGATTCATCCCCTGCATAACCAAACCATTGGAGTACTTTGGATTTGTCTCATGAAAAATAGCCATGTGATGCAAGTACACTCATCAATAAAAGAGACATACCATTTGGTGCTAGAAATAGTAGATATGGATGTAGGTCCCCCACACATTTAAATGAATGGGATCATAAGGTTCAATACTTCTATCAGAATTAGGCAACAGAGTTGCTTGATGATGTTTAGCAGACTCACACACATCCCAATGAAATGAATCAATAAACTGTTAGACCCCTAATTAGAGAGACTTACATAAGGAAGACTCATGGGAAGCATAGGCTCAATAGGATAGCCCAAGCCCAATAAGATGGGCCTACTGTAACTACTGTAACTGATTAGTTTTTGTAAGAATTGTATAAATAGAATAGAGAGAGGAGAGAGAGGGGATTATTCGGTTGGAAAGTGAGTGAGGAGAGGATAGGCTCTCGAATATTCCTATCAGGTACTTGCTGTAGTTCTTCTATACTTCAAGGGAACACTTTGTTCCATTGGAGGATTCATCAATAAATTCACAGTTCTATCACAAACTTTCAAAACCAAAGATGGAAACATAGACTTAAGTTAAAGGAGGATGCCCAAGACAATTGTGCTGAAGCCAAATTTGGGAAACAAGGGACTCTACCACTCTAATGACAGGAAAGTAACAGCTTCTGATTGTACGGGGACAGCAGTTTGTTCAGTACGATCTCCAGTCACAAAGGTGATAGTGGCTGGTGGTGGACTATGTGGCAACGGTGGATTTGGTGTCTAAAAATGGAATTGAGTGCAATGAACGGACCAGAGAACAAAAAATAAAGCAGCATTGCAGCAATAAAGGTGGCTGTTATGATGGTTACAATGGCAGTCTAAGTTTTTTTTTTTTTTGAAAGGCCAATGGCAGTCTAAGATTGATTTGGGAAGGCAGAGTCTGGTAGATTGGGAGCTCTAATATCAACCCGAATAAAAAAGGATAAGGACATGACTGAATATTATCTGCTGAATAATGAAACTGTACACAACATTACAATAAATACACTAAAGTGAATAATTACTTTCTTAAAATATGGGTAAATCAATGTTAATTAATAATCTGCCCTAACAGTTTTACAATAATTGCATTAATTACTAATATAGTCAATGTGGGACTGTTACAACATACTGTATAATATTTTGTTGTTTGGTGGTGAGGGAGGAAATAATATAATAATAATTTCATGATATAAAGGTTGTATGAGCAATATAAAGAGATTAACATGGTTTCTGTCCACATGGTCATACACCTCTAAAATTACTGATTTCCATCATGACAGGACCTGCTGTTAATCATAGTGGCAGAATGGATCTACAGCAAACTGAAGCTCTGGCTGCAAATTATGCTGGTGGAAACAGCCATCTGATTGCTTTGAGTAAGAATGAACCTTTTTTCCTATCCCAAATAAAAAGTAGAAAAAGAAAGAATGGAACCATGTCTTTCTAAAAGAGCATATCGTATATGATTGGAACTGAGTGATGTATAGATTACCAAATATGTTTTTAGTAAATAAGCTCAAAATGCTCTGTATGCTCTGTTTTCTATTGTAGTGCCATTGGATTATCCACATTTGATATTCTATCTTATGCAGTTCCTGGTGCAGAGGAATATGAGTCTTTCAATGAAGCAGAACAGTCAATAATGGATTATCCAAGTCATGAAGTTGATCTTGACGAGGAGGATCTGGATATTCCATGGAGTGAACTTACTTTGAAGGAGAACATTGGGACAGGTTTTATATTTGAATCCTCATGCATGATATCTACTCTAAAAAATTGCTGATTCTGCCCAAGCAATCTATTGATATTAGGGAAAATGTGTCATGAAACAATGAAATAAGGACAATGATAACTGTTTTTCAGGGTCATTTGGAACTGTCCTTCGTGCGGACTGGCGTGGTTCTGTAAGCATTTCTTTCTTTAATTCTTCACATATTGATCTGTCCATATTTTAAGGATAATACTATTCCTGCTGTTGCTAATTCTATGTCATTCATTGTGGTTAGAGAAAATTAAGAATGGGAATTTGTAACTCGATTGAATTTGTTCAAAAAAGAAAGAAGACCTGCTTACCAATATGACCATCATTAATATCATTCTCACTCCCCTTTTTATGTTTTCATGGTGTCCTTTCTTTGTTGGATGGGGTTATGGTATAAAATCTATAGAAACTAAATTCTGGATAATATTCAACTTAGATGAGTGGAGCTCAGCTCCTTATGCCATATAGAAATATCAGTATCTTGACATAGAAACCAAACAGGAAAGAAAACCAGTTAAAAACTCAAGGAAATAGCACACACTCCTCCCTAGGAAAAGGCCTCCTTCACTACCAAAAACCTCTGATACCCTATCACGTTCCATCCCCTCCCCTCTATGATTTCTTTCATCATTACACCTGTGATTCTCCAATTCTCTCCCCCCAATCTTCTCTTGCCAGCTGTCCATTCTATTAAGCATTTCCCTCTCTCTTCCAACCTATTCCTCCACTCCTTTTCTCCTTTCTTACGTCAATTTTCCATTGTTGCCCCTTTTTTTTCCTCTTCACTCATATACCAACAGGTCTTTACTTCTACTGGTAGACCCATTTTTCTGGTTCTTTCCTCTCCTTCAGTCCTTCTATATATGTGGGGGTCAATGGCCCATCAACACCACCCCCAATCAGTTTATCCTTGTCCTCATGGTGGAAATTAGGGAACTACCTGTGGGTTTCCTGAAAATTCTCCCAAGTATTTTCATGATCCATAAGATTCTCCCATTTAATGAGAACCTCCCTAGAACCATCAAGTAATTTGTGCACAGCAAACACTGCCTCTAGCCCCATTATTTTCTGTTTCTTTCCTCTCCTAACTATCTACCGTTTTAGGATGTTGCTGTGAAGATTCTTAAAGTGCAAGGTTTTGATCCTGGACGATTTGAAGAATTTCTAAAGGAGGTAAGCATTATTATTGTTTTTGATGAGTTATATCCATGTTCTTTTTTATATTTTCAAATGAGGTTGGGGAATGATTTTATATTAGATTTGCACATATAAAATTTTTTGTCCTCGTTGATTGCACTTCAGTATCCCAGTTTATTTCATAGGTCTCACTCATGAAGCGCCTCCGGCATCCAAATATTGTACTTTTGATGGGTGCAGTTATTCAACCCCCAAAGTTATCAATAGTAACAGAATATTTATCAAGGTACAATAATTTCCTGAAACAATGAAAATTGTGTGCCTCGCTTATGTGCTTAATCGGAAATGATTTGGGCTGAGTGTGATATTCTTATGCAAATAGTTTCCTTGATTTGCAGAGGCAGTTTGTATGAACTTCTGCACATGCCCAATGTTGGATCATCACTTAGTGAGAAGCGTCGTTTAAGTATGGCTTATGATGTTGTATGTCTTCGATGATTAAAACTGCTAGTCTTCCTATTTCTATGTCTTTTTAGGCATCATGCAGATAATAATACTCTCAATAAGACTCTGAAATGTTCATATGTTTGTCTAGGCAAGCGGAATGAATTATCTTCATCAAATGAGACCTCCTATTGTTCATAGAGATTTGAAGTCTCCAAATCTTTTGGTTGATGATTCATACACTGTTAAGGTAACTAACTGTTAGAATATCTTTCTCCCACATCTAAAGTCCTATAGTTTCAACACGGTATCAAAGCAACATCATTCATGACCTTCAGAGAAACAGTAGAGTTCCTCTTTTAATATATAAAATAAAATAAAGGGATCTCCCTGTTATTAATATTATACCTTTTGTTCTTCTGCCTATAAATTCTGAGTCGGAATTTGAGGATGTATCCCTTGCCATGGCAGTTGATGGCTGAAAGGTTATAGTCTAGTTCCCCATTTGGCAGTACCTATTTATTAATGCTTAACAGTGCCTGGATTGCTATTATTTGCGGTACCAACACCCCCACCCCACCCCACCCCACCCCAACGCCCCACAAAATGAATGATTTTGCTTAGGCTAGCTATTCCCCATACAGACATTCTCAAACTCCTCACATGCACTTTTATGGATATATGAACATACAGATTATTGGGTGTTTATGATCATTTTGTTTAAAATATTTACTTCAGGTATGTGACTTTGGCCTTTCACGTACAAAGGCAAACACATTTCTTTCATCTAAAACCGCTGCCGGAACTGTAAGTTCTTCATATTAACTGAAAAGCATTTGTGTTGGATTTTGTTACATTTTTCTTATGTATAATAATTTTTTGATGATTTGACATTATAAATTATTCCTTTTTCCCTTTATGAACATGTTCAGCCTGAATGGATGGCACCTGAAGTCATCCGAGGAGAACTGTCAAACGAAAAATGTGATGTATTCAGCTTTGGTGTAATCTTGTGGGAACTAGTGACCCTGCAACAACCATGGAGACAATTAAATCCTTCACAGGTTGTTTGCTTTACCCCAGTGCTATGGATTTAGCTAATTTCTAGAATGCTAGATACTGTAGATAGAATAAAAGAAATTGCACTTCCCTTTGAACTTGGTGATCGCTGAGAATTCCACGCGATACATTTATTCATTCATCTTCCCCAAACATACTGATAAGAAAATTGCAATGAAAACCGTATTCACAGTTAATGGAGAAAAAGAGAGACATATAATAAGCCTTGTGTTTCAACTACAGAACAGAGACTGAATAAAAATTATTATTGTAAGACTCCTTGAGGTCCCGAGTATGATAAAAAATAATAATTGTGTAATTTATTGTAGACTATACAATTATTAGGGCAGATTCTATTATTTGGACCGGTCTGAAATTCTTTGCCTTTGATTTAGCTCTATTCTAGAAAAGTAGTTATTTCCCTAATTATTAGAAATAATTTTTAGTAAGATTATTCTCTCATATAAGTTGGTATCTATTAAGATATCTCACATCAGCTAGGAATATGGTAAAAAATAATCCGAGACATGGGCAATCATCCCCCTAGCTAACCTTTTGGATTGAGTTAGGTTCAGTCTATTTCTAACATGATATTAACGTCTATCTAGTGTTAATGTTCACAGATGTTCACTCCTGCAAATTTCACACTGTGTCCATTGGTAAACTCTCCCCCTTTGAGTTAACTTTAAGGTTGAGTTAGGCCCAGTCCAATTTTAGTATAGTATAGAGAGCCTAGCCAGTCCTAATGTTGGATCACCTGCATGTCTAGTCCTACAAATTTCATGCCCATTTTGGTGTGATAAGGCTCTGTTTGTTTCAATAGTTTTCCCCTAGGAGAATTAAAATTGAGAGAGCAACATTTAAAAAATAAGTGGTTGACAATGTTTAAAGAAGGGTTATCTCTTTATTGACTTGATTGACCACTTTTTTTAATTAATTATTCATAAAGTGAGTATGATTTGGTTAATGGCCTTATTAATGGAGTTTCCCGGGTACAAATGTTGGTGGCTTGAACAGCTTTGTTCCAATGAATTTCTCTTTTTTCTTTGTTGTTTTCTTTTTTGTATTTTTCTGAGGAGGATTCCTTATCTTACCGTCTGTAATTGTTTCCTTTCATCTTATTAATTTCTTCTTTTAGAAAAAAATGTTATTCCTTAGCTGAATATTTTTTCCAATTCTCATATTGTAATTCATCCAGTTAAAATTAGAGGCTCAGGCTGTTAGCTGTTTTAATTGAGCATTTTCCTGGGTCTAATTTTTTCACTAGCCTCTCTTTGCATACATCATGTTTTATAATTTGCATCAAGTGGCTTTTAATTTGATAATCAGAATGCGATTAGTGTAGGTTGTTGCAGCTGTTGGTTTTATGGGCAAAAGGCTAGAGATTCCAAGGCAAGTGAATCCTCAAGTGGCTGCCTTGATTGAGCTCTGCTGGGCCACGTAAGTAGATTAAATAAATAATTTTGATTCTTTTTTTATATAGATGAAATTTTGGGTCATGGATGGTTTTTTTGTCCTAGGGTCAGGGTAGTAGCCCGGGCTAAAAAATTACTTATAACATTGTTTTTAAATGGCAGTGCCATGGCCGCCATGGCAGAATGGTGTGGTAGATTTTATACCAACCGCCATAAGAAATTTGTGAAGGGAGCCCCGCTATGGCGACACCATAGGTTGCAATGGCGTGTTTATATGGTGGAATTTTGGCCTTCTGCCATCTGTCATTGATAACGCTGCTTATAAAGAATTAGAAATTACCCATCAACAATGGCTCCCTGGTAGGATTTGAAGCCCAACCAACATAATTAACATGATTCTTTGCTGGCCAACTAATTTTAATTCTTTGTCGAACTGATTCTGACAATTCTCGTAATACCTTGTCTTACTGTTGAATCTTATAGTATCTGTTGGTGCTTTAGGGAACCCTGGAGACGGCCTTCTTTCTCCTATATTATGAAATGTTTGCAGCAAATAATTGCTGATGCCAAAGGGTGAACAAGTTCACACTGATAATCTTCAATCTGTATACAGACGAGAAACAGCAAATATTGAACAAGAAAATAAATGGGATTGCAGTTTTTTCAGGTCAGGTGCTTCCTAATTTGAATTTATATATGTGCTGCATTTTGTTATTTATTTTTGTTCAGTGTAATACATGTTCAATCTCAAATTCAAAATCATTTATGAGCATGACAGAGCTGAATGATCTTATTAAAGGTTTTGTTAGAAATATTGCAAATACTGAAATATTGTGAAAAGGGAAACATGAGTTGTATGTATATTTATGGTAATTAGGGTAATTGTTTGTATTTATGACTCTATTTATAAATAAGAGTCTCTGCCGTGTAACTGAGACACGGATTTCACATTTCCACCACATGTTATCTAGACCCTAAATGAGAGGTATCCCTAATCTGTGAATAATCAAAAACTACCCCCACCCTGCATTAGTTATGCTAAAATATAATATATACCTTACATGTGATTTTCCATGATAAGATGATGTTACGGCATATCAGATTGCTGATTTGTGTACATGTTTGGTTTGACAGGAACTTGCTGAAGAATTAAAATATACCGTTTTATAAAGTAACCTACCAATTTTTGTTGTATATGCTATTTATATAATCATTACTCACATTGTCATCTATATTACTATTTGCTTTGGATGTATCTATAATAATTGTATGACACTGGGATTCTAATTTATACATATAATAATTCTTTTTTATCTTTTAAAAGAAATAATAATAAACTGTTACTTTTCCCTCCATCATTGTTATTACACTGGGAAGGATAACTGTACATAAACAACCACTAACATTGCCATTCTGCACTCTCCATCCCATTTTTGTACATCCCATTACCATTATTAGTATTACCATCTCAACTATATCTTTGCTTAAATAGTTATTGAAGTTTACATTAATTTATTTTGCAAGCATCTTAACCGAATAGGCATTTTAGAAATTTTCGTTTTATATAATCTTCAAATTCTTAGTTTATATTTGGTAAAATGTTAAAGCGATGTTTAGTATACTTTGAAAACAATAAATTAGGATGACGTAAAAGAAAATTGAAGAATGCTAACGACACTTTCTTTTTAACATTCTCTCCATAGTTGGTTAAAATTTATTAAAAATTATTAATTTTGGTAGGTTTTACTTCTCATTTAATGATTTTCTCCTAATTTAGAAGTGGAATCCACTAAAATTTGTGATTTTTAATAAATTTCAACCAATCATATAGATAATGTTAAAAAGAAAGTGTTAAAGAGGGTGTTACTAGCATTCCTTAAGAAAATGATACATCATCATTTCATTAGAAAAGATGCAAATAAGAATAGAAAACACTTTCGCTTTTTATTTCATTCTGGTTGATTTACATATTAAGAGTGAATTTGGTTGTGTGTAATGGAATGAAATTGAGAAAAAATATTTGAATTAAAGTAGTGTAGTAGAGGTGTAGAATCTAAATATTTCTTGCATTTTGAAGGTTTTGAAGGTATTCCAAAAGGCAATAGTTCCACATTACCTAGAATAACCTTGTTCCACTTCTTTATATATCATATTGTTTTTCAAAGTGGCTACTAAGAGGTGGAAGGCTCGTGCGGATGAGCTTGGGCCTCATTGGTCTGTTGTAGTGCAAATCCATCGATTTGAGTTGCCCTCTTCTGTGCGTGCCATAATGGGCCTTGCAAATTTTTTACATTGTAATTTATTTAAATTAAATTCTTTTTGAGATTATTTTGAATTTAAAACTCAAATTAAAAGCTTATCGGAAAAATGTTTTTAATGTGTCGGATTTTAAGTTTGGTCAATTACGAAATTTATGGGATTTTTTGTTTTCGTTTTTAATTATTTTACCATTTATAGTTAACTCATTTTAATTACGGTTTGATTATTAACGTTCCAATTATTAAATTTCCAATGTTAACATACTGCCTTCCCAAATTCATATATATTGCTTTTCAGACTCAGTTTTACACAACAATTCCTCTCTACTCTCTCACAAATAATACTTTCTTTGTTCCTGGGTTCGAGTTTGTTTGTCTTGCTAGTTCTGTTGCCTTAGCTAGTTTGAGAGGTTCCTGTTGTATCCTGGGAGACTTGTGTGGGATACCACGGAAAAGTCCTTTAGGACGGTGATCTTACACGCCTCAGGAAGTAGTTCTACTCGTGTTATCAGCATTTCTGAATAACAATATAAAGGACTTTGATGGAGGGAACGTGTAGCACGTCAGTCAAAGCCAGTGTCTTCCTAGATGTGAGCTTCAGAAGAACTTTTCCCTTTCCTAGAATTGGAGTAGTCCTAGAATCACAAAGACAGACTTGTTCTTCTCCATCCCCCACAACAACGTAGGAGGTAAATGCATTTATGTCAGCACAGATGTGCTTGGTAGCCCTAGAGTCTACCACCCATTTGCTCACATTGGTCACAACATTCACTTAAGAAATGACTGCGGCAATTATGTCATCTCCTTCAGCCAGGTTGGCCCTAGGCTTAAGAGGATTGTCATTTCTCACCACACGATGCCTACACTGAGGTGCATGATGTCCTGGTTTCCCACAAATAAAACAGTTTCCCTTTTTTTCTTGAAGGTGGGGTTAGAAGCAGAAGCACATGGGATGTTGTTTTTGTTCTTATTTTTGTTATTGTGATCAGTTTTGTGATCGTACCCTTTTTAAAATGGTTTGTCTTGCACCATATTCGCCTTAACAGATAAAGCTTTGGCCCTTGTAATGGCGCATTACTTTCTGTTGGTATCTTCAATGATGATGTGTGTGATAAGGTCTGACAGGGACATACATCTATTTGTGCTTATGTTTCAAATGTGGTTTGTAATCAGTCCAGGATTCAGGCAATATCTCAATTAGGTGCTTGGAAACAAATTTTTCAAGTAAGGAAATGTTTTATGCCTTCAGGTCTTCAAGCAGCTTGTGGTATTCGTTGATTTGAACCTTGATGTCTTTTTCTTCATTCATTGCCAGCGGTAGTAGTTGCCAATGATGAACCTTTGTCTCACCACATCCATAGCAGTATATTTTAGAATGAGTGAGTCCCATATCTCCTTTGCTTCCTTGTAGGAACAATGCATATCGAACAGATCGTTAGACAATGCACTAAGCAAGGTGTGATGACATACCTTATTGGCTTAGTTCCAATCGTTAAACTGTTTGGAAAGTGCAGTAATGTCTTATTTGGGAGTGGCAAGGGCAAAAACTACCCATGCATGTCAAGCAATGTATAGACACGCTGCCAACAGTGAAAATTTTGTCCCACAAAAACCTTGATCTTTGAAGTTTTTTCTCACAAGAGCGTGTCTATACATTGCTCGACATGCATGGGATAGTTTTCGCCCTTGCCACTCCCAAGCCAAACGTTGTTGCACCTGCCAAACAACTTGACAATTGGAACCAAGCCAATAAGGTATGTCGTCACACCTTGCTTAGTGCATTGTCTAACGATTTGTTCAATGTGTATGTTCCCTACAAGGAAGCAAAGGAAATATGAGACTCGCTCATTCTAAAATATGTTGCTGAGGACGTAGTGAGACAAAGGTTCATCATTGGTAACTACTACACCTGGACAATGAACGAAGAAAAAGACATCAAGGTTCAAATCAACGAATACCACAAGCTACTTGAAGACCTGAAGGCAGAAAAACATTTCCCTACCTGATGAATATATTTTCGAGCTCTTGATTGAGAAAATGCCTGAATCCTGGATTGATTACAAACAACAGCTGAAACACAGGCACAAACAGATGTCTCTATCAGACCTTATCACACACATCATCATTGAAGATACCAACAGAAAGGAATGTGCTACTGCAAGGGCCAAAGCTATATCTACTAAGGCGAATATGGTGCAAGACAAACCATTTCAGAAAATGTACGGTCACAAAACTGATCACAATAACAAAAATAAGAACAAAAACAACATCCCACGTGCTTCTACTTCTAACCCCACCTTCAAGGAAAAGGGAAACTGTTTTATTTATGGGAAGCCAAGACATCATGCACCTCAGTGCAGGCATCGTGTGGTGAGAAATGACAATCCTCCTAAGCCTAGGGCCAACTTGGTTGAAGGAGATGACATAATTGCTATGGTCATTTCTAAAGTAAATGTTGTGACTAATGTGAGCAAATGGGTGGTAAACTCTGGGCTACTAGGCACATCTGTGCTGACAGAAATGCGTTTACCTCCTACACTGTTGTGGGGAATGGAAAAGAACAAGTCTATCTTGGTGATTCTAGGACGACTCCAATTCTAGGAAAAGGGAAAAGTTCTTCTGAAGCTCACATCTAGGAAGACACTGGCTTTGAGTGATGTGCTACATGTTCCCTCCATCAAAGTCAATTTAGTTTCTGTAGCATTGTTGGGAAAAGTTAGGGTGAAGGTGTCTTTTGAATCTGACAAAATTGTTATGAAAAAGAATAATGTGTTTGTGGGAAAGGGATATTGTGATTAGGGACTTTTTATACTCAATGAAGTTATGAATGAAATTGCATCTACTTTTGCTTATATGGTTGATTCCTACATGCTAGATTAGGATATACGAATTCCTCCTATGTTTTTAAGTTGCAACGACTCGGCTTAATCAACATGCATGATAAACAAACTAAAAAATGTGATATATGTGTTAATCAAAATTAACTAAAACACCTTGTCCTCTTGTAAAACGTGAATCTGAATTGTTTGGCTTAATTCATTCTAATCTTGATGATTTAAAACAAACTTTATCTAGAGGAGGTAAGAGTTATTTTATAACCTTTATAGATGATTTCTCTAGATATACTAAAGTTTATTTGATTAGACATAAAGATGAAGTGTTTAACATGTTTTTATCTTATAAAGCGGAATTTGAAAATCAATTAAATAGAAAAATTAAAAGAATAAGATTCGATAGGGGTGGTGAGTACACTTTGTTTAATGACTTTTGTGAAAAGGAAGGTATTATCCATGAAGTAACCCGCCTTCCTTATTCACCTAAGTTAAATGGAATAGCTGAGAGGAAAAATAGAACCTTTAAGGAGATGATGAATGCTTTGCTTATAAGTTCCTCTACACCTAACAACCTTTGGGGAGAAGCTCTTTTGACGGCTTATTTTTTACAAAATAGGATCCCACATAAGAAAATAAGAAAAACACCTTATGAGTTATGGAAAGGATATAAACCAAACATGAAATATTTGGGAGTGTGGGGGTGCCTAGCCAAAGTGTAGGGATTGCATGTTTATTGGTTATGCGAAACATAGTGTTGCCTATAGGTTTCTTGTCCTTAAGAGTAATGTGATTGATTGCAATACCTTCATAGAGACTAAGAATGTTGAATTCTTTGAGGACATATTCCCTTTAAGGTCTAGTGCTAGTTCTAGTGCCAACACTAGTCTTGAACAACCTATTGAATCCTGTAGTGAACCTATGTGTGAGAACTTGAGGAGGAGTAAAAGACAAAGGAAAGAGAAATCTTTTGGAGATGATTTTTATACATATCTTGTTGAGGATGACCCTTTGAGTTATTCGGAAGCTATTAGTTCTTCATATGCAAACCTTTGGGAAGTTGCTATTAAGATTAAAATTGATTCTATCAAGAAGAATAATACATGGACTTTAGTAGATTTACCAAAAGGAGCAAAGCCAATTAGATGTAAGTGGACCTTTAAGAATAGTATAACCCTAATGGATCCATAGATAATTTAAGGCTAGATTGGTAGCTAAAGGGTTTACTCAAAAGCCAAACATAGATTTCTTTGATACCTTTGCGCCTATTACCAGGATTTCCTCTATTCGAGTTTTGATAGCTTTAGCGGTCATCGATAGCTTTCTTGAATGGTGATGTAGAGGAAGAGATATATATAACTCAACCTGAAGGGTGTGGTTCCTAGTCAAGAAAACAAAGTGTGCAAACTTTTGAAATCCCTATATGGTTTAAAACAGGCACCAAAACAATGGCATGAAAAATTTAATGAGACTTTACTTGGTGATGGTTTTTCTACTAGTGATGTTGATAGATGCGTGTACACAAAGTTTATGAATGATGACTGTGTCATTATATGCTTGTATGTGGATGACATGCTAATCTTTGGTATATGCAGTGATATAGTTTTTAAAACTAAATCATTTTTGGCATCTAAATTTGATATGAAAGACATAGGTGAAGCAAGTGTAATTTGGGAGTTAAAATCATAAACCATAAGGAAGATAGTATACTACTATCCCAAGGACATTATGTTGAGAAACTTCTTAGGAAGTTTGGCTATAATGACTCTAAGTCTATGAGTACCATTTATGATGCTAACTCTCAATTGAAGAAAAATATAGGAAAACCAATTGCTCAAACTCAATATGTCCAAATTATTGGGAGCTTACTGCATTTAATGAATTTTTCTAGACCTGATATTGCATATGCAATAAGTAGATTGAGTAGATACCCTCATAGTCCTAATCAGGACCATTGGGATGCACTTGCGAGACTTATGAGATATTTGAGAGGTACAATGGGCTATGGTATTGAATATAGTGGATTTCTCGTTGTACTAGAAAGGTATAGTGATGCTAACTGGATCTCTGATTCAGATGAGACAAAATCCTTTAGTGGTTATGTATTTACACTTAGTGGTGTTGTGATTGCATAGAGATCAGCCAGACAAACTATTGTTGCTCTAGAAATGGTTGGTAGTGAGGCTGAGTGGTTGAAAAACTTCTTGGCTAATATTCCTTTAGGAATGAACCAACCCCATCAAATTCTATGCATTGTGATTCCCGATCAGCAATAGCTATAGCTAAAAACAAAACTTTCAATGGGAAAAATAGACATATACAATTGAGACATAATGTGGTAAAGCAACTGCTAAAGGATAGAACAATTTCCATAGATTATGAGACCCTCTGACAAAACCCCTACGGAGGAACATGATATTAGAAACATCGAAGGGAATGAGACTTAAGCCACTTGAAAACAAACAAATGATGGCAACCCAACCTTTGTGATTGGAGATCCGATGAAGAAGGTTCAATGGGAAAAACAAGTCATTTGTTAGTTCTGCTAATAGTATAATTGATTTTAATCAATTTTTAGTCCCTTCCTATAGTGTGAGAAAGTGCTAGATGTTGCAACATTGAGAGGTTAAGTTTTATAGTTAAGCTTTATGAGGTTAAGAGAAAGCTTAACAACTTATAAAGTTTTTGATGAATTTTATATCCTTTATGGGTGGTGTATGATTTATAGCATACACTTGATGAAATCACATATATAAGTATCAAGTGGGGCCGCTTGTATAAGATCCTGGCAAGATCTCTAGAGCACTCATGAATACCGAACACGCGTATGGCCTAGTAGCACAACAAAGCGATAACAACAAAAATTATGGGGGTGTGCTGTGATTGGTAGACCGCTAGCACACGTCAAGTGTTTTAGGTTCAATAGCTTGCTACACATACTACACTATGTCATGTCTTAACAGTCTAGGTCTGGTTCAATAGCTTGTTACACTAGCTCTGACACATTACATCTCATATGGGAAACCCATAAATTCTTTTCTTCTTTTTCTTAAAATGTTTTCTTTTGCCTTTTGTAATATGTGAGGGGATTGTTGTATTTTGCAGGTTTTGAAGGTATTCCAAAAGGCAAGAGTCACACATTGCCTAAAATAGCCTTGTTCCACTTGTTTATATATCATATTGTTTTAAAGGCTAACAAAGTGGCTAGTAAGAGGTGGAAGGCTCGAGCGATGAGCTTGCCCCCCCCCCCCCCCCCCCCTTTCGCGTGCCATAATGGGCCTTGCAAACTTTTTACATAGTAATTTATTTAAATTATTTTGAATTTAAAAATGTTTTAAATGTGCCAGATTTTAAGTGCGATCAATTACAAAATTTATGGGATTTTCTATTTTTGTTTTTAATTATTTTACCGTTTTAATTACAGTTTTATTATTAACGTTCCAATTATTAAATTTCCAACATTAACCCGCTGCCTTCCCAACTTTATATATACTACTTTTTAGACTCAGTTTTACTCACAACAATTCCTCTCTTCTCTCTCACAAACTCTTTCTCTGATCCTAGGTTCGAGTTCGTTTGTCTTGCCAATTCTGTTGCCCTAACTAGTCTAAGAGGTTCCTGTTGTATCTTAAGGGACTTGCGTGCGATATTGCAGATAAGTCCTTTAGGACAATGATCTTACACGCCTCAGGAAGTAGTTATGCTCGTGTTATTAGCATTTTCGAACAATATTTCCCTTCAATTACTTCCAATTCCTGCATCCAAACAAGGGGTAAATGTTATGGGTGTCCTTTAATTGAAGCAATTTGAGGAGAAAAGGAAAAATTTGATTTTTAAAAATAGAAATTTGAGAGCTATAAAATATTTATGAAAGTGTTACTAACAATTGAAAAGTTACATAATAATCTCATTTTATTCTTTCACCGAAAAGATTTTGAATAAATGGATTGTTCAATTAAAATGATATTTTCTATTTTTCTTTTTTCCCAAAATCTTCTATGAGCTATTTTGATTTTAAAAGATGAACTTCTCCAAGGAAGCTCTTATTTGTCTGTGCTTAGTTTGAGTGGATTTTTTAGGCCCTAAAAAATCTCTCGACTATCAAATTTCAAAGCAATGTACTTATAAAGAAAATGGACTAAAATTACTAGAAAATGATCCTTGAAATATATAAATAATAAATGAAGAAACTGTGAAAGTGCGATATGCCTACACAAAATGAGATCAACTTTTATTTTGGTCAGTTGCTTTGCTTTCCCTTTGCCTGAACATTATCTTCCCCAAACTACCTCGTATAAACCTCCTTTCTAGACTAGAGGTAACAACCTCAAAATCAGATTTTTTTCCCAATAAATTAGAATAATTCCATATTTAATTACTAAGTGGAAATTAAAATACAAAACCTTGAATTTACTGGAAAATTATGATTCCAATGTCAGATTTCCCTAAAAAATTGACTCAAATATGAATGAAAAATTTAGGATTAAAAAAAAAAAAACTAGGTTACCAGCTCCACACTCCCGACATTAGTATGTTTGGATAAGGGAATTTACAAATGGAACATTTTTTTTTTGGCAAGGATTTAAAATTCTCTGTTTGGATATTTGACGTATCATTTTGTGCTATAGAATTTTAACAGGGTATTTCATTATCAAAAACAATTTAGAATTCTACCTAATTAGAAAGGATTTCTAAAATCCCTAGCTCTCTTTAATGATAACTCTTATCTCCATGTAGTTTTCACTTATAATTACATCCTTCAAGCATTATTCACCTAAATAGGTTCACTTTAGTCCCTTCTAATTAAACAAAAAGGATAAAATATATTTTTGGGATAAAATATGTTTTTGGTTATTGTAATTTTAGTTAAATTTAATATTAGTCCCTGTACTTTCAAATCAAATCGATCATTTTGGTCCTCAAACTTTGAAAAACATGTTAATTTAATCTCTTTCCTTTAATACAAATAGTCGATTTTAGAAACAAAAAAGGTAAAATATGTTTTTCGTTTGAGGAACAAAATGATCGATTGAAAATAAAGGGACTAAAACTAAATTTAACTGAAAATACAGGGACAAAAAAACAATGTAACTTTTGCCATTTGATTCATCAGAAAATTGTCATTTGAGCTCCACTACAGCAGCAACATATCTCTCTTCTCAATCTTGTTCTTTATCCCAACCAGAGAAACAAGAGACCTGACTATTCAAACAAGCTAGAATTCCGGGACACAACGATTATGGAAGTGTTTAAGTGGTTGGCCTCATCAAAAGCTTGTTTTGAGCTAATAAGAACTTGACAACTTTGAATGCAATACAGTGTAGAAATGAAAATGCTTTAATGCCTTAACCAAAGTAATTCCCAAAATAAAAATTGTTTCTTATATGGAAAAAAAAAAAAAAAGGGAATCAAATTGGTGCAATTTAATTTTGTTGCATTTTAAATTCTACATCCAAACACAATATATGCAAATTCCAGTGGTTTAATCCGATGACACTCTGTAACTTAAAATGTTATGTAGCTTTGTTCCTTGATTCTAATTCCATAAGAAATTACCTTGCTTTCCCAAAAATGCAAATGGTCACAAATTATAAATGGAATTGAAATATCAAATCATAAATCAAACTGGATTCTGGAAGGACTTCATTCAAAGGATTGTAAGACAAATTTACTATAAGGATACTGAAGGTCAACAAAGGTAGCCATTACCTTCTAGAACGTTTCAATCAAACATCAACATTTATTAGGAGACAATTCCTACAAAAGACTAAACAGGTGCCAATCCTAATCAAATCAAATTAAGTATATAAAAGAGAACATTTTGAAGTCCAAATACAACCAGGATAATTATCATTCCCCAGCCTATAAATAGGTGCTTAGCCCCCAGAACTGTCTTGCATAACCTCAGCTAATTTGGACAAGAACAATAACCATCCAACCTTTAAAAGCCTTTAAAAAAAAACCTATTTATCATTATATGCAGAAAAAAAAGGATAAAGAAAAAAAATATAAGAATAAGAGAACCTATGCACAAATAATTCTTCATTGCAAATAAACTTCATCATTTCAAATAATATAATTGGGGAATAAAACCAGATAGCAATTACAACGAAAATATAAGAAAAGACAGTTGCATTAGCATAATGCAATCTGAATGAAAATAGAAAGAGCGGCAATGAAAGAGTACCCATGGGCAACAAAAAAAAAAAAGTGGAATGCCATGAAATTTGAATTTAAACTATTATCCTAGCAGTTGATACATTCATTTTACCAGTGTTAGTCTTAGCAAGCACAAAATAAAAGCAACTTTTTTTGTAAATTTTCCTTTTATTTTTACATAAAACTTCCTGAATCTTATGAGTTATCAATGATTCATCCTTGGAACTGGTTAATTGTGTAATCCACACCCTAAAACCTAACCAGTTACTAATCAAGTAGGTTCGTCTTGTTTGTTTTACATTACAGGTTTGCAGAGAAATAAAAATGGCAAGGACAATGATTAAATAGATAAAAACATTTTATTAAAGTATCTAACAAACACTAAACAAGGCAAATTTAAAAAACTTTGTCCAGAAAAAAATAATAGCAAAAGATGACAAAGAATAGTATAAACTGTGTAATCCAAAGATAATGAAGCTTTAATAGGACTGATGGCATGGAGAATAGCAATTTTTTTTTTCAGTATTGATGCTCCACAATCTGTCACAACTGTTTAATACAGGCTTATTCAGTATTGCAAAGTAAAGGCACAATGATGATGAGACACTTCAATTGCCATTCATGCTTTAATGGTTCAACAAATATCAAAAAGAAAACTCCCATTCCATTTATGTTCATTCATTTCAACAAAACTACAAAAATGTAAGCAAATTGTAGTAACTATAACCCTCCAACAAGCCAATCTACTCCTTCATTTAATTTCTTCATGCAAATTGCTTTACTTTCTCAACACGCAGTGATCAACACAAAAAAAAATGGAAGGGCAATTTCAATAGTTAAAACCCATGAAATTATCTATTTGCGATCAAAAAGGTTCCTATTTTCATTAGAAGAATGTTTTGAAGAACACCATCCAAACTCCCAAAGTAATAGTTTTTTCATTATAGAGAGAAAAACATGACAAAAGGAAAAGGAACAAAAAGCAACAGAACCACAAGAATAGCAGAATTAGCTTACATATGAACTTCATTCTATTGAGTGACATAACTGACAAACAAAATCAAATACAAGTTCCAGAGAAACCATAAGACGATGACAACAACAACAACAACAAAGCCTTATCCTACTAGGTGAGGTCAACTACATGAATCACACAACACCATTTGGCACGGTTAAAAACCAAAGTTTCAGAAATATTATTTAGCCTGAGAGAGCATGAGAGATTAAAAAAAAATTGCATTGCCCAACATAATAATGAGTGCAAGAATAAGTTAAAAGGGCGATGAAAACAAAAAAGAACAGCAACAGCTACACAAAATCAATCAATTCTCCATCACATATAAACATCATTCTTATGAAAGTGTACCACATAACTGGTTAAAACAAAAATCAAATAACAATTCCAACCCATACACATAATCACAACATAAAAGAAAGCATTCTATGAACAAGGCCAGAAGCAATTCATTGAAGGGTAACCACAAATTAATAATGAAATGAAAACACCCACAAGAACAATAGCAGCTATCCTATACCCAACTAATCAATTCTCCATCAGTATCACATCAAACACAAACACCATCACATCAAACATCATAATGGTATACAAAGCTAAACAACAATACCAAACCACAATCCCAAATATATGCATATATGGAAAAAAAAAAAAAAAATTGCAGTGTCCAATGTTGGTGGAGATGATAATGAAGATGAACTAGAAGAAATTTAAGGAAGGGTGATGACAAATTAATAACAGAAACACCCACAAGAACAACAGCAGCTATGCTATACCCAAACTAATCAATTCTCCATCACATCACACATGAACATCAAATCATTGTCCTAATTTCAATAACTAAGAAAGTTGATCATTACAATTTACAACAAATAAATACCGATATAGTTAGTGATTCCGAGAATAAAGGTACAATTAAGATAGAATTAGAATATTCCTCATTATCATCCTATCAAACAGCATAACTGGTAAACAAAATCTCCATCACCATTACACATGAACACCATCCTACCAAACACCATAACAGGTAAACAGAACCAAAAAACACCCCAACCCACAATTACAAAAACATGTATGTATGCAAAATAAAAAATAAAAAAGAATTGCATTATCCAATGGTGGTGGAGTTTTTTGGTTTCCCTATCCTCCGTCTAAAACAATCATATCCGAGGCAGGCACTAAATGTGGGCAGTTCTATCAGCCAAGATTCAAACCTTGGTTCGTCACGTTGCGAAGAAAAATTAGAAGCAATTCAAAGAAGGGCGATGAGAATGAAAACAAATACCTGATATATATGTTGGTAGACACGATGATGAAGAGGAACTAGAAGCAAATATATATGCATATGAGCAAAAAATAAAAATAAAAAAAACCAAAAATTTCAGTATCCAATGTTGGTAGACACGATAATGAAGAGGAACTGTAAGCAAATCAAAGAAAAGTAAACACTCTATGTACACAGATAGTATAAACCGATTTTACATTGTTATCCAATCACTGATAAATTTGATGACTTTTGCGATAACTATTTTAAAAGTCATATCCACCACCATGATTCGTGACCAGTAGACCGTGATAGAAATTAAACTCTTCAAAGAAGGGCAATGAGAATGAAAACAAGAAGAGCAGCGATGAAAGAGTACTTAAGAGCAGCAACAAAAATGGCCAGGGAGATGAACAAGAGCTGCCAGAGGACCTGCACGCTTGCCCAAGTGAGAATACCCGTTAGACCAAGTGCAAGGACGTTTTCAGGGTCAGGGTCCAAAAGGGTCCTCCAATTGAACCCCAAAATGTTGGGTAGTCTTTGATTGCTCCAATCGTTCACCTTTTCTTCTTCTTGTTGTTCGTTGGAACCATTGGGTGGTTGTTGCTGCTGTTGTTGGGTATTTCCCTGTTCCTTCAATTCATTGTTGTTGTTGTTTGCGAATGCGAGAAGTGGGTGTGGTTTTGGGGAGAGGAAGAGAGGGTGGGGTTTGAGGGAAAGGGGAGAAGAGAATGGGAAGGGGTTAGAAAGAGGAATTGAGAGTGAGGGTCTCAACCCTACCTGTGGCACTGTGGCAGTTGCCATGCTTGGAAGTTAGAAAGAGTGCACGAATTCCGAGAGAAAAAGAAAACAAAAGAGAGGAATAATAATGTACGGTGGTGGCGCTGAATCTGAATCTGAGCGCAACAAAATGGGTGATGGTGGTGATGAGGAACAACAGGGCTCGTTCAAGAGCTGGGCCAAACAAACGGAGGAGAGCTATCAGCTGCACCGGTTTTGGGTATTCAAATATTTTCCCAATGAATTCATTTTTTAAAACATGCTAAAATATGTTTTAGGTCTTTCATGTCAAGATTTGGTCTTAATTTCTATATTTTAAAAAACGATGATGTTGTTGGACTTTTTGTTTTGTGTGATTCATGAATTGCGTCCCCCCTTTTTTTGGGATTTTGGAATTTTGTTTTATATAATTGATGAATTTCGTCCTCTCTTTTTTTTTTTTTTGGAATTTAGGATATTAGAAACCAAATTCACCGATCATAAAAATAAGATGATCAAAATCATGAGTTTAAGGCTATGTTTGGTTGAGGGAGGGAGGAGAGAAATAGGAGAGAAATTGTGTGGGTCCCATGTGGGACCCACACCTTTTACACTCTACTTTAATTCAAATATTTCTCTCCTATTTTCATCCTCTCTATTTTCATCTTCTCAACCAAACACAGCATAAAGGATAGGGACTAAGAACAATTTTGACGGAATATTGAGATCCTCATGCCATTTTTTTTTTATTATTATTAAAGTAAATTGGTAGGTATCAGAATATAGAGAGATCCTAAAAAAAAAAACAAAAAAAGAAGAAGAAGAACATAGAGAGCGGTAAGAAGAGAGAGAAGACAGAGAGGGAGAGAAGAGTGACTATTATTATTTTTAGGCTTAATTACAGATTTTACCATTCAACTTTCATAATTTTGTAAATTTTACCATCCAAATTTTAATTTTGTAAATTTTACCACTCAACTTTCATAATTTTACCACCCAAGTTTTTTTTTTGCAAATTTTACCACCCAACTTTCATCATTTTGTGAATTTTACCACCTAAGTTTTCAATTTTTGTGCATTTTACCACCCTGATGTTTCAAAATTTTTTTTTTTTTTTGAATTCTTTAACTCTTTTTTTTGATAAAATATCAGAATGTGCAAAAATTGAAAATTTGGGTGATAAAATTCGTAAAATTATGAAAGTTGGGTGGTAAAATTTGCAATTAAGCCTTATTTTTATTATGTTTTGTCAAAAGCCTCTATCTATATACAGCAATTCAACACAACTAAACTAACTTCAAATCTGCAATTTCCTAAGTTATAGGAGATTACTGATTTACAAAACTACCCTTAGTCAAAGAATACGTATCATAAATATATAATTTTGTCTTTGAAAATGACTAACCTGTATTGATTTGATAAGTTTTGCGTGTATATAATTCAGTCCTTACTTGTGAGACTGAGATTAGTTTGGGGCAAACGGTTTAGAATCAATTATATCAAAATTAACTCTATCAAAATTTAAATTAAATGGATACTTAATCCTTGAATTTGTTCACTTCATGACAAATTTAATCCTCAAATTTGGTTAACTTTACAAAGGAAGGATTAAGTTAACAAGATAAATTTAAAACAGTTATCTGTCAATCAAGCACTCTATTTACAAGATATATACCATGTACTGATTCAGCTTAATTGAGTGTAGCATGTTTTACAGTTATCAGTAATTTGGGTATTGAAAGTGTAAAGTAAGTTTGGAATCATCCATGAACCTTTAAATTGAATGCTTAATCCATAGAGCTAGACTTGCCTTGTGCACAAGTTTTGTGTATTAAGTATTAGCCTTTCCTTTAACTGGAAATATATTGAGTTTTTCCTTTTTCTTCTTTCACTTTGGCCAGGTAAATGGTTATTTGCAATACTCTGACAAAATTATAGATGGATTTTACCTAATCCATAGGATGGATGCATATACATGGACTATAAGTACTGATCTGCAGAATGTTGGTATGATTCCATCATTTGAATCACTGATGTCAGTTGAACCTGGCGATGACTCGTCAATTGTAGTGGTTGCTGTTGATAAATCTAGAGATCCTGGTTTGAGAGAACTGCAAAATAGGGTAGCAAGTGTTTCAAAAAACTGGATTACCACGAAAGATGCAACTGATCAGCTTGCAAAGTCTGAAGCATGGGTACTCCTAAAATCACGCCGTACACGTACCGGGTACGTACCCGTACCCAGTACTCGTTGGGTACTCGTGGGTACATACCGGATACGTACCAAAATTATTTTTCAAAAAAAAAATAAAGATACTTAATTTGGGTACTTATGGATACTTTTTATGTACGTATTGGCCGTACCCAAGTCTAATAACTAAAAATATTATCCTTTAATAAAAGAATTAAAAAATTAGATTTTTCATTAATCATATTTGGAGATGAATGGGATCCACTTAAAGGGGTTGAAATTCTTAAAGTTGCTACTATTTTTCTTGATGAACAGATTTGGAGGCAATTCTTTTCATTGACGATGAATAAGGAAATGATGAGATTGAAACTATTAAAGTGCCATATCATAATCATGTTTAGGAGTCATAATATTTTTTGCTGAACATTTACTGATTATAGTTTTTTATTATGAGATTTTTTTTTGTCATGTTGAAAAATTTAATCTCTTTTTATATTATAAATTATGCTTATTTGTATTTTTTTATCATTTATAAAATGTAGTCATGTTTATATTAAATATTATTGATTATATATACATATTTTTTAAAATTTGTATTAACGTACCCGTACCCTAGATTTTTAGAAATTCCCGTATCTTGTACCCATATCCGTACCGGGTACCAGTACCGTACCCGTATCCATGCAACATAGCTTGCAAATCTTGTTTGCAATAGTATGGGGTCAGTTACCTGTCTTCAATTTTTGAAGGAAAAAAAAAAGTGAATTGTTTTGGAAAGTCACAATTGCATTGACATCTTCCTAATGAACTTTTATTGTTTTCTAAAGGGGAGGATGCTTAAGTGAGGAAAATTTAGGTACACGCTGGAAGGAATGCACACAACTTCTTAAAAGCTGCCTGCATTCTGTCATTCTTCCAATTGGAAGCTTACCCATTGGCCTTTGTGTCCATCAAGCATTGCTGTTTAAAGTATTATTCATTATTTAATGCTTTGTTTATATGATGATTTTCTGGTTACATTATTTTTACATCAATATCACTCAGATTAACATTTATCTTCTAGTTCTTTATTTTTTTTTATTTTTCTCTTCATTCAGTTCATTGTTTCATAGTGATGCAGGCAACTGGGAGTTTCTAACTGAGAATAGTCTTTATTTTGCATACTACTGAAGCTTGGTTGCATGTTATATTTGAATACCCTGTAACAATTTAAACTGCAGGTGTTGGCTGACTTAATCAATCTACCATGCCGTATTGCAAAGGGCTGCAAGTATTGTAGGAAGGATGTGGGTGCTTCATGTATAGTGCAATTTGGTTCTGACAGGTTTGTTGCATTAATAAATTAATTAAACTTGGAAAATTTGAGTATGAATAAGTGCTTACTGTTGCCTTTCCTAATATATGTGTGCTCAATTAATTTTACAAATGAATAATAAATAAAATGTAATACTTAATCAGAAAAAAAAATATAGTAAAGGTCATAAATTAACAAATATTAATTTTCATAGTTGGGCTTTATAAAATTAATATATTAAAAATATTAAATATAAAAAACACTTTTAAATATATGCTTACTCTGTTGTTTTTATAAAGAAATTATAAACATAAATTACAAATAATTAAGTAAAGATTTTGACATATAAATAATCCATATGAGCTGATACATATTTACTTTTGATATATTTCATGAAAAATAAAATACCCCAAGATATATCTTTACTTAAATTGTATGACTCCTTGAAATTTGAAAATAAATTTGACAAACATCAGTTAGAACTTTTATAGTTTCTTTCCATTGTTCTTTGATTTTTTCTCTTTCATGTTTTGTTCTTTGTTTAGAAGGATTCCTTATGGCTGTTGGTCTGTAATTCTTTCCCTTCATTTCAATGAATTTATTCTTTTACAAAAAAGTATAGGTCTGTAAAGCTAAGCTTACAAAATTTTCCATCAGTAAGGATACTGATTATAGTTGTTGGTCTATATTGGTTATAGGTTCAGTAGCTTTTATAAGTATTCCTCAGAGTGAATGACTTTTAAGAAAATTGGAGAAACACTTAAAAATATTTAATCATAATCTCGTAATATTTTCCACCAAAAGCCTACTATTATATTTATCAGCAATTTCAAATGGGGGGTTGAACTTATCTACAAGCTATGCAATGGAAGGTTATGTTTATGAATATTTGTCAGGGATTGGCAGTATACATCAGTTGAGTTCAATGGTATTTAATTGTTGAAATCTTTATTAAATATTAGGGATCTGGAGGGAACTTTTTCATTAATTGTTTTACTTTTTCTTATTACATCGAAAATGTTAATGGCATGGTTTTATTAGCAGAAATAAAAACAAGCTCAATTAACTCAGGAATATTGTATACACCTTTCTCGGGAGTATATGATTGATTTAGTTGGAAGGCCTGGGGCAACATGCCAACCTGATTCTTCACTGAATTCTGCATCTTCAATGTTGGTTCCTTCACCATTATGTCATCCAAAGTTCAAGCCAGTTGAAACAGCTGAATATACAAAGACACTAGCCCAATTGTATTTCTTGGACAGTCAAGCACTGCATCTTGTATTTGATACCTCATCAGGTTATTTTCTTTGTCACTCTAGATGCCCTTTTTAGAAGAATATAATTACCATGTGGAATTAGAGTCTTGAGAAAAATGAGGCAACCTTTTATTTGAATTTATACTGAAAATTACCGACTCGTCCTTGGTTTTGATGGCCTGTGCTTTTATAGTTATATCTCTGAATTATCTAACCTTAACTGCATTTTATCTTTGATTTTATATGAAACATTAAAAGGTTACCATCCACAAAAGGCAAAAGAATTAGACCATTTGGATTATTATTGTATTGTTTCTTACAACATTAAGTGTGATTGAGTTTGGCTTGTACTAGTTGTACTTAGGTTATTGTTTTATATGTCAACATCACAATTTTTCAAGGTCTTGTTAGTTAAATATACTCTAGTTAGGAGGCAGTACACTTACTTCTAGCATGAAAAATTTTATGCCATCATTTGGCTGTAATTTAAGGACCTAGTGACGTACCACATGAAATATGAAAGAAGAAAGATTGAACATTATTGATTGATTTTCAGTGGCTGTTAAGATTGTTTCCCCCTAATAGGACTTAGGAATAGACAGTTGGAATAGCAATTCTCTCGTGGTTTTAAGCAAATGGTGTTTTTTTTTTACTTTCAGCAACACTATTCTGTTGGGGAGTATCAAACACACGTGAGTTCATGAACAATACCATTCTCTTTAAGGAATTTAGTAAGATTTTGATTGACATACTTCCTACCCTTATTAAAATGTAAGTGTTTAATAGGTTTTCCAAATTGAGTCCGAACTGTCTTTTTTTTTTTTTTTTTTTATCAGCCAAATAAAAGGATATATTAATGGCGGTACAAGGGGTACCCCAACCCATGTACAAAAAGGCCAAATAAAACAAAACATAGGACAACACCAGTATGATATAAAAAAAAAAAACAAAAAAAAAAAAACATTGACACCAGTATACCATATAGCAGGAAATATAATAACCAGAGATGATAATTTTGATTCATCCCCTGCATAACCAAACCATTGGAGTACATTGGATTTATCTCTCATGAAAAATAGCCATGTGATGCAAGTACAGTCATCAATAAAAGAGACATACCATTTGGTGCTAGAAATAGTAGAGATGGATGTAGGTCCCCCACACATTTAAATGAATGGGATCATAAGGTTCAATACTTCTATCAGAATTAGGGGAAAGAGTTGCTTGATGATGTTTAGCAGACTCGCATACATCCCAATGAAATGAATCAACAAACTTTCAAAACCAAAGATGGAAACATAGACTTAAGTTAAAGGAGGATGCCCAAGACAATTGTGCTGAAGCCAAATTTGGGAAACAAGGGACTCTACCACTCTAATGACAGGAGAGTAACAGCTTCTGATTGTACGGGGGACAGCAATTTGTTCAGTACGATCTCCAGTCACAAAGGTGATAGTGGCTGGTGGTGGACAATGTGGCGATGGTGGATTTGGTGTCTAAAAATGGAATTGAGTGCAATGAATGGACCAGAGAACAAAAAATAAAGTAGCATTGCAGCAATAAAGGTGGCTGTTATGATGGTTACAATGGCAGTCTAAGTTTTTTTTTTTTTTTTTTTTTTGAAGGGCAGTCTAAGATTGATTTGTGAAAGCAGAGCCTGGTAGATTTGGAGCTCTAATATCAACCCAAATAAAAAAGGATAAGGACATGACTGAATATTATATGCTGAATAATGAACTTGTACACAACATTCCAATATATAGACTAAACTGATTAATTACTTTCTTAAAATATGGGTAAATCTATGTTAATTAATAATCTGCCCCAACAGTTTTACAATCATTACATTATTACTAATATAGTCAATGCTGTTACAACATACTGTATAATATTTTGTTGTTTGGTGGTGAGGGAGGACATAATATAATAATAATTTCAGGATATAAAGGTTGTATGAGCAATATAAAGAGATTAACATGGTTTCTGTCCACATGGTCATACACCTCTAAAATTACTGATTTCCATCATGACAGGAACTGCTGTTAATCATAGTGGCAGAATGGATCTACAGCAAACTGAAGCTCTGGCTGCAAATTGTGCTGGTGGAAACAGCCATCTGATTGCTTTGAGTAAGAATGAACCATTTTTCCTATCCCAAATAAAAAGTAGAAAAAGAAAGAATGGAACCATGTCTTCTCAAAGAGCATATCGTATATGATTGGAACTGAGTGATGTATAGATTACCAAATATGTTTTTAGTAAATAAGCTCAAAATGCTCTGTATGCTCTGTTTTCTATTGTAGTGCCATTGGATTCTCCACATTTGATATTCCATCTTATGCAGTTCCTGGTGCAGAGGAATATGAGTCTTTCAATGAAGCAGAACAGTCAATAATGAATTATCCAAGTCATGAAGTTGATCTTGACGAGGAGGATCTGGATATTCCATGGAGTGAACTTACTATGAAGGAGAACATTGGGACAGGTTTTATATTTGAATCCTCATGCATGATATCTACTCTAAAAACTTGCTGATTCTGCCCAAGCAATCTATTGATATTAGGGAAAATGTTTCATGAAACAATGAAAGAAGGACAATGATAGCTGTTTTTCAGGGTCATTTGGAACTGTCCTTCGTGCGGACTGGCGTGGTTCTATAAGCATTTCTTTCTTTAATTCTTCACATATTGATCTGTCCATATTTTAAGGATAATAGTATTCCTGCTGTTGCTAATTCTATGTCATTCATTGTGGTTAGAGAAAATTAAGAATGGGAATTTGTAACTCGATTGAATTTGTTCAAAAAAGAAAGAAGACCTGCTTACCAATATGACCATCATTAATATCATTCTGACTCCCCTCTTTATGTTTTCATGGTGTCCTTTCTTTGTTGGATGGGGTTATGGTATAAAATCTATAGAAACTAAATTCTGGATAATATTCAACTTAGATGATTGGAGCTCAGCTCCTTACGCCATATAGAAATATCAGTCTCTTGACATAGAAACCAAACAGGAAAGAAAACCAGTTAAAAACTCAAGGAATTAGCACACACTCCTCCCTAGGCAAAGGCCTCCTTCACTACCAAAAACCTCTGATACCCTATCACGTTCCATCCCCTCCCCTCTATGATTTCTTTCATCATTACACCTGTGATTCTCCAATTCTCTCCCCCCCAATCTCCTCTTGCCAGCTGTCCATTCTATTAGGCATTTCCCTCTCTCTTCCAACCTATTCCTCCACTCCTTTTCTCCTTTCTTACATCAATTTTCCATTGTTGCCCCCTTTTTTTCCTCTTCACTCATATACCAACAGGTCTTTACTTCTACTGGTAGAACCATTTTTCTGGTTCTTTCCTCTCCTTCAGTCTTTCTATATATGTGGGGGTCAATGGCCCATCAACACCACCCCCAATCAGTTTATCCTTGTCATCATGGTGGAAATTAGGGAACTACCTGTGGGTTTCCTGAAAATTCTCCCAAGTATTTTCATGATCCATAAGATTCTCCCATTTAATGAGAACCTCCCAAGTATTTGTGCTCTAGCCCCATTTTTTTTGTTTCTTTCCTCTCCTAACTAATCTACCATTTTAGGATGTTGCTGTGAAGATTCTTAAAGTGCAAGGTTTTCATCCTGGACGATTTGAAGAATTTCTAAAAGAGGTATACATTATTATTGTTTTTGATAAGTTATATCCATGTTCTTTTTTATATTTTCAAATGAGGTTGGGGAATGATTTTATATTAAATTTGCACATACAAAAATTTTTGTCCTCGTTGATTGCACTTCAGTATCCCAGTTTATTTCATAGGTCTCACTCATGAAGCGCCTCCGGCATCCAAATATTGTACTTTTGATGGGTGCAGTTATTAAACGCCCAAAGTTATCAATAGTAACAGAATATTTATCAAGGTACAATAATTTCCTGAAACAATGAACATTTTGTTCCTCGCTTATGTGCTTAATTGGAAATGATTTGGGCTGAGTGTGATATTCTTATGCAAATAGTTTCCTTGATTTGCAGAGGTTGTCAGGGTCAGGATCCAAAAGGGTCCTCCAATTGAACCCCAAAATGTTGGGTAGTCTTTGTTTGCTCCAATCGTTCACCTTTTCTTCTTCTTGTTGTTCGTTGGAACCATTGGGTGGTTGTTGTTGTTGCTGTGTGTTCACCTGTTCCTTCAATTCATTGTTGTTGTTGTTTGCGAATGCGAGAAGTGGGTGTGGTTTTGGGGAGAGGAAGAGAGGGTGGGGTTTGAGGGAAAGGGGAGAAGAGAATGGGAAGGAGTGAGAAAGGGGAATTGAGAGTGAGGGTCTCAACCCTACCATCGGATTCGACATTGCTGTGTTCTTCTTACATCCAAATTCTGGGACAATGAAAAGGGAAGGAAGCAAATGGTGGTGAAAATTGAAATCAAATACGTTAATCCACTTCCTTTTGTGGTCTGCGTGGGACTATGGTATGCGTCTGATTTTTGCAAGGGTTGCATTTTTCTCTGTAAACTTTTTCTTCTAGTTGTTCCTTCCCTATTTATAACACCTATTGATTAATTTATGCATATTAAGAAAATTAGATTAATCTAAATATTAATATTAAATATATTTGTAATTGTAACGTTTTTTTAAATTTATCCTTAAATAATTAATGTATAGAGAGAGAATAATAATAGTGAAATTTTAATTTTTAAAATTAAACTATTTAATTCTCCAATCCTTGTAAGAGAGAAAAAGAGATAATTCAAAACATTTATTATTTATAGACTGAAATAATTAAGGATATTTTGGTCAAAAAATAATAAATGCAAGGAACAATTAGAATAGAGTCTTATAAAAAAGATAAGAAAATTTCAAAACAATGTCTTATAAAAAGGGATGGAGGTAGTATTATTTATTTATTTATTTATTTATTTTTAGAGTTTAATACTTATGCACTCATAGTATAAATAGTTTTACATTGTTATATGTATGACATCCCATCACAAATTATAATTATTATGACTTTTAAGGTAGTTATTGTAAAAGTTAACTTACATGTTTCAAATAGCAATTTCATCTTACATTAATTTCCTATCAACATAATTAGTCTCTCTCATTAATTTATTGTTTTTAATCAATGTTAGAATTTTTAATCCTATATAAAAGAGTTTGATTAGAGTTATCTTTGGATAAATTTTTCTATAAAAATAGAGGTTGAGTAAAGCCCATTCATAGGCTAAATGGATTGAAAAAATACTAGTTTTCCATTGCACGAGGTATTTAGTCTTGTAATTATTTTTTTAACATTTAGTAATAACTTTAAGGGCAAATTACAGCAACACCCCCTGAGGTTTCGTGAAATTACACAAGCACCCCTTACTTTTTTAACCATTATTTTGGCCTCCCTTGTAGGAGTGTTAGTGTAAGATTTGAGGGGTGTCAATGTAATATTTTCAAACATATAAAGGAGTGTCAGTGTTTTCAAACTTAAAAGAGGGTTAGTGATAGAGATCATGGAAGGCCTCCGAGAATAGAAGAAAGACCTAAGAGGAAGAAGTTCTCAACTAAGGTTAAAGAACTTGAGAAAGGAAGAGCTCAACGGGATGACCCCGTGGTTGGGCTAGAAATACCAATGAGAGGAAGAGTAAAGAGACCGAAGGAGAATTTAGAGGTGATCAACACTATACATGGTCAAGCCTAAAAAACAAGAGACGAGAGTCCAAGATGGTGGTGCACTTGATTAAAGTGGAAGAAGGCCAATCTAATAATGCAACAACATGGGCTTGCAACCTAATTTTTGTTTTATTTAAGTGTTTTTCTTGGACCAATTTTAATTGTAATAAATGGGTTGGTTTAATGATAATTAGGAGCCCAAGTTTTAATTTTAAATTAGGTTTCTTTTCAGTTTAATTTAAATTGTAATTTGGGCCTTAAGTTTGCTTGGGCCTTTTGTTTATGTTTCTTTAAAATTAGGGTTAGCCACCAACCTTATTAGAAGAGGTGTGCTACCTAGGAGTTATATAAATAGGGATGTAATTCCTATCATTTTCAGAGTTGAATAATATTTGAGATTTACTCCATTGTGAGTGTGAGTAGAGCATTGGCTCCTCTTTTTGGTTCTTGGATTAGAACCTCCTTTGAATCTTATCAAAGGCTTCCATACCTTTGTGGTGATTGCTCGCTTGGCTTATCACTCTCTTGAGTGTGGCACCTTCTTTTCCATTTCTTGTTTATTCCATCTTTTCCTTTTGTTATTTACTTCTACCATCTTATTTCTTTCCATCTTTTGTGTTTATTTCATTACTTTCTTGTTTTCTAAACTTTGTGTCATTTGCTAGTCTTTATCTTTGCGTTAATTTCCATTTCCTTCTATTTTTGTCTTTAATTCCTCTAAACACGATAACCAACTCAAGGACAATCAGTAAAAACAATATGACTCCTAACCAGGATCATATCATGTGGTATGCAGAGCCCAGATCCTAGAGTTGGTAGTGTTCTTCTATTTTCTTTATTTCACCATTTTTTTAATTGTCATAATCATGTCAGCAATTATCATAATTGCATCATTAATTGTTATTATTATGCCATAATTGTCATATTTCTGTCATCATTGTGTCATTAATTGTCATTTTGGGTCATAATTGTCCTTATTTTGTGCAATTTAATTTTCTTAATTATGCTAATTTTGCAATCTTGCAATCATTGTCACTATATCTTAAATGGCACCTTAGTTTGAAGAATAATAATTCCTATTTGTTTTATTGGGCATACTTATCTGTTACAAGCAGTGTTGTGAAAATCGACTCGGTCATCATCCAGTCGAGGCACTGGGTTGATAGGCCAGTGGTTGAATCAATGAGTCACTTATTAAGTCGGTTGACCCGTTATATATTAAAAAATTAAAAATTAAAAATTATATATATATATATATATATATATATATATATATATATATATAATATAGCTACTAAAATGTGATCAGTCTATAATTCATATTCCAAAAATTAAAATCATTATCATGATCTAACTTTAAATATTACATATCATTTATTATTATAAATTATTTTATGGGTATTATCATTAAATTATTAAGAAAATTCATATTATTTTTTATGGCTAAGTAAAAAAATTGTCGAAGGCCCATGAACAAATATAATGAAGAAGTATAAAATACATAAATATTAAATCATATCAAGATTAAAATAATAGTAGTAATAATTAATTATTATATATTGTTATCAAAATTAAAATAATATTATAAGAATATATTGTTATAACCGGTATAAGTTAAAGAAATTATTACATCTAGTATATTATATATATATTGTTTGCCATATTTATACAATAATAAATCGTGGTTCATTGCCTAAATAAGAATATGGATGATAAAGCTACAGGTTTGAATCAAAGTGTTGGTGCTTATACTAAATATTAGTTTTACATTCGTATAAAAAAAATTAGTTTTACATTTATCAATTTGATGGTTCTTTTATTAGTTTTATATTTGTCTCTTTTCTTTTATGTAAAAGTGATGTGTGAGTGAATTGATTTATTACTTGGGAAGTGGAGTGAATGCACTTGCGTGTGGGAAGATACTAAGCCGCCTGACATAGTGAGAAAAGGAGAGACTTGGGGATCGTGAAATGCAGGCACAGGTGAGAAAGAGTGAATAATTGGAATGCGGAATACAGGAGCGTGTCAGTGTGAAATGCAGGTGAGTTCGAAATTCAAATTTTGGAGCCAGAGAACCGATCCAATCGAAGTGATTTTTCCGGTTCAACCACGGTTTCATGACGTAAGCATCGAGTTGGAAGCATAAACGATCGAATAAGTTGACCGACTCGGCCATGGGTCCGGTTTTCGGTCTGACCGATTTAACCGGTCGGGTCGAACCGAGTTTTATAACACTAGTTACAATTGCAAAACAAATAGGGGTAAAAAAAAAGCTTGTTTAAAAAAAAAGGACGAAAAAAATATTCTAAAGAATTAAAAAAAAAAAAAAAGGATTGCCCCTTGCACTTAAAGAAGTTAAAGTTTATTTGTCTTTGAGGAATTCATAAAATTTGGTGTTGTTTTTCATATTCAAAATTGCACATCCTTTCTTCTTCCTTGTTTCTCCATTTTGTCTTCCTTGCAATTCCTTTGAGTTTTACCTTTTTTCAAATTAGCTTTTCTTGCTTGTCTTTTAAATTTCCTTAAAGTTTTGTCTAGAGTATTTCTCTTTCTTGGACTTATTGGTGATAACACTTATGAGAACCATTTACAATTGTATGGACTTTGATAATTGATACGCATTGAGGGTTCTATTTAAGAACTTGTAAAAGAGGACATGAGTGGTAAAAGGCAAGAGAGTTTTCATTAATCAAAAGCCATATTTTTTTGTGAGAAAACACGAGTGAAATCATTTTAAGAGTGTAAACATGTGAGAAGAGTGGTGAGGTCCTTAATTTTTGTTTTATGTCTATGTACTAACCTTCTTTGAAGCACGACTAAGGAAGTGGAAAGGGAACTCCAGCTTCAAGGTCTATCAAGGCACTTGAAGAAAGTCTTTGAAAAAGAAAAAGAAGAATTTCACAAAATGTTTGACAAGTTCGAGAGAGATAGAAGAAGTCATGACAAAAGAAGTAGAGAAAGAGAGGGTCCATCAAGGCATTTGAAGAGGATCTTTCAAAAAGAAGAATTTCATAAGATGTTTGACAACTTGGAGAAAAATATAAGAAGCTAAGAAAAAAGTAGAGAAAACGAGGGTCTATCAAGGCATTTGAAGATGATCTTTGAAAGAGAAAGAGAAGAATTTCATAAAATGCTTGACAAATTTGAGAGAGATAGAAGAAGTCATGAAAGAGGAAGTAAAGAAAAAGAGAGAGAAAAAGAAGAGAAACAAAAAGAAAAGGAAAATTCGAAAATGGAAAAAAGAGAGAAAGAAGGAAAAGACTTGAGACAAGAAGAAAGAGAGCAAGAGATATTGTAGGGTAAAACAAGAGGGACATAGTTGTTCAAATAAGGAAACTTATTTGGATACTAACTCTAATTATTATCTGGTGTTGATAACTCTCTTTTGCAAGACTATAATGGTACCTATCCAAGAAGACCTCACAACCAAGGCACCTTGTTAAAGGATGCTTCATTGGGAAGGACCAAACACCTAGTTGCTCTTGTTCCTAGTGCCCCCATTGTATTGCATTCTGCCTTGGAATAGGAATGTCATTGATCTTGAAGAAGAAACCTACAAAGTTGACATGCTAGGTAAGTATAGGCATAATGAAACATTTGAAGTAACTAACCTGGTATCATTTCATGTAGGTATTGGAGACTTAAATTTGAGGACGAATTTCCTTAAAAAATGAGGGAATGATAGAGATCAAGGAAAGCCTTCAAGAATAGAAGAAAGAGTAAAGAGATCAAGGACCAAATGTGCAATAAAAAAATTTGAGGGACCAAAATTGCACAATCATAAAACTATAGGGACCAAAAATGGAATTAAGCCTTGAAAGTTATACTTGTTAAAAGTAGTTTATTTTTTAAAAAACAATGTACACAGTTTATGTTACATTTTAAAAAAAAAAATTACTATTAAATGAATTTGAGAAGTAGTAATACCTTTATTTGTAGAGATAGATTAAAAAAATCCATGTATATGACATATGCAAAATAAAATTCATAGCATCATTTCATGTATATGTATATGACAATGTGAAAGTGGTACAATGAAAGGTGGTCAATTTGTGAGTATATCTAATTTGAATTTTCATTAAGAATATATATGAAATGATGCTATGATATGAAATGTATAATTTTTTTAATAAGACATAAATAAATGCCGGAAAAAATATTACTGCAAATAATATTCATCATATGCTACATTTGGAATGTAAGATAATTGGCGGTATTGTGTTTAGGTTCCTATATTATGAAACAACTGTCTGTAAATAAATTAGATATATGGCTTTGTATTTTTTCTACATTTAATAGAGTATCTCTTTGACTGTTTAGAACAAAATTTAATTTAGTGATAAAAAAAATAAAAGTAAGAAACATAAGATAATAAGCCAGATAAAATTCCATAAAACATAAGATAATAATCCTTAAAAGTTCTTTAACAGAACGACAAATAATATCCTTAATGGTTCTTTAAAAAAAGGAGTTCCACATTTCTTCTTAAACAAAAATAAAAAATAAAAAAGAATCATTGAGTTTTTTCTTCAATAACACGAAGACATATAACCTGAAACAAATATAAAAACAAAATAAATTTATAAAATAAATACCAGGCTTGAATATACATAAATCCAAATCCACTGGAGTGCTTAAAAATAAAATAAATAAAAATAACCTAATTTAAAAAATGAAAAACGTTACTCTTATGTTATATAAAAAAAAAAAGGAACATTGGGTTGTCTAAGGTGGGCCTAAAAAACTTAAAAAATGGTCTAACAAAGCCAAACTTCCTCTACAAAAGACGTATGACCGTATTGCTCACAAACACTATACTACTCTTTCGAAAGGTTTCACCTTTTTACTAAATCAAATTCGACTTTGAACAAAATATTAACTCATATATGAATAAAATGTGGAATAGAAATCGTACTTCATATCAGTTATCTCCATTAATATATATTTGGTAACATTGTGACCAAGTTCACTAATTCTTTCATATGAGAGGCTTGTTACCATACCCATAACATCTACATGGGAAAAAATAAAAGTAAATATACAAATCAAGCTCAAATAAAGCTAGTATATTAAAAAAACTATAGATAGGCATTCTTTTAAGATATTGACTTTAGCTTAAAATACATTATATTTACTTGTTTACTAATTTACTAACTAATTAAAAAATCAATGTTGCCTTTATTCATGAAAATATCTGCAAGTTAAGTGTGTTTCTAGTGATGTTGTGCAGAATATCATCCTCAATCTTCCTCACTTCAGTTGCCTTTCGAAATATTAGCCTATAGTTATGTCTTGTTGCCTTGATTCTAGAGTTTGGGACAACTGAGAATTTCTTGATGTAGTAAACACATCCATCTGTAACACTATGATTTTTCATAATGTATGATAAGGATTTAACTAAATTACAAGAAGAATTAAATTTATTTTATGTTGTTGAGAAAATAAAAATATGAACCAAATAGATGTTGTTTTGTGTTTAGCAGAGATGGATTGTGTTGAGTTATCATTTTGGGTTTGGTTGTGGGCTTAATGAGAGAAAAGCCCATTCCTCCTTTCTTTTTATGAGCCTTATTCCTTCTTTTCTCTCATTCTCTTGAGCTCCCCATTCCTCCTCCTCCTCCTCCTTCTTCCTTTATTCTCCTCCTCCCCATAGAACTCTCTCAAGTTAAGGGCTTGAGCCCCTTAAGACATGTGTTCTTTTTCCTTCCAGTGAGCTTGGGACTCCATTAATGAATGGTGAGCTCTCTTCAATTTCTCTTTCTTCTTCCTTGGGTTGATCCATAATAAGTATTTGATGCAAAAACCCTTATGAGTGTTGTTTTAGGTTGTGTTTTCATGGGTATGATGAGGTGGTATTGTTGATTTGAGGAAGCCCTTTGTTTGAGCTCAAAATCTCATTTTTCTTTTTCTCTCAAAAACATCACTTGGAGGTGCCTATGGTAAGGGAAGGTCACACTTTTCTTGTTTTATAATGGTTTTGAGTTGTTTGGTTTGAATCTTAGGTTCTTTTGTTGGGGTTTGGTGTTTAAAAGCTTAAAGGTTGATTATTAATGTGTTTATTGTGAGTTTGGATGCTAGGGTAGCCATTAATGGGGTCGAAAGATCAAATTTTTTAAGAAATTTTGTTGGACAATTCACAATTTTAGCAAAGTTAAAATTTTTAGCCCAAGCTAAATTTTGACAAAATTGGGTATACACGAATTTAGCTTAAGCTAAATTTTGATGGAATTGGGATTGGGTATGCATGAATTTAGCTCAAGCTAAAATTTTTTGCTTAAGCTATATTTATGGTTGAAGCTAAATTTTCTGACTTAAGCTAAATTTAGGCATAATGTTTTATTTTACCCTGAAGGTTTTTAAGAGTTCCCAAACCAATTCCAAGTGCATACATAATTGTTTTATGAGTTATATAGAAGGAATAAAGTTGTTTGTATCAAGGTATCATGTATATCTCATTTAAATGAAGATTATTCTTTGGTTTGAGAATATGACTATGGAAAGAGAAATGTAGATATTATGAATCTTATAAATGTTTAAATAAATGTGGTAAATATATCTAGGAGAGAATGACTTTTTTGTTGGGGTTGTTATATTGTGGTTGATGGGATATAATTTGATGAGGTGGTTTGGTAGTTGTTCAAAATGTCATGTCTTGATAAGGCAGACTTGAATGAATTATAAATTCTATAAATGAATTATTTAAATGTAATAGATAATTGATGAGATGGTGATATGTATGATGCAAATGTGAATTTGATTTTGGAACTGTCCATATATATATATATATATATATATATATATATATATATATATATATATATATATATATATATATATATATATATATAAGGAGTTACCTATGTTTTTTTGGGAAGATTTTTGAGAAAAATGGCTTCTTTGGGAAGGTGAGTTCCACGCCAGGACTCCGATCCACTGAAGCGACTTGGGGATCTCGCTTGGTTGGATATCTTCCCAAGTATCCACTCCTATGTTTTGACTTTGAATGTTGGAGTGATGAAAACTACTTTCCAAGGGGTTTAGTTGACTCTTCTGGTATATTGGGGATGAGTTGTTGTCGTTGTTATTGATTGATGAGATGTATTTGGACCCTTAAGTCAGGCCATTGGAGATAGCGAGTATGGAGGTGCCATATCTAGGATCGCAGGGGATCCCAAATATGTTTTGTCGTTGGTATATGGTGAGTGCACAGAAATATACTATATATGCATAGTTGGTGCATAGGATTTACACAGTTGGTGCACAGGCGTGAGTAGGCACGTAAGTTGAGGGTGCTCGATTGGCTCTCAACCAACCTAGTGTTGGGGGTTTCACGGTGGCTAATGGGAATGGGCCTATAGAATAGATGAAGGGCAAATCCTTAGAGATGTAAGGTCTTGCAAATCCAAAGAGGTAAGCCATTACTCACACTTGTCTATTTTAGATAAAGTCACACTTCCCCCGCAGGGTCAGCCCAAGGGACTCCCCGAATGGTTAAAGAGTGAGACTATGTTAAGGGACGAGGCCTATGGGGGACTTCTCATATGGTGTCGAAATTCCATGGAGTAGAGTTAGTGATTGATAGTTGAGGTTGTCTAGTGGTTTATGATGTGCATAAGTTATGATGATGGTTTTTGGTGTATAGCTGTTGTGATGATGATTTCTAACGATTAAGTTATGATGAGGATTTGTGATAATTGATGATTAAATGTGACTTATGATATTTGATGGTTCTTGGTGAAAATTGATGATGGACTATGTTGTGGATGATAGTTGAGGACTTATGTTATGATATATTGTATGTATCAGTTGAGATAGTTGAATTAAGATGTTGTTGTCTACCAATATTTATTGATGTATAGGCATGAGATGACTTTTATATGAACTGAGTTTTATTATAAAATTATGAACTGAATTTGGTATAAAATTATCGGTTATTATATATAGTATTTTTTAGGTTAAAGGAGTTTAGTTTTCTCCTTTTTCCTTATTACGAATATGTTATTTGTATAGGTATAGTTTTATTTTGGTAAGCCTATCGTTGCGTGTGGCATATGTGGTTATGACTGTGATGATCTCAAACTATGTGTTTGGGGGAGCAGAATGCTAGGAGGTTGCTATCTCTTAGAAGCATTGGAGATGGATCATCCTTTTGGAAGCCTCTTGGATAGAAATGCAGGGATGCGAAGATGTGGTCATTTTCTTTATGTTGTTTTATCTCTTTCTCTATGTGTAAAGATGACCAGCTTAGGCGTGTATGGTATGTGTATTTCCCTAAAGTCTTATCTATTTATAGATATATGTGGGGTTGCTTCGATATTATATCTTCTTGTATAATGTTGAAGTGCCATGAGAAACTAAGATTTTATTTAGTTGTATTCTATACATGAACATTTTATGTTTTGGTTTTAATTTTGGAAAATGGCTTATTTTGGTTAATGGAATTTTATGAAAATTTTACCAGTATTTTCATAAATAAATCTAAAGAAAAGATTTTTAAATGAAAATAAAATAAAATCCTTAGCTTTGTTTATTATGTAATGAAGGTGGGTCATTACGCCATCTACCAAGTCAAATTTGGCACATTGTATGACCTCCCTGAATATGGTACCTTGTATAGTGTCACCCTGAGTATACAACCAAAATATCATAATTTGAACATGGTAATTTCTTAAAATAATAGATATAAGAGACAAAAATATGACATAAAAGAAACAAAGAGAAAAACAAAAGAATGAGACATCCATTAAAAAAAATTACAAAACTTGAAACTTACTTACTATGGATAACATTCAAACAGGGAAAGAAATATTACCTCGGAATCAAGGAGAATAACTTCAACAACAGTAATATGTTTCGAGTTTAGTAAAGAAGGAGTTCTCCAAATGTTAACAACCTTGCACTTAATCATCTAGTCTACAAATTGTTGGCTAATATTTCTTATTAGACAAACATGAGGATGAAAGGCCATTGGGAGAACAATTTTCTGCAAGGTGACTTGGGAGTTATTTCTTGGAAAAGTGAAAAAAGAGATAGAAAGTGCTTGCTGTGAAATAACTCGCTGGACAAATAATGTATATATAGTGTTCATACTAAACAAATATGGGATGGTACAGTATGATGACAATTTTAAATAAACGAATATAATAATTATAAAATAGCAAAAAAATCTTAGTAAAAATACATCATTGAATTAACAAAATTAATAAAGAGATTTATTAATTTTGTTAATTCAATTATGTAAATTAATAAGTATAAAGGGATTACTTATGACTTAAAAATAAATCAATAAATTGAATATTTTAAAGAAATACATTTAGAATGGTTCACAGTTAATTCAAAAAAATAAACATGAAAAGTTAACGGTTGATGAACCTTAATACTACCAAAAACATCTAAAGGTCATGATTCAAAAACAAAAAGGAAACGTCTAAAGGTGAAGAGGGATAAAAAAATTGAATTCAATTAAAAAAATGGATTTAAAGCAAACTATAAAATATCAAAGAACAAAAGAAACTTCCATTAGAACACCAAAGCCACATCGAAAGTACCATAACATTAAATAGGAAATCCACGAAAGATGACCTTTCCAATCTACCAATTGAATAAGCAAACATATGAGTGGTCCAAAAGAGTCTAATTTCACAATCCAAAATTAACAACTCTATAAAGAAAATAATTCATTGTACATGGTTCAGAAAAGTTAGCATCTGACTCTTAGACAAATTGATAAATCCATCAATAGTTACGGATAGTAAAGAGAGTAAGTATACTTTGAAGGTGAGAAAATTGAGAGCACATGAATCTGTATTGTACAACTTGATATTACTTACAATTTGAATCATTGTTAAACATTTCTAATACTAGTGATTTGAGTGCCTACTTGGTAATCATGATTGCAGTTGGCTCGTCTATGAAGATAAAAATAACTGCTAATGATATATTAAATATATAAAAAGTTAACAACATAATAATGAAATTTGGTAATGTAGAGCTATACAAATATAAATACCAGGATATTTTAATAATGTTTAAAATATACATATATAGCATAAAATAAAATGATACTCAATTGGTTCGAAATTATAAGTCAAAATTTGGAAGATGTATTTGATTTTTGTATAACATAAAAAATGATAAACAATCAGGTTCGTCAAAATATATTTTTAATATTCAAATATCTCTAGTTAAATTAATTATTGTAGTGACAAATAAATACATGAGAAATCAAGTATTCTTAAAGACAAGTCAGTTTTGAAAATAAAAAAAAAAGTATATAAGACAATTAATTATTGATATCAAAATTTACCACTTTTTTCAATAATTTTTGAATTAGTTAAATAGGTCTTATAAATAATCCCAAATGGACTAACAATCTTAATTGTATTAAAATTTTAGGGGTGATAACTTAGGGATGACACTTAAAAAATTTGGGATATATATTTTTTAAGTGGACAAAATAAACTAAGATGATGAATGATTACTTAATTAAGTTCAAATTTATTCCCAATCCCTTCTTAATGATGGAGTTAAAAACTATCACATGTACATGAGTTAATTTAAAATTTAAAATTAAATTAATAATACATTTTTCTTTAAAATTTTAAGATTAATAAGATGATGAGTGTTCTCTGTTAAATAAAATAACTTTAAACAACAAAATTATTATATTTAAAAGGTAATTTAGGCATTAAGAAACAAAACATCCTTTTAAAGAAGTTTAAGTTTATGAACACAACCAAAATATAAAACATTCATCCAAAACTTTATCAACTATGAAAGTGGAAGACAATGATGAATAAGACAATATAAGATGAGGTAGATGCAGTGGAATAGCCTCCAAAAGTATACTGCAGAATTATCAACTACATGATCCCAACACGTACGGTAACCAAACAAATACATTTCATAAGTCAATTATAAAGAATTATAATATATATTAATATTATTATCTAATAAACTTCATATGCATGGATAAGAAGTAAACATAGGAGACATGATGATTATATCTTAAAAAATCTTACAAAACGTGAACGCGAGTAAAACTTGATAGCAAAGGCCAAATTTGAAAGCCAAATGTAAGATGTCCAATGTAAGTGAATAACTTCCATATGAATATGTAAATTTGAATATTTTATTCTTTTTGACAATAACATGTTGAATAAGAAGCACAGACGAAGGAAAAAATAACGACATTTCAGAATAACAAAGACATCATTGTTTAAGAGTTTTCTAAGCCCAATAAATTAAAGAATAAAATAGTAACATAGAATAGACAACTGTCAAATGAAGGAGATAAAATATAGTTCCTAACAACTACTTTCACATGTAATGTGTTAGAAGTGTTGGCCTTTTCAGCATAAATATAATGGGCATTGAAGTTTCCCCAATAGCCCAAAACAATTTAATGTGCATGTGGCACTTATATACTTTAAAAATTGATTGTATGACTATATTGATTTATTTTAAGATAATCTACTTATTTATTACTAGATTAATTATTGCAGTGTCCATTCCTTCCCTTAAAGTACCATGTGAACCTCATATAAAGTGTAATATAGGACAATTAACATAATTAAATTACACATATCAGATCTCATGAACATGTCTAATTGAAGTGTTAACCATCATCTTGAACACACTATTTTTACATAGTATTCCAATTTTATTTTATAACTAAAGGCAGTGTTGATGATTGTGTGTGATCTTGATTAAATTTGGAGGTAAACCCAGCAGAGATTAAACATATTGCAAATTAATTATACTTAAATGAGTCAACATGTCACTAAGGTGGATGTCTTGGTTTAGAAAAGTCTTCATTCTATAATATGTTTCTTCAAAAAGGAAACATTTGGATATACTTGAAGTCTTTATAAAACTTGTTAATATTACTATAATAGAAAAAGATTTTCAAATAAGATTCATTTTCTCTTCAACACTAACATTTCAAATTAAAATCAAATCAAATACGTACAGCATATGAGAGGATCTAAAGTTGATTAGATGATATTATACTTATTTATTTTTGAGATTAATTATTGAATTGCCCATTGGTTCTTTTAGTTTAAATAAGGAACCTCGTATAAATTGTCATCTAACATAATTAAATTAGACATCTTCCATCTACTGAATATGGATCAAATTTTTCAATGAATTTTCATACAACATCCTCATAACATTGTTTTCACAGAGTATTAATTTTTTAGGTTGTCTTTTACAATATTAATGAAACGATTAGAGAAGAAAAGAACAATAAGTTGTTATAGCTTAATACTTCAGCAATGTGTATCTATGAAGTATTGTTTGCAAGTTGACTCAACTTACATGAGTCAACATGTCAGTTAATAATTTGAAGAAGAGAATAATATGTGAATTAAATGTTGCAGAGATAGAGAACTACAAAAAAATACACTCTTGTATATCATCTAATATCGTTTAGGAAATAACTTTTATTTTATAATGATAACACTTTAGTATATCATTGAAAACATTTTTTTCTTCAAGTACAATTCCTAGCATCAATTAAATTATACATTTTACTAAGATTTATGAAACACTAACTTTAAAAATTTATAGAAAGCATGAGACATTATATAAGGAAGACTATAATAATAATGAAAACATCTTTCACTAAAAACATAATAGCTTTTTAACAATAGATAATAGACATGAACAATATAAAAAACACAACTTCACACAAATTTAAAAAAATAACACAGTTGTAAATTGACAACTAAAGCTGAACATAACTTGGAAGGAATTTAAAAAACATAACATAGTTACTTGACAAAGCCGAAATTGAAAAGGATCACACAAGATAAAGGACACCACTTCTACAAATTATTTTATTTGAGCTTTATTTCCCCACTTTGATATTCTTGAACTGTAACTTCTTCTTGCAACTATATTTTGCACCCTCAATAATAGATAAACTGCGACATGAAATAGATTCAGTATAAATTTCACTTGAAGCATCCTTAACCATAGAGGAAAGCATAACATTATCATCACCAAGGGACACAATTGTTGTCAGGTTGGGATCATCAAATGAAACAAATAATTCATTCAAAATATTGGTAACAGGATAATCATCTTTAACAAGTGACACAACATTTTCAGTAGGTGCATCACACTTGAAGTTAGAATTAGAATCTCGTTGAATGTTGTCAAAATCCACTAAAAATTTGGACTACTTAATAAAACACATCATTTATTTATAAAATTTTAAATTTGTTATTTTTTAAAAATAGCCATATAAACACCACTAAATGCCAACCTTCTCAGGTGTACTAACTTCTTTATTAGATTTGAAAACCCGTATAGAAGCATCATTACAGATCTTCTTAACTTTGAAGGAATCATCATAACAAAATGAATAGTCAACATCCTTTTGAACTTGAAACAAAAGTTCTTTTCCAATCAATTTCTTAAAGTTGGATGAAGGGTCTTTATCAATGTTATCAAAATCATATCAATCATTGACTCGGTGTAGGTACTGGATTGATAGGTCACTAGTCGAACCAGTGGATCAATGATTGACCCACATAAACCGATATTTATTTATAATTGAATTTTATACATAAGATATCTTATATAAATTTATATTTGACAATACATTTACTAAATAAGCACGTTAGTTTTGTAAAACTTAAATTTTTCTAATCTATGATAAAGTGATTGAAAATAATTATAAGAGATAATTTAATTTAATTTCATGAAAAATTTAATTAATAAACATGTGTGATTTTTTGGTGTAAGTTTCAGTAGAAAATTCTACTGAAATTAGGACTGCGTTGCACATTGATAGTGTAAGAATAAATTGTGAAAGTGAACAAACAGTCAAGAAAAGTGAAGAATTCAATTAGAATTAGTCTTTAATAATTATAATTAGGTCCCTGAAAATTTTATTTTACTATGTTACTATTGATTTAAAGTAACTATAATATTTTAATGTGGTTTCAAAGAGTGCGATTTTGAAAATTTTTCGTGAGTTAGAAAACTTTCTTGAGACATTCTAAATTTTCTTAAATGTCTCAAATTAAAAGTATATTAAAATTAGTGAATCACAATTTACTAATTTTTTATTAGCCATTTAATTAGAATTTTATTTACTTGATTAATTTTCTTTCCCTAAAGTCAATTGTACAATCATTTCATTTAATTCCCACGTACATGCATGGCCATAATTCAAAGAAAGATCCTCCAATTTAGCTGATAAGGAGGCACACAAGGTCTAATTTCAAAACTCCATTCTCACGTTTTTCCCATTTTGTCAAATGTCCATAGATTTCAATGGTAACCTTCACACCATGTTAACCGTGAGCTTCTTTTCCAGTTTCTAGATTTGCCTAATTCAAACATCATGATTCTAATGTCTTGCTAAAGGTCACGCAAGGTTTGGTTCAGGTAACCTCATTCTCATGTTTTTCTCCATTTTGTCAAAAGGCCAAATTTTCAAACATAGCTCTCAAATTTTCTTGACCTTATGCCTTGTGTTTCTTCACGTGATCTACATAGGAAGCCAACTTCTTTATTTTCAATTTCAATTTGCCAAAAGTCAAATACAATGACCCTTATTTCTGTTGACAAGAGAGGCACAAATGCTACATGCTACCCATTTTCGATACTGGCGAGTGTTTGATGTCTAGTTAGTTGATTAATGGATTTCACATTATTTGATCATTAAACATGAATTTGTGTTGGCTTGATTCATAGTTTGGGGAAGAACATGTTCATAGTATTCTTTTTGTTTTCTTGAGAGTTCTTGAACAAGAGAGGTACTAGATCTTTAAAATTTTGTTTAGAGAGTTTTTGGGCATTTTTGCAAAAAAGAAAAAAAAAGTTACAAAAATCTATAGGGACCAAATAACAAAAAAAGGAAAAACTCTGAGGGACAAAAATTGCAAATAAAAAAGATTTAGCGGGTAAAATTGCAATTATGAAAAGTTTAAGGACCTAAAAGAAAAAAGAAATTGGTCTACATAATTTTGAAAGCCCTCTCATAGTACTTGATTCCTTCTTTTATACACATTTCTTAGTTCTCTTTTGTTATGATACGTACACATTCACTTAGTTTAATTCTCTATTGTTTGTTTCTTTTGCTACTCCATTGAGTCTTTTTCTAGTCCTTTGTTTTTTTTTTTTGCAATTCCTTGAGCAAACTTTCTCCTTGTGCTTTATTGCTTGTCTATTAAAATTATTTAGTTTTGTCTGAGTTTCATTCTCTATTGACCTCTTCAGTTGAACTTAGATTCATTACGTCTTTCGCATTGGACGAATCTTTGGTTTGCTATATATTGGTGGTTTCTTTTAAGAGCAAAAGAGAGGTTAAAGTGGAAAAAGGCAAGAAGGGACATTAGAGAAAAAGTCTAAAAAATGTGAAACACGAGTTCATTCTTTAGTGAAACACTTAATAAGTGGTAAGGTCTTTATTTTCATTATTTTTGCACTAACAATTTTTGTATAGCTATGACATCAACAAGTGGAAAGAGTGATTCTCCTTTAAAAACCGCCATTTTAATGGAGAGTTACAAAAACTTAATGCAAAGATAGAAAGGATGTAACATAATAGTGAAGAAAAAATGGGGAGGATGAGGCGAGAAAGTCAAGAAAGGATGATGATACAAAGTGAAGGCAATTTTTGTTTGTTGTTGTCGTTGAACTTACTCTAATGAGTATTCTATGTGGGAAAGTACAATAAGTTGGTGCTTTGAAAATGCTTCTGGGATTCACATCCCACTTGATCAAGTTAAATACTTTAACCACCAAAGAACAATAACACAGATTGGAAAGAAACTTGTGAATATCTATGACCAGAATCACGATACGCCATGAGCAACATTAATATTGCTGACACCCGCTTTCACAGATATGTTGTGAAGCTTTGGGCTTGCGCGACTGAGCTTTTGTATAATCATATTTAAATTTTCACTTCAACAAAATATCTTCATTTACTTTCAATAAGGGTGTAAATGTCATTATCTAATTTTAAAAAAAGTGAAGTGTTAAAAAAAATAGAACATACTTATTATACTTAATCACAAAAAATGGTTCATGATAGAGAATATGTGATGGTTGTCCACTAGAAAAATCGTTTATATATTGAATTTCTTTTTTATTTTATTTTATATCTCTTTTAATTTCCTATTACATTAGTATTTTACTATATTTGTCACTTTTTTCTTTTTACTATTTTTCTTCTGACTGATTGACCTTTTTGGGTCACTTTTACAAACTTTTTCTAAAATGGGTATGTTACAAGATAATTTATCGATGTTTTAACTGTAGACTGGATCAAACTTTTAGTTTGACCACGTGGCATGCCACGCAAGCGTCAAACATATGAAGTAGCAATTCAAACTTGTTACTTCAAGCCCTTTTATTGCGTCTCCTAATGAGTGGTCACCTCATACACAATGAAGTAAAAATTGTTATTTGCTACTTTAGTTGGGCATGAAACACGTGACTATATGAAGTGGCAATTTAGAATTGCTACTTCAAACACTTTTTCTGCATCTAGTCACATCATACAGTGAAGTAGAAATTCTTATTTACTACTTTAGTTGGGTGTGGATTATAACTTACAAATACATAATTACACTTAATACAAATTAAAGTATACATTTAAAATAAAAAATACGAATACATAAAAAATACAATTTACAAAAACAAAAAATCTCAAATACAGAATAATTTAAAAAAAATGCCTACGCTAACAAATATAAATAGGGCAAAATATGTTTTTAGTCCCTCAACTATTGGAGGTTTTTGTTTTTAGTCCCTCAACTTTTTTTTGACCGGTCATGGTCTTTAAAGTATTTTTCCGTTTGGTTTTTGGTCCCTGCCGTCAGTTGTCTCTGTTAAACGATGACGTGACAGTTAATTTTTAATAATTTTAAAGTCTTTGTGGTAGTTATGAATTTCTGGCATTTAAAAACTGCCAAAAATTGATGAGGCAAAACATTGACCCATTTTCTGGCGGTTAAAAACCGCCAGAAATTGCATCTCTAAGGTACTGACGAATAAAAAATCTATCACAATAGCAAACAAATTTAACCCACAATGAGCAAAAATTGAAAACATCAACAAAAAAAAGTAACAGCAACCACCATCGCAACAAGAACACCAACAATGGAAAGAAGATGTATGAATTTCAACACCAGGTTTTCATCCACAGATCCAGATCCACAGAGCCAGATCCACAATCAAAGAGTCTTGCGCCGTGGGGGAAAGTGCTGGTGGTGGCGTCGGGGGTGCCTTTCGCATGGTGGTGGCGTCGCCCCTTGCGCCAATTGATGATGCGAAGGGCGTCGGGGGCCTTTTTAGGTTCTCTTCTTCAAATTCCCACAGAACCCACGAAACCCACATCAGGGAAGGGTTTGCGGAAAAGGGGAATTAAGGATTTGCGGTGGTGCATAGCGGTGGTTCGAGAGAAGAAGGGGTGGAGGCTCGCCACAATAACCAAATTCAGTGGCAGCTTGTAGATCCACATCGTTAATGCCCACACCTGCTCTTCCCACAATCTTCAACCTTCCTTTCGCAGCTTCAAACACTTCCCTCGTCACCTTCGTTCCGCTCCACACAATCAAAAAGTCACAACACGAAATATTTGTGCAAAGCTCCTCCTTCTGTGGGGTTAATTGTTTTCAAAACATTGTGGACCAACAAAGGGACGTTGAGAATTAGCATGAGAGAGATTTTGGGTCTTTATTCCACTTTGGATTGTCTGAATGCAAAGCATGTTCTCTTCTCTTTTTTATGGTGTGTGATTTCTTTTTTCTAACAAATCGCAAGAATCTTAGGAAAACAATTTATGGCAGTTTTTTAAAAAAAAGCTGTCACAAAGATTTTAAAATAATTAAAAATTAACTGCCACATCATCGTTTAATAGAGACAACTGACGGCAGGGACCAAAAACCAAACAGAACAATACTTTAAGGACCATGACCAGTCAAAAAAAAGTTGAGGGACTAAAAAGAAAAACCCCCAATAGTTGAGGGACTAAAAACATATTTTGCCCATATAAATATTACATACAATGTATCATAAATAAAAAATACACTATTATTCATTTTTTTTAAAATATCACATAAAAATTTAGAAAAGAGACACAATAAAGTGACCAAAATGCATATATTAAATATACATCTAATTATATAAATACATAATATATATCTGTTAACATCTACTTGTAATTTTTGTGTGTATTTGTATTTTTTTATTTTAAATGTATACTTTAATTTGTGTTAAATGTAATTATGTATTTGTAAGTTATAATCCACACCCAACTAAAGAACAAATAAGTTATAATTCACAATATCCTAGCAACCACCACCAATCTCCCTCTGTCGCCGTTGTTACTCTAACAGTTCAACACATACAAGTGGCAGATCGAGAATAACACATCACACATCAACAATAATAAGAAAAAGAACAAGAAATCAAAGAGATTACAAAACAAATTCAAAAATCAGATCCAAAATCTTGTCATTGTCGTCGCGCTGAGGAACCTCTTCGTCGACCTCCTCCCTGCAACCACATCTGAAAAAAATAACTAAAACCCTCACATACACTGCCACAACGAGATCTAAAAAAAATAAAAAAATAAAGCCATTGTTGGGGAAGGCGAGGTGAGGGTGCGGTGGGTCGTAGACACAATGCGGTGGATTGTCGTTGTGGTTCGTTGATGCGGTACCGTGGGTAGTCATCGCGGTGCGCTGGTGCGGTGGTTCCTGTATGCAGTTAGGAGGCTGGCATCGTAGAAAAGAGAAGGGAAAAAGGGGGCATAATAGTAAAGCAAGAAAAAAAAAAAAAAAAGTTAAAAAATAAAAAATTATAACTATTAATTTTTAAATAAAATAATCTGACGAATGAAATTTACTTTCCCATGATAGGAGACATGAAAGACTTTCTCACCCTAGACTCGCGTAACATAGTAGTAAACATAGTAATACTCGTTAAGACAGCGCCAATCTCCTCGTGAGTCGTGAGTGAGTCACAACATAACCAAAGCTTTTCATTTCATTTCTTCACATACAACAAGGAAAACAAGGCCCACACTTCTCTCTCTCTCTCTCTCTGTGTTCGCTTCTTTCATTCCTTTCCATGACTCGCCTCAGGCGACTCGGCGCCGCCGTCGGAGCTGCCGTGGCCACTGCATACGGCGGCGCCATCCTCGTCTCCACTCCGGTCTCCGCCAGCGACCACGGCGTCGGAGGATCTCCCCTCGCCGCCGTCCGGGAGAAGATCCATGACCCCTTCGCCGCCGTGCCGGCGAGAGAGGTCCAGCGGTCGGCGCTGATCGGCGCCGGCGCCGCGAACCCTCTCGACATTCTCGTCATCGGCGGCGGCGCCACCGGCTCCGGCGTGGCGCTCGACGCCGTCACCCGAGGGCTCCGCGTCGGTCTCGTCGAGAGAGAGGATTTCTCCTCCGGAACTTCCTCTCGCTCCACCAAGCTCATCCATGGAGGTACAAGTGTGCGTGTTCTCTCGGATATCAAAATAATCCTCATTCTCTTAAATACCTTTTATTTCCCTGAATTTACGATCTGTTTAAATTTCAATTTTAATTCTTAATGATTACATAAATTCTGTGTTTTTTAATCTTGATTAAAGATTAAAAATATACTGTTTATGTTAAGAGTTGAATGATCATGTACTAAAACTGTTTCACATGAATCAATTTTACAGTGTTATTATTTTAAATAATTATTATAAAACTCAACAAACTTTTATAACTTTTTCTCTTATGTTAAATATAATATAAGAAAAGAGTAAATAGCACTATGTTCCTGTATTTTAATAATAAAGAGTTCTTATTCTGTCATCTAGTTATGAACCACTACTGTGAATAACTAACTTAAAAGTTGTATTAAGGATCATTTCTGATTAAACACAAAAAACAAAGAAAAGCTTAAGAATAAAATATATCTAAAAGGCACTGCAAGTGTGCATGTTCCCTAAGCAATTAAGATAAATAATTGTTGTTGATATTTCTACTTTTTGTCTTAAATATGTTTTTAGTACTGAAGATATGATTGGACAAAGGGCGCATGGAAGATTGTTTCATTCAAATGATGACAGTGGATATTTATTTAAATTTCCGCTAACGCATGTTTAGTGGAAGTTATTTATTATTCAAAAGAACATCATATGTCTGTTATTTAATTGGAGAACTTGATGGTAAGAATCAAAGGAATTTTTGTGCTAAGTTTTGTCCAAAAAGGAAATAGTGGCAGAGTGGGAAATTCAAGAATCTCAAAGAGAAATGCAAGAAGTAGGATAGAGAGTGATAAGAACTGAGGAACTTCTGGAAACTGTTACTCGTGTGATGATGAGAGCTCCAATGGGTGGGGCAGTTTTGGATGTGATGGGAAGTGGATATGAGAAGGTAGGGGTCTAAAGCGGCTAATGGCTTCAGGGGATGTGTTTAGTTGGGTGAATAGGTTGGAATGATACTTCCAGGTCAGTGATGTTGCAGAAAAAGAGAGGCTAAAGTGGTGTTTGTGGTGGCACTGGAAGGCAGATCTTCTAGTTGGTTCCAGTGATGGGAGGTTGGTTTGTCTTATCCATCTTGGGAAAGTTTCAAACCTGTAGTAATCGGAAGGTTTCAACCATCAATTATGCAGAATCCCCTATGAGTTAGGGTTAAAACAAATATCAATTGCAGAAGAATTTTAGGAGAAATTTGAGTTGTCATATGCCGGTCCCCTGAGGTGCACTGGCCTAGAATACCTCAGGTAGTTTCTTGAAGTTGGTTGATGGATGAAGTTAGGGCAGAATTGAAGTTGTACTCACTTAGATCTTTACTAGAGATGATGGATCATGTGCAGAAATCGATCAGAAAACCTTGATATTAAACAAAGAAAGGGGATAATTGGACAGTTGGAATATTTAGTTGGTTAGATGATTAGTTAGAGAGGGGGAGAAGACGTTATAAATCATAGGAGGGGAGTAAGGGTGAGGTTTAGACTTGGAGTGGAAATTGTAAACGAAAGTGCAGGTTTCTCGAGTAATTGGAGTGAAAGATTAAAAGAGGAGGGATGTAAAAATGACTGATGTATCAATTTAGAAATGACCGTTTTTCTTGGCACTTTTCATCATTTATCATCGTTTACTTAAATATTGGCTTGGATAAATGGCTCATGCTGTGGATCTATCAATAAATGCAGCAAAGATTGTGGAAATCCTGTTGGCCAAACAATTTGTTTGCATGATTAATATCGATGTGTTTTTAAAAACGATATTGCGTAAAATTATAATTTCAAAATTGATTTTCATATTCTTTCAGAGGATATGAAATAAAATTAACATAACTAAAAACCTATAACTGTATCATACTTTTGGGATTTAAAATTTACAGGCAGAATTCAAAGAAGGTGCATGGTTTCCATGATTTTGAGGGTGCAAAGTTGGCTTTGATATAAGTTTTCAAATAAGATTGATAAAAACCAATCTACATCCTAACACTGTAGATTGTAGATATTGACTGCCCAGAGATTTTCAGTCCTATAGAGAAATACTGTAGTCATTTTATGTCTTGTTTTTGTCTCCTTTTCTTTTAAGTTGTAATTACTTGTTGATCTAACATTTCAGTGTTTGTGTAAACTCTTAGGTGTTCGTTACCTGGAGAAAGCTGTCTTTAAACTTGACTATGGCCAACTGAATTTAGTATTCCATGCACTTGAGGAGCGTAAACAGGTTATTGACAATGCACCACACCTATGCCATGCTTTGCCTTGCATGACACCATGTTTTGACTGGTTTGAAGTAGTGTACTACTGGATTGGCTTGAAAATGTACGATTTGGTCGCAGGAGCACGACTCTTGCACTTATCAAGATATTATTCTGCAAATGAGTCTGTTGAGCTCTTTCCCACTCTGGCAAAGGAGGGAAAAGGTAGAAGCCTGAGGGGCACAGTTGTTTATTATGATGGGCAGATGAATGATTCACGACTTAATGTTGGATTGGCTTGCACAGCAGCATTAGCTGGTGCAGCGGTGCTGAACCATGCAGAAGTTGTATCCTTACTGAAGGATGATGCTAGTGAACGGATAATTGGTGCACGAATTAGGGACAATTTAACTGGTACTACTTTCTTTTATTTCTATCTGTTACTATAGACATCCATGGTTTACATTTTTTAATATTTTGGATTATCGGAAATGATAAGTTAGTGAGTGTATGATAGGATAATATCTGATTAAATAAGGGATCTTGGACATTGTGTGAGGAACGAACAAACAATCTGAAGAATCATTTGTTGAAAGTCAATCAATCCTTTATTCTTCTGCTATTTGTGACTTTTAGTCGCAAAAATGAAGGACAATATAGCACAATAACACTTTGTCCTGTGTTTGATTTTAAAAATGATCATAGGACAACACAAAAGTAGGGATGGAGTATGGAACAAATTTTAAAATTTGGGTTAATTAAGTTTTTTGTCCTTCAACTTTTTCAGATTCCAATTTTTAGTCCCTCAATCTTTTTTGATAACTTTTAGACCTCTATTAATTTTCCGTCAACATTTTTAGTCCGTCTAAAATTTTTTTGTCAATTTTTAGTCCCTCGTTTATTTTTATTGCTCAAAATTTGTCCCTGTTTTGCTAATTTTTTGTCCCTCGCTTATTTTATATTTGGGATTAATTTTGAGCAATAAAAATAAATGAGAGACTAAAAATGGACAAAAAATTTTAGAGGGACTAAAAATGCTGACGAAAAATTAATGGAGGACTAAATATTGGAATCTAAAAAAGTTGAGAGACTAAAAACTTAATTAACCATTTTTTATTATGTACCAAAATATGGGGCAACTTTTTGGTCCTGCACAATGTTATGAAAAAGTCAAAATTACTCTATCTCACTCTTTCACTCCCACACCAAAACACTATACTGTACTATCACACTAAAAACAGAAAAATCATTAAAGCATTAAAAAATTTTCAACCAGCTCAGTATATAACACATCCATGCTATAATAATTGCATATTTCCATCTATATTTCATATTTTCATCATTGAAAAAGTTCATTATGTGTGTATATAAGGGATTTTTTATTGTGTGCCCATGGGCACATTATAAAGAGTTAAAAATAGAAAGACTTTATTGAAAAAAAGTATTTATTATATCAAAAACATAAAAAATCATTTGATACTTTTTAAGTAATTTAAAACATTTAATATGATGTATTAAATGTATTGACAATATGTGTCCATGGGCAGACAATAGTCAACCCCTATAAAATATTAAAATGATGTAATTAATTAGAATGAGGGTGAGCCCTAACACAGCGGTAAAGTTGTTCCTTGGTGACTGGTTGGTCATGGGTTCGAATCCGGAAACAGCCTCTTTGCATATGCAAGGGTAAAGCTGTGTACAATGATCCTCCCCCATACCTTCGCATAGCGAGGAGCCTTTGGGAATGCTAGTTTTTTTTAATTAATTAGAATGTAAAAATAATTGAATGATAAATACTAGAATAATTAAAAATATCAAAATGTTGTCTTGTGCCTTGTCATAATGTAATAAAATAAACATTTTACAACACAAAGGGTATTATAGTAATCTTCACACTGTTATTTCCAGCACTTAGAGTATCTCCAATGATACAACTCATTGAAGTTGCATAATTGTATTGTTCATAATTTTTATGTAGGTCATATCATGACATATCGTTTTTTTTCTTTAATTTTATACAACTTAAGCAATTATCCTTTCCAATGGTGCAACAAGTAGTTCACCAAATAGGTCCCAATGTCCCACCATTCATCCTTCCTCACCAAATGGGCTCCAATAAGTAACCATTGGTTATTTGTTAGAGTATAGGTTAAGCAATTTGCATTTGAGATGCTCGTATATATATGATATGAAATGAAACAACACACAGTGCAAAATTGCTTCTGTGGTGCATCAACCACCAAACATCAGACACAACAAAAGCTTGTGTCGTGACTCAGCTACTTATTCTGTGCTGTTCTGCTCATACTCTCTCTCCATGTGCATCAAATGCACCTTAAGCTTAAAAATTAATTTTTAGCAGTTCAATAGTTAATTATTTCTATTTGTTATTTTGCCTGTTGCAGGAAAAGAGTTTGATACATATGCAAAAGTAATTGTAAATGCAGCTGGGCCATTTTGTGATGCTGTAAGGAAAATGGCGGACAAAAGTGCACGAGACATGATTTCTCCAAGCAGTGGTGTACATATTATACTCCCTGATTATTATTCTCCAGAGGGAATGGGCTTAATTGTTCCCAAAACTAAGGATGGACGTGTTGTTTTCATGCTACCATGGTTGGGACGAACAGTTGCTGGAACTACAGATTCCAATACTAGCATTACCTTTCTTCCAGAACCACATGAAGATGAAATACAGTTTATATTGGATGCAATCTCTGATTACCTTAATGTTAAAGTATGGCATTCCTGCCAATACAGGCAATTTATAGGCTCATTAACTTTCCTTTTCTTTCTGAAGTTAAATGCAGATATTAAATGATACATGCTTGGAAATATTTTGGATAATCCTAAGCAAAAAAAAAAAAAAAGAAATAGTAAATTGCATCATATATCTGTTTAGCTCCATTGCTATAGAATTCAATCTTTTCATTTGTAATTGTAGTAATTGTAAGATTATGTCTTCTTTTTAAATTAACTGGGTCTATCCTCAGAAATCTCCGATTAAACCCAACAAAAATGATTTGAGTGAGCTGTCACTCAATCTAGATGTCCTTTTACTTTATCCCTCTTTTAACACTAAATAATGCTTTGAAAAATTTAGGTCCGCCGCACTGATGTTCTTTCTGCTTGGAGTGGCATTCGCCCATTAGCAATGGACCCAACAGCTAAAAATACTGAGAGTATCTCCAGGGATCATGTTGTCTTTGAGGATCACCCTGGTTTGGTCACCATTACTGGTGGCAAGTGGACTACCTATCGAAGGTAATTATTTTAATGGATCAAGCTGAAAGTTGTTGAAATTTGTTCAGATGTTGTTTCTCCAGTTAGGCATTATACGAATCATGTTAACCATTCAGTTAGTCCATTTAACTAGTGTTTCATTTTTTTGTCCAATTTCTGCTCCATTCATTGTTGCCTTTCCTTCTCATTGTTCCTTTCCAGCATGCAATACTCCTATTGCACATAAATATTATTCTGATTCCAATTTGTTTCAGCATGGCAGAAGATGCTGTCAGTGCAGCTATAAAGTCTGGGAAGTTGACCCCCACCAATGGATGTATTACCAACAATCTCAGGATTGTTGGTGGTGAAGGGTGGGATCCTGCTTCTTTTACCATTCTTTCTCAACAGTACATGCGCATGAAAGTCTCATATAGGGGTAAAGTTGTTCCTGGTGTGATGGACACTGCTGCAGCAAAGCACTTGTCTCATGCATATGGAACATTGGCTGAACGCGTTGCTGCCATTGCTCAGGTTAGCTTGTATATTCTTCATATTGTATATGGTAGTATATGCACTGGAACTTTTGAAAATGTCTTGTTGATTGATTAATTTTATTGAAAATTTGGTTTCTGATGGAGCCTAGTGGCATCAATTGATCCATGCGGCTGACTCACCTAATGGCATATGGCTTCATTGTCTGTTGTAAACCATGAAGGTGGTAAATGAGTATCAAATATTGTTGATGAATCTTGTTAGAGATATAAAAATTATTCCTTGGCCCCTCTACCTAATAGCTTAAGCTTTTAGGATAGTTGATTCTTAACATAATATCAAAGTCTCTATGACCAAGTGGTCAAGAGTAGGATCTTTGTTGTTCCCATTTTTCGTAATTTAATTGAACTTTGGAGTAAGTGGATTTGAGCACTGTCCATGCTTTGAGCACAAAGGGGTCTTTCATGCAAGGTTGTCTTACGTGAATTCATGGAGAATCCATAGGCTTGACTCATAAATTCGTAAGAGTTTACCTATTTGTCCATGCTTTGAGCACAATGATAGGTACTCATCAGTTAGTTATTTGAATAATTAGTTAGTTAAAGAGTTAGTTAGTTGGGGCCTGGGGGCTGGATAATTAGAGAAATAAGGCATGTTTCCTATAAATAAGAAAAGGGGTTGAGAGGGAGATTTTATCTTGTGATTTGAGAGGAAATTAAGATTGGTGTGGGAGAGTTCAAGCTTCTTGAAACTCCTAGGAATCATTTGTTCTTTTTCTGTTAATAGAAACTTTTCTTTCTATAATTTTGATCCAGTTTCTATCACACAAAGGGATCTTGCATGAAAGTTTGTTAAACTCGAGAGTTTACAAACACTCGTGGATGGTCCGTAGACTTGACTTGTAAATTCATAAGATTTTACTTAATACAAAAATAATACTAAGAAAATCTCATGATAGTATCCAAACAAAATATAATACCATAAAATTATAAATATTCAGCATTACAACTTCATAAATCATAATAAAGTAAACCATTGTAATAAAGTATGATAGAACAAGTTAAAGTCTTACATTAATGACCAAATCATAAGTTTGAAAGGTGCAACTTATTGGTTCAAAAGTTTTCTTAGAATTTGGGTTTAGAACAAACCGGTGTAATAAAGTGTTGGAACAATCTTATTGGTTGGTACTCCAACCTAAAGATTGTTGGTGCAGATTGGTGGTAATGGCTCCACAACAATGAAGAAATGTCAAAGAAGAAACCATTGACGGTGATGGTGCTACAAGAAAGAACCAACAAAGAAAAACGCAATTCTCCGAGGCATGTAAAACACTAACCTTTAGGTTCGATTCTTCCCTACCAATCTCTATAGAATTGGATGCAATAGAGTATCTTGGCGAATCCCCTTCAGGATACAATGGAATCCGTTGACATGGTTTGCACACCTACATCAACCGTATCGTCAATGACAATTTATAGAATAATAGTTTCCTTAATTCTCTCTGTGCATAAGAAAAGAAAGAAATTGATATGGATAGAAAGAATCTGGTGATTTCTCTGTTTTTGGTGTTCTATTTTGTAGTCTTTTTCTGCATGTAGATTGGTTCTATTTATAGACCATCTCATGTCTTTTAATGAAAAAATTTAACCTTTCAAAGAGACACATATCATGATCCTTGGTAAAGAGTCGCATCTCATGATCCTTAGTGAAGAGTCGCATCTCGTAACTCTTGACGAAGAGTCTCTTGAAGAAGAATCGTATCTATTCATACTTACACTTTTATATGAATAGACACATAACTTCATGAAAGGATACAATCTTTCATTAATTTTGAAAATCTCTCACAATCCCCCACCATTTTCAAAATATATTCAAATTCCATTATTCCGGAAATCACATGGTTTCAGATAAAGATATCTCGCGATTTGAACCTTTACTTAGTAAGTTATGGGTTTCACTCATCCTGAATATTATGGTAGACAAGCTTTGAACCAAATAATCATTAGAAAAAGCGTGCATAACTTACACATGTAATCTCGGTACCATTGAACGAATTGTTAAAGTGACACATTTGATAAGGCCTTGTATTATCCTTTTCATGAGAGCTTTAAGAGTCAAGTCCTTAACTCCAAGAAGCGGCCACACTTCACTCCCATATAGGTAGACTTTATTAGAAGTGTCTCATAAATAAACACTTCAGCACATACATGCTATAAGTCCATTAAGAACAAATGTTCAACCTTCCCCTTTTATCTACTTTATGGTCCAAGTACTTTTAAAATCTTTGGGATGTCTCTATTATTGTTAAGTACTTGCAATTACTCTAATAATGTACTTTCACCATTGAACTCAAAACTTGATGCTACTCAAGTGTGAGTTGAGTTTCCATCATTGGTGATCAATTAGATATGGGTTTGCATATCATCCCTAATTGTGTTTTACACACCATATCCCTTGTCAATCCTTTCGTCAAAGGATTTGCAAGATTTCGTTATGCTTTCATAAAGACTATGGATATCATTCCATTTGTAATTAGATCCTTCTCATAGCTATGGTTAAGTCCAATGTTTTTGGACTTTTCATTATTATCAAAATAGAAGTACAAAAGAGTCTCAAGTAAGTGCACAAATCATGTTCGTCGGTTAACTAAACAACTAAAATAAAAATACAAATAAAGAATCAAGAAGATGCAAGTATAAAAAATTTCGTACACAGTACGTACTGAATATCTCTCACCACGGCAACCAATCAACGATTCAACCGTTCAAATATAAGAATCATGTATCCTGAACCGGATCACAAAATTCCAATCCAATCCAACGGTTAACAAAGTCATAAATGCAATTTTACTGTGACTGCCCTGTGAAACTACGAGAATAACAAAATCTTGCTTCCTTTTCTTAAAGAAATTACCCCCATGTACTTTCCTCGATTACATACACCTTTTCTTGAACATATAAATCCTTAGTACTATTTTATTATGATACTCTTCTTCAAAACGAAGGTGATTGCCTCAATTGTTCAAGAAAAGAATCATCTTTTAGATGTTTTAGACTTTTTAAAGTCTTTCCATGAGGAAGGAACTTTGTCAATGGTTGAAGATACAATCATATACTTTCATCTATATGCATATTATGTTTGTTTGTAGATATTAATAATACATTCAATATCATGCATTTGTTTCAAGAGAGGCTTACTATCTATCATCTTATAATTATAAAAACAATTAACAAGAAACTTCTTACTTGTTATGTCTCCCATCATGTATCTTAATCTATAGTTTTGACACATATCAAACAAAGTGTCACACATACCATTTAAATTGTGTCTCATGCAAATATAGTTATCATTGTCCTTCTTGTTTTCTAACAGGTTTTAGCAATGATCTCATTTTCCCTATTTGTTAGTCTTGGGGTGTTCAAGACACACATTACCTTTAAAGTAGTACGAAGGAATTTCATCTTCTTTTGCAACAAACAAAGTTTCCACCATCAAATCTCTTAAGTTTGACAATATTAGAAGTCATCTTCTTCAAAGTTGCAGCCATTGTACTCATAAGTAAGATCGAACCTAAAGATTGTTGGAACAATTTTTATTGGCTGGTACTCCAACCTAAAGATTGATGGTGTAGATTGGTGGTAATGGCTCCACAACAATGAAGAAATACCAAAGAAGAAACCATTGACGGTGATGGTCCTACAAGAAAGAAGAACCAACAAAGAAAAACGCAATTCTCCAAGGCATGTAAAACACTAACCTTTAGGTTCGATTTTACCCCCACCAATCTCTATAGAATTGGATGCAATAGGGTATCTTAGCGAATCCCCTTCAGGATACAATGGAGTCTGTTGACATGGTTTGCACACCCACATCAACCGTATCATTAATGACAGTTTATAGAATAATAGTTTCCTTAATTCTCTCTACACATAAGAGAAAAAGAAAATGATATGGATACAAAGAATTTGGTGATTTCTCTGTTTTTGGTGTTTTATTCTGTAGTCTTTTTCTGCATGTAGATTGGTTCTATTTATAGACTATCTCATGTCTTTTAGTAAAGAGATTTAACCTTTCAAAGAGACACATCTCATGACCCTTGGTGAAGAGTCGCATCTCATGACCCTTAGTGAAGAGTCACATCTCGTAACTCTTGACGAAGAGTCTCATCGCACATCTCTCTTGAAGAAGAGTCATATTTATTCATACTTACACCTTTATATGAATAGACACACAACTTCATGAAAAAATACAACTTTTCATTAATTTTGAAAATCTCTCACATAAAGTATGATAGGACAAGTTAAAATCTTACATAAATGACCATATCAAAAGTTTGAAGGGTGAAAACTTATAGGTTCAAAAGCTCTCTTAAAATTTGGGCCTAGAACCTAACTCGATCCCACAAAATTGACTTATAAGATGAGGATTGTCCAAGTCTTATAAGGACTACATTGGCCATATCTTTAGTCAATATAGGATCTCAGTACCCTCCTCATGCGGTCATGCCTAGGACTAGATAGTTGGAGTGTGGACGAATGCAGGTGACTCAATAACAACACCCCCCCATGCCTAAGAATAGACATTTAGAGCACAGACAAATATGGGTGACCTAATAACGGATCTAGGATGGGCTTTCATATCATCTTAGAATTTGGGTTTAGGACCTAACTCAACTCCGCAAAACTGGCTTGTAAGGTGGGGATTGCCCAAGCCATATATAACTTATAAGAACTACATTGACCATACCTCTAGTCGATGTGAAATCTCAACAAGTTTATTAGACTGTTCACAACAGAGGAGGTTCACAGAGTGCACAACATAGCATGTTTCTGACTTTCAAAATTTGGTAGGTTTAGACATAACAGGGGAGGTTTGCAGATCACACAACAGGGCACATATTGATTTCAGGCTTTCAAGATTGGGTAGGGTCAGCCACAACAGGGGATCTAAGGTACCTTGTTTAAGGGGAGGTTCAGCCGACTTGTTCGAGGAAAGTCATTGCAGGTTGTCAATTGTCATAGGCAAGGGTCAGTCACCGCCTTGTTCTCATTGAAGATTGTTGCAACCACACAGATTGTTGAAGGCAGGGATCAGCTACCACCTTGTTCTCGTTGCAGATTGTCACAGGTCATCACAGCAAACAAGGGTTGTGGTCATTAGAGGTTGTCACAGGAATAGATTCTCCTGAGGCCCTCTGAAATGTTGGTCGGGGTTCTCTTTTAGGTTCAGATGTATATGTAACACAAGGATAGAAGTGCACGTATCTGTGCTCGATTGCTCACAATTCAAGGAATGCCAGATGTTGAAATGGTAATCAATTACCCATTGGCAGAGAATGTAGCAGAAGTAGCATAAAAAGCACCTAAGCTACTATCTGGCACACTGAAAACACGTATAAGGAAGCTAAATTCAGATAACTGATCAAATCAAGTGCAGAAAACACCCAAGATATGCTGAAAGTGGACAGAAATCAAATTGGAAATGTATGGTGTAAAACTGTTGGCGCAAGGCGTTTGAAGATCACATGTGGAAGAGACAATTGGCACATGCGGCTTCATCTGGAAGAGCTTATGGCCTGCTGGTGATATCTTGAGTCCTGGCATGGCTCGAATTTGTCACAGCCAAAGAAGTGGGGGGAAATTGTCACTGGATCAATAGAACCTTTGTCAGAATGGAGCATGGCAAGGGAAGTTGATGCCATAAGTAAAACTTGGCTGGTAAGGATTAATGACCTGGCTGGCCATTGAGAACAGTGTATTTAGAGGCTAGGTATGCAAGTATTGATGCATAGTGGTGGAGAGATAGAAAGAACCTTTTCTGAAATCATAAAGAGAGTTAGAGCCAATTTGTCACTAATTAGTCTATGCAGACTTGTATTTATTTTCTAATTGCATGACTTGCTCTCCAAGACTATTTGAGTTACAGCACCAGTTGTAGCTATATGACATATACCTGATTATTCATTTATCACACGTCTAATTTGCATGACAATTCTAACAGAACATAGTGTAAGGTTTATAAAGCCTTGGACTTAAACTGTAGTGACTAGCTTCTGCGATATGGTTTTTCCAAGGTTCTTATCAGAATTATTCTAAAGACTTGGCTATTCTAGGATAAGCTGAGGTATTAATTGCCTCTTTTGGATAAAATCTTTGTATCTTGCCATACAGTCTGAAATAGAATCATGTGACATATTACAGCATATTCATCTGTGAGAGAATAAAACAGTATATTAAACTTTGATATAATTTTTTTGTCCAATATATGCAGTCTTACAGATGTGATTTGACATTAGGAACTGATCATATGTGAGATGTATTGAACATAGTTAAGACTTAATGATGATAAATAAGGTTACTCATATTTCACTATTACATAATTTCAGCATGCCACTGGGCATCTTAACCATGAACTGGCTTCTGGCTTTGATGTTTTGTAAAAATAACTAGAAATAGGCTTCAGCTTTGTTGTTTGACCTTGCTGGTTGTAAAAGATATAATAATCCATAACAAGGTAATTCATTTCAACGCCCCCATGCTTTTATTCTAGTTTGACAGATCAAAATCCAAAAGAATGGTGATATTTTTTCTATCTGAACAGTGTGCTTATGCAATTTTTACAACTTTTAGTCAGTTTCATGGTTTCATCAATGTCAAGGTTTATATTATATATTTCGTATGCAGAATGAAAATTTGGGTAAGCGACTTGCCCATGGTTACCCTTTTTTGGAGGCTGAGGTGGCCTACTGTGCCCGTCATGAATATTGTGAATCTGCCATTGACTTCATTGCAAGGAGGTCTCGTCTTGCTTTCCTCGACACCGATGCAGCAGGACGGGCATTGCCTCGTGTGATTCAAATATTGGCATCTGAGCACAAATGGGACAAGTCAAGGCAGAAGGAAGAGATGCGAAAGGCTAAAGAATTTTTGGAGACTTTTAAATCCTCCAAAAATGCTCAATTCTATGATGGGAAGCACAATTAGTAAGTACTGCTATTCATCTACCCATGAATTTACATATAGAAACTTGGCTTAGTTAACATTTTAGCTCCCATAATATATACAGTTCTCTTGGTTTTAGTCCCTAGAAAAAATTCTCGTTGGTTTTGATCCTTGTTGATTTTTTTTTCTTCCAGTTTTAGACCTTATATGTTACTGTTTCAGTCCTATAAATTTGTAAACTTGATATATATTGCTCTTATATTGAAAGGTTTTCATTTTAGTCCATGTTATTTAGGAAAAATCAGACCTGTTTTCTAATATCTGTTGGCCATGTTATCACTGAACAAGAATAGGGACTAAAATTTAAAAAAAAAAAAAAATAGGGACCAAAACCGACAAGAATTTTTTCTATGAACTAAAACCGAATGAGGTGTATATTATGGGGGAATAAAAGGAAAATTAAGCGTAGAAATTTTGTATGTGTTATTTTTAAGAAGTTCAGTTCAAAAGGGATGAATAATTTATAAATTATAATTACATAATCTTTTTTCAGGCTCTGGACTTGAACGAGAAGGGAGTGACCTTCCAAACATGGTATTATTTATTGCCTAGAGTTTCCATGGGTCAATAAAAGATTGCAGCTACAGTCAGTAGCTTAATATCTCAGAAGTCAATTATTTAGTGAATTTGTCAAAGCTGCCTGCCAAAATGCATTCAAATTTGAAGTGTTCTCTCCAAAAATGGTAGTTCTGTGCCACGTTTTTTGGAATGATTTGAGTCACACATTTGTGGGTTGTGACTGTTGTTGGTATGGAGGAAATTAACAAAAAAGTGTATGGTAAAAAGGTAAAGAAAGAGAATGTGGCAAACCACTTCTTGTCAAGAGATTCTTCTTTGTTTCAAATAAGTCCTTTGGAAAAATATTGTCCATTGTGGGTTTAGACTTTTCTTTGTTGTAAATATTTGGTGGGACATTCTGAAATTAAGTTGAAATATAAATAGGTTTAACTTCAAATTATATTATGATCAAAGCCATAGAATTATCTTAAAAAAATCAAGGTATTTGAAATATCTTAATTATTATCAGAAAATATATTTATACTATTTTTTAAGTTATGTGCATATATATGAAGGGGCTGAAGTCTTGATTCCAGGTTAAGTACATTTAAGAAGCTTTTTTTAGCACTTTATTATATGAAGTTTATTGGAACTTTGAAATTATGAGTAAAATTTGTTAAATGGTAAGTGAAATTTATAGTTTTGTTAGTCTTAATAAAATTCAGTTAATAATTAAGACTATATTAAAAGAATTTATTAGGAAGTATTAGGGGTTCTTTGATTTGAGATTTTCATTTTTAATTATAAAATTGTCATTTTATTTTCACTGTTTTCTGTTTTCAAAAGTGTATCTAGTAAATAATAAAAATAAAAATAAAAAAGAGGTTTTCATAATTTTCTATATAATTTTTTTAAAACAGAAAAGATAATAAAAATAAAGTGACATTTTTATAATTAAAAGTAAAAATAAAAAATAAAAAAAAAACATTTTATCAAACTTATATTCCTAAACCTCTTGGATCAAACCATCCTCTCTCCTTAAACTTTTGTAACAAAAAAAAAAATACTTCATTCATTTCAAATTGAATGAATTTTTAGAGTTAATTAAAAATAAAAGGTATTGATTGGCGTTTTCAAGTTTCAATAAAACATTAAAACTTTTATTCCAATTTCCCCCCAATAAATACTACTATTGTCTTAGAATACTTAATAATGACATTTATAGAAAGTAAGAGAGAGTAGGAATATTTTAGTAAAATTAGCTCTTAATAAATACTATTATTGTCTTGGAGTAATTATTTTTCTTAATTTGTGTGAAGAAACCTTAACCATCAATCAATATGAAATGGAAATAATATATACTACACTATATCTATGATTTGGTTTTATTAGGGATGTAAAAAATGCGTTGAAGTCAACGGGTTAATCCACTACAAAAAAAGAATGAGTCTAAAATAACATCAATATTGTAGTGTTAGCCTTAGGATGGCAAAGTGTACCCGGATCCTATGGGTATCCGCAAAAATATCCGCAAGCGGGTCGGGTAAATACCCGTTTATTGGGGCTGGGGCCGGGTATTTACCCGCAATTTTTTGCAGGTGCGGGTACGGGTACCGGTACTATAGTACCCGCCCCGCACCTATCATATATATATAATTAAAATAACTTAAATAAATAATTATGTTATATATATACTTTTTGGTAAAAAAATAATTTTATATTTTCCATAAACTAACACTAATAGTAAAAGATTTATGTTATAACTTACAATAATTTTATATTTTATATTTTTAATATTATGTGTGAATATTTTTAATGTTAAGTTTGAATTATTTAAGCGTGAATTTTTAATTTATTTGTAATAATTTTTTAATTAATATTTTTATAGCTTAAATGCAATTTTGGTTCATCTATTTTGCATAATCCGCAATTTTTTGTCCCCCTATTTTAAAATAGAGACGTTTAGTCTCCTAATTTTCTAAAATATGTAATTTTGGTTCTTCCATCAAATTGAAAGCGTTGACTGTTAAGAGATTAACGTTAACATTAACGTGGTCCAAATATAATGACGTGACACGAGATTATTTATTTAGTTTTTAATTATTTTAAATACTGAGTAGAATAATTGATGAAAAATATATTTTATAAAAAAGTAATATCATTTATTTGATTATGATGTGTCATGTATTTCAACAATGTAGAACTAATTTAAAATAAATGATTAAGACTTGTGATTTCTATTTTAGGACTCACGATTACCCCAACCATTAAAATCAATGTGACATGTGTTTTAGTGACGTAGATAAACAAATAATTATTACTCATTATTTAAAATAATTAAAAAATAAATAAATAATATCGTGTCACATAACTATATTTGGGCCACGTCAAGGTCAACATTAATCTCTTAACTGTCAATGCTTTCAATTTGATGAAAGGACCAAAATTACGGATTTTACAAAATTGGGAGACTAAATGTCTCTATAGAGGGACCAAGATTGCTAATTGTGCAAAATAGGAGGACTAAATGTCTCTATTTTAAAATAGGATAACTAAAATTGTGGATTGTGCAAAATACGGGGACCAAAACTACATTTAAGTCTATTTTTTTTATTGATTTATTAACTTCATACATAAGTAAAGTGCGGGTAGCGGGTGCGGGTATGGGTATATAGGTACCCAGCGGGTACGGGGATGGGGATTAAAGTTGCTACCCGTGCGGGTATGGGGCCGGGTACGGGTATCTTTTTTAAACGCGGGTATGGGGACGGATACTATAGGACCCTACCCAGACCCTACACATTGCCATCCCTAGTTAGCCTTGATACCAATGCTTATGTTGACGCTTAGTGGAGGCAAAATTTTGAATGCCCATTTTTTTATATTCGTTTAAAATATTAAAATATATTTGACACTATGTAAATTGCATTTGGCATCAGCCAAGTTGACACTAACAGAGATATTTACCATAATGTTGGTCTAGTGGATGCTAATGAGTAATTAATGAACTTGATTGTTTGATTTAGCTTTCAAATTAGCATCAGCATGGCCAACACAAAGTGTTCATTAAGGCAATAGCATTTGAATAGAGTTTCCTTGCTTGACACTGGATCCCCAAACATTTCGTTGACGAAACCGTTCTCCCTCATTTTCTTTCTTTCTTTAATTTGGCATTTCTTTCTTTCTTTTCGGTTTCCCTGCTGCCACACTACCACCTCTACTGTTTTAACCGTCGATCAAGTGAAGTGACTATCTCATGTGACACCCATTAGTGTATAGGTGGTACCATGTCGGTATGTGCTAAATTTTTTTTTAGATCCCCAAAATGAATGTTATTTATCTACCTTAAAATAAACATTAATGTACCAAAAACTATGATTTCAAATTTTGGTGGGATGGAAACTAATTTTTTAGTGGGACCAAAGCCAAATTTTGCTCATTTTATAAGGACCAAAACAATTGTTTTAGATTTTGCATGGATGAAAATCAAAGAAATTTTTTACATGGACTAAAATTAAAAATCACTCATTTTAAAAGGACTAAAACTTTATTTAAGCTTAAAATATTCCTTCGTCGCACATATTTTGAGAGTGATTGATTAGGTGAGAGGTAAGAGTGACAACATTAGTTGTTGGAGACAAAGAACAAAGCTCAAATTAAGTTCTTTAGATAATTTTAGTGTTGTGTTATCCAATTAGAATTAAACTTTTATCTCAAATATCTATGTAATAAATGTTTATTAAATATCAACGTAGATTATTAAGGTAAAACTCCAATTCTTATTAAATAACAATATTAAAAACACTTTAAAAAATAGCATATAAATTTTGTCTCAGCACAAATTGTACGCTTTACATTTATGTATAAATTCGAATGAAGCAACAACTTTTTCTATGATTTCCTGTTTTGTATATATTATTGCATATATTTATCTTTCCATGTTGTAACGTATTCTTCAAATATCTATATTGTCATAAACATATTGTTTTGTTTTTATCAAATAAGAAGAATATATTGTCTAGGAGTGTAAATGAGCCGAGCCAAGCCGAGACGAGCATTAAAATTTTTGGCTTGGCTTGTGAAAAAATGGATGGTTCAAGACTCATTTATTTAAACGAGCCTAATTAAAAGCTTGAGTTTGGTTTGTTTAAAAAAAACTAAAGCTTGAGCTTAGCTTGTTTAATTCATTTATAACTTGATTATTTTTTTAATTTGTAAAAAAATTTCTTAAATTATTTTTTAACTTTATCAATTTAGTATTTAATGAAACATTTTAATACTAGATAATAAAATACGAATAAAAATAAGTGTTAAACATGTAGTATAATATTGTGAAATGTATGTAATTTTAATTTTCTACAATATATATATATAAACGGGCTATTCACGAGCTATTAATGTCAAGCTTATAAAGCTTGGACTTGACTCATTTAAATAATCAAGCACAATCTCAAACTTGAGTTTGTTTATTTAATTAAACGAATGAGCTTGATCGAGCATTTAATGAGTTAAGTTCGAGTAGTTCGTGAATAGCTTGACTCATTTACACCCCTAATCTTGTCCCACTTCTGAAACAAACACATGGTATATGGCTAAACTGAGAGATGGTAACAAGGAGAGATAAGAAATCTCAACAATAAACAAAAATTGAGGTTATTTATGTAAGTTTATGTTTCATTCTTCCACCATTTACTGATTTCGATTGCATCAGAACTTTATCTGCAGGCTTTGTTTTTCACGCTTCATTGTGTAGACTTGTAGTTCCATTTGGGTAACCATTAGAATTTCTGGATCACTACCGATCGTAAGAGCTCAATATCTATCCCAGGATAAACTTGGGATTTAAAACTCACAAAACAATCGATGATGAAGATGGATTGATGATGGGATGGACTTTAGGTCCAAAATTAAGTGGATCAAAGATTTTATAGAATGGAGTTAAAATGTTAGAATATTAAAATATTATCTATTATATTATTTAGTTTTTATTTTTAATTCTCTAAGTTAAGATAATGACTCTTGTAAGTTGTAAGGTCGACATCATTGGCAAAGGGTTTATAAATATATATCCTTTTTATCCTTTTTGTATTAATAAAATATTAAAATATTTGTTTTATTTTCTTTGTAGCTCTTTAATGATAGATAGCTTAGAGTAACAACTGCATATATAAAAACTAGTGTTTTAGCCCTTGCAATGTACGGACTTATTCAAATTTTTACTACCTTATTTATATAGTTAATAGAAAGAAATTTGAAAAAATAATAATTATATAGCACATCTTAGGAGTTAAAAAATAGAGATAGAAAAATAGATAAAAGAAATATATATGAAAAAAAGATAGCATCAGATAAAGAAGTGAATGAAAGTAGTTATAGAAATATTATGAGTGTAGGTAACTACAAAAATTGATAAGAGATTAAAAAATAGAGATAAAAAATGATAAAAGAAAATTAAAAAAAATCCAAAATTTGAAGAAAAAAAGAATTATATATTACATTGAAAGAAATTTAAAAAAATAATTATATAAGAAATTAGAAACTATAAAATTAAAAAAAAATTAAAGGAAGATGTAATGAATTAACTTTAATTTTTTTAATATTAACTTTGAAAGTTGAAAAGTAAATTGAATTAAGGATTTGAAATTATTGATGAAAGAGAGAAATTTTCGGAGTTAAAAAAGAGTTAAAAAAACTGATAAAAGAAATATTAAAAAAAAAAAAGACAGCATCAAATAAAGAAAATGAATGAAGGTAGTTATAGAAATATTATGAATGTGAGTAGTTATAAAAATTGATAAGAGAAATTATAGGAAAGATAGAAGAACCAGATGTATGTTAAGAGGGTGAACTACACCACTTAATAATATGAGAGTACTTAGTAAAAGCTCATGCCACCTCAATTCCCAAAACCCAACAAATATTTGAACTGAAATTAACTCAGTGCCAGCAAACTTTGTCATAATTTTGCTAAAAAAAGAGGTCAAACTAGGAGCTATTTGGATTTCCAGATTTCAAAGCTCCATGAAGCCACATCAAATTTCAAATTTCCACTTGTGATTTCAAAGCCAAAAACCATAATTCGTGAATCATAACCAAATTGGAGATCCTGATCACATTAATATTGCAAAACTGTTTTGTGTCAAAGCTCAATCAAATAATATAATAATAAGGGCTCACATGAAGTGCAAGTTGCAATTTTATTCTACATTGATTTAAAATTAAAATTTAAAAAAAAAAAACAAAAACTGAAATGAAGGTGCCTCATTTTCCATCATGAGTTGAAGGGATTATAAGGAATGGGAATCAAGAGAAGGTTGTTTTTCCTTCCAACCATAGCTCCAAGTGCTTCATCCATGTCAAACTCCTCTGGTTTCATTCCTTGTGGGAGTTCCCAGTTGAAGTGGTAGAGTAATTTGGCTAGAGCAAACTCAACATTGGCTACACCGAAAGAAATGCCCGGACACATTCTCCTTCCTGCCCCAAAAGGAATATACTCAAAGTCTGTTCCTTTGAAATCAATACATGTGCCATTGCCATGGAACCTTTCTGGCATAAAGCTCTCTGCATCATGCCAGTGCTCTGGATCTCTTCCTATTGCCCATGCGTTCACTATGACTTTAGTCTTGATGGGTATATCATATCCATCGATCCTGCATGCTTCTCTGCATTCTCTTGGAAGCAACAAAGGAAGAGGTGGGTGTAACCTCATGGTTTCTTTTATCACTGCCTTGAGGTAGCTAAGTTCTCCTAGGTTGCTCTCATGGATTGTTTCCTTTCCTCTCAATTTCTCTCTAATCTCAGCTTGTGCCTTCTCCCTTACTCTTGGGTTTCTCATCATTTCTGACATCGCCCACTCTAGTACTTTTGCCGAAGTGTCCGTTCCACCAGCAAATATGTCCTGCATAATGTTGAATAAGGTTTCACATATGTTTCAATTCATAACATTGATTTATTAATTACATACTTGTTTAGGAGATATAAGGTTGGTATGGTGGACCAACATGGTGTGGCATGGTTAGCAGATAACCTTGCCTCTTAAGCATGTGGTCAGGAGTTCAATTCTTGATCTGTGCATATGAAAAAATATTTGTTGAGAAAGGTCAATCCCTTAAATAGATCTCCAAACCTCGAGAGATTAGTCCTTGGTTGAAGGGATAAGGAAAGAGGAGAGAGGTCGTGGGTTCGAATTTCCCACAAACAAAAAACTAATAATTAACAACTAACATTTGTCTATCGAAAAATTAATTACATACTTGTTTGAACAATATATGTGGATGGTACGTCTCGAACAGAAATAAAATCTCAGATGAATGTAATGGCAGCCATATACTAACCCAAATCACGGCTTTGATATTGTTGGTCGTAATTGGGGTATCAAGGTTGCTACTTTGTTGGACTTGTAAAAGAACCTCAACGAAAATGGATTATTTGAGATAAAATTAAAATTTAGGATGTGTATTCGAAAAAAAATGAAAAAAAAATAAAATTTAGAGAGGTTGAATACTCTAAAAATAACAAGGCTGAAGATAATGCTTACTTACTAGAGATAAAAGTAATGAACAGTAAAATATGAATTATTGTTTTTCATCTTTTGTACACGGTAATTAGAATTAAAAATTCTTGAGGTCAAAGTTAAGAATTTAAATTACTATAACTTAATTATTTTTAATATCATAAAATTGGTCAATTGGAATCCGAAATTACTTTTGTAAAGCACCCAACGCTCGTAGATTCAAATATTAATATCAACATGTATATAAATGACTAATGTGGATTTTTTTTTACTCAATCCATCTCAATTTTTTCTTATTTATTCTCCATCAAATTTATTTCTTGTTTTTTACACGTTCTCTCAAAGTTCTATCTCATTTTTTTCACTCTTATTCTTAAATCCACAACTTCTTTTATTTGTTTCCATCCAAATCTCAATTTTTGATTAAATTTGATCCAAACTTATCAATATCACACTAATTCACATTTTCAAAAGCCTCAACTTTTACCAAACTCAGAATAATCCAAAGTTAGTTGGAGAAGTGAATTAATTATATAAAAAGTAAATGAGTGGTATATAATGGTGAACCCATTTAAAAACTCCAAGAAGTGAGGTACCCTAAATGCATTGAATGCCAAGTAGGTACACCATATAGTGGGACAAGATACTTCCAAGGCCATTTCTAGGGTGGACCACCTATTTAGGTGGTTCATGATTGACCATGAGTTTAAACTCTTAGATTGATCTTGTTATTATGGTCCCTTCCACACCAGATTTTTCCCAACCCCATCCCATGGCCCCTCCGACCATCATTCGCCGTCGCCAGAGGCGATTTCCGGCAGCGACATTTTTTTTCCCCTTCTTTCCTTGCCATTTCCACCGTCTCCTCCCTCCTCTCCAGCGACTTCGTCCTCTTCTTCGACCGCACCATGTCCTCTTCTTCTTCGTGTATTTTTCCGTTGTACCATGATTCCAAGTGACCACTAGTTGAATAGATGAACAAGCACAAATAACACAACATCATTTTCGACAAATAAACTAAAGTGAGAAGGTGGTGTTTCTTTTGGAAATCTCTGGTCCACAAACCACCAAAAACAAAATTAAATTAATGGAATTTTATTCAAATTTGTTTCTTAAGTATGCGGCTGTATATGTGGTAACTGATATTTCTGTTTCCGCACTCTTTTTTCTAAAGGGATGACCTTGGAGTTGATTTTGGGAATGTCTTGTGGAATTGCTTCACTAGCTAATCGGAAAAGAAAAAGAGAAAAACAAGTGAGTTTCAAAAAGGGAAGAAAATAAATTGAAAAAATTAGTGTTTAAGGAAATAATGACCTTAAGCCCAAAGAGCGACGACTCGGCGTTCCTCGAGGGCTTGCTGGCCGAAACCATAGGCTCGTCGGAATCAAGAGTCGCGATGTCCCTCTCTCTCTCTCTCTCTCTCTCTCTCTCTCAAGTTCGCAACTATGTGTGTGATTTGTGCAGTTTTGCGGGGATGGAGATTTTGGGTATGGATGCGGCGGATAATGATTGTGTGAGGAGGAAGAGGAAGTGGCGGGGAAGAAGAAGAGGAAGTGGCGGGGGGAAAGGAGGGGACGATGGAGGTGGCGAGGAAAAAGAAAAAAAAGAAACGCTGCCGTCAAAAATCGCCTCCGACGGCGGTGAACGGTGGTCGGAGGGGCAATGGGATGGGGTTGGGGAAAATCTAGTGTGGAAGGGACCATAGTTACAAGATCAATCTAAGGGTTTAAACTCATGGTTCATCATGAACCACCTAAATAGGTGGTCCACCCTAGAAATGGCCTACTTCCAAAGCCAAAGAACAAAACTTAAATATACTAGTTCTTAAGTACAGCTTTTTAATTGAGTACTGTTTTCTAATAAGTTTCACTTTAAAAATTAATGCTTATCTTAAATGCAAATCCTTATTACAAACTTCCAGACTCAAATTAAAAATGGTGATCGGTCATTTTTAGAAGACTCATTCCATTATGTCCCTTACATTAATTATTTTTAGACTAAAATATCCTAATTATACGAGAGGTTATAATGAAAAACAATTAGAAGAGGGAGAAGAAAAAAAGGAGTACTAATGACAATAGTAGTTTTGGGGAAAAAAATTAAGACATTTATTGCTATCAATTAAATTAATCACTTTTCTTAATCCTAATGAATTAGGTAATTGGATCTTAGGACTGGAGAGAGTAAGTTACTAAGATAAAATCTTAATTTTAATAAAAGACAGTATCTAAGGCCCCGTTTCTAGGTGGTTTTTAGTTTTAAGTTTTGAAAATGTTAAAAACTAAATCCAGTTTTAGTTTTTAGTTTTTAATTTTATTATAATTTAAAAATTTGTTGCAAATTCTGTAAAAAAAAATAACTTGTTGCAAATTAAAAATGGGTAAAATGAATTAATCCTGTGCTACATTGTCGTCACGACCCAGTTCATGGCAAAACTAACAAAGGTCATGACATTGCCGATTGTTCTACGGTTGCAAAAGAAGAAAAGGTTCAAGTCAAAAAATTGGCAGAAAAGGCTTGGGGAGTTGTTGTTGCGATAATCAATAGTTTGCCTAAATGGTATTTTTAATTTTAAAAACAAAACTAAAAATAGGACTACATCCGAATTCCAGGCGCCTGTTCGTCTTCGTCTTTACAAATCTGCTACATCTGAATCGTTTTCTGGTAGTACTGAATTTGTGATTTTTCGGATAATTTGAGAACTGAATCTTATCACTCGCTATTTGAATAGGGAAATTACAAATCAAATGACTTTTCTTCCATTTTGTATTTTCTCATCTGATGCTTTGTGGTTTGGGGCCATGCAGATCAATTGTTGAAGGCTCGGCAGCATATGTTGATGGGTTAAGATAAGAAGGAGGAGATGATGTTGCCATGGAGAAAGGAAGAGAAGGTGGTGGTAGGTGGAGGGTAAAGAGGGATAGCGGATCAGTGGAGAACTTTTAAAACTGAAAACCAAAAAGATAAAACCTTTTTTTATTGTTTTCAGAATTGGCAGAAAAGTGTTTTAAAACAAAGTAAAAAACCAACTCAGCTCCATTTTAGCCGAACAGGTTTTGTTTCCAAATTTGTATTTTAAAACCAAAAACAGGAAACTCACAACCACCCTGAACGGAGAATTATATGTTTGTTTCGTATGCTGCTACAAAAGCAACAAAATGATGCTGCTACAAATAAGCTCTCCAAGTTTACAGGGAAAGTGGAAAAAGTGCAAGCAAAATTTCGAAAATAAAATTTTCCCTGTTTTGGATGAACGGAATACCAACAAGAAACTTAAAAAAATTTCATTAACAACAGAACATGAAAAATACCTTGCAGGACTATCGGCCAATCTTGAATAATAGTCCCGATAGTCCCATCAATTTAACGAGCTTAGCTCAAGGTTGGAGTTACTTTTGTTGCCGAATATCATTGTTCTTCACTCGATTACAAGAAAATTCAATCTTTGAAACAGAAGCACAGACATAAATATTGCAAAACTTTTCTGAATGGGATTCTTCATGTCCTGCAAGGTTTCCAAATTCCAAGCATGGACACCTACCATCCCTTCCACTCAGTTCCCAGCCCAGATTCCAAAGTAAATGGAATTGATCTTTGATCTCGTGAGCCGCACAGACGGAATGAACATAAAAAAATCGATGATTAGGCGCCTTCAACATTGTTTGATGTATGATGCAGATCCTGAAGGGTCTGAGGCACCTCCTGACTGCATTGTTCAAGAACCGCGATGAGCGGTGCAGCAAGTTCTGCATCGCTTTCTGTTAAGAAACTGTGCAATACACCATTGACACTTTGGCGAGCCATCTTTGTCACAATATGCACGTAAGTGTCAATCGAGGGTACAAAACTAGGTAGGACTACTACATCATATGTCCCTATATCCGTAGTAGAGATTTGCTCCAAATCAATTACAGAAACCACTGCTCTGCCACTGTCTGAATCCACACTGTAAAACAAAACAGTACATAAGCTACTACCGAAAATTCAACAAGAAGATAAGTAGTTGGAAATTCTCCAAACTATCAAATCAAACAAATCAGTTATGCAAAAACAATACTCCTCTGGTCCTTTTTATAAGAACCAAATTAGAGGTTTAGCTTGGTTCTTTGTATAAGAATCAATCTAAAATACCTCTTGCATTTTATTTTTTTACAAACATACCCTTAATTATGCGTCACTTCTCTTGGTTCAATAAATAATAGGTGAAATGCATTAATATTTTAAGCTCTATGGGAGTCTAACTTTGCCTTGTATAAAGAACATTTTGAGAACCCTACTTTGCTTCTTGACATGCATAGCACATAAAAATTAATGAGATTAAAAGATTTAACGCCAATAAAAATATTTTTTTAAAAAAATAACAGCATGTTTCATTAATGTTAGGAGTAATTTTGGAAAAAAACAGAGATTTAGGACAAATATAATGTTACTTACTAAATTAACTAATTTCCTAAATTTTTGTGAATTAGTTAATAGTTAATTGGGTCTTATAAAAAGGACTGAAGGGAGTAAATATTCCTGGGAATCATCTATAGAAGGGACTGCATATCATGTATTCAGCAAAAGGGAGCTCAGATCCAAACAACAGAGGGAAATCCTCTGGAAAACACAAACAGTAGCATTTCAGATTGGAGAAAAGAAACAAAATAAAGATATCCAGAGACTGCAATAAGCAATCTCCACCCATGCCAATGGCCACCCACTTTCCACCAAAAATTCTCTTCCTCTTCCAACGACTTCCTACACACTCCCTATAAACATTCAGCTCTCTCCCAGCCAGGACCCTCTCCATTCACTCACTGCCAGCGGTCTGTTCTGTAATGCTCAGGGTCCACTAGTCAACTTGGGCTCACTAGTGAATATTATTTATTGCTTCCTCCCTCACAACCCTACCCCAACCCTTATTTCATTTAGAAACAGAAGTCCTTTCATATACATCCATGCATTCAAGAAGAATCTTTGGTTCTTAATAAGATTCTTATAGAATGCATGAACCATTATTAACTATTAAAAGAAATCCATTTTGTCTTTCTAGAAATACAAACAACAGCTTTACTGGTGCACAAAATCAACCATTGCATAACCTTCTTAATAGGACCAAGCATAATGGTGATTTTTGGATTTGAAAATTGTAAGATAGGTTCAAACATTTGTACTGCAGAAAGTTCCTAGAAAATAAGACGAACCAACCAAAGCTGGAGGATTCTTAAAATCGTAATAACAGATGATGGCTGCAATAGCCCCTGAACAATACATTTCCGTTTTCAGTAGACAGTAGACTTCTGTTAAGGTAGGTTAGATTTCCTGTAAGCTATTACAATGTTCTCTTATATATGTTAGATATCAAAATAAAAAAAAACTTCAAACCAACATATGTAAAACTACATTTGATGCTTTACCTATCATTGATACTTGCTGCATCAGAATCAAGTGAAATGGAACAACCCTTGGATTTGAGTGTCTTGACCAATTTATGGCACTTGACATCTTTCCTTAAAATATATAGCATGCTTGAATTCTGAGTATGGCTGCTCTGAAATTGATCCAGGGCTTCAATGCTCTGCAAGAATTAATAATACTCATGAGAGCTTTCAAACTTAAGTATCTAAACAAATGCATAACTACATGCAAGCATTTTCCAGAGCTGTATTAACCTAAAAAATAAATAAATAAAACCTAATATAGGAATCTGTACATACAAATCTTAAGGGGGAGGGGGGAGGGGGGAGAGGAAAGAATAATATGCACTTAGGCTTTCGAAAGATATAAACATAGGTTTGTGAAAGATGAAACAAAGACTGTACAAGTTCTGGAAATAAAGTTATTGACAAAATTCAAACATAGAAGTAGAACAATAAACACATACCAGTTGAAATTCCTAAACTTGATGCATAAATCAACTAAATATTTAATGCAACCGTAGTCTCATAGAAAGACAAAAATATATCATGTTTAAGTCAAATAATTTGATCCTATGGAGAACTTGCAAAAATATGTAAGTTGTTATATATTATCATACCATTAAATTTCCTTTGGTGAAAAGTCACAGGTAAATCTACATGTCTTGCTATCAAGCAAAATTGGTAAACCTTTTTAAAAAAGTTTACCTAAGTGCTAATATTACAATACATAAATATATGAAATAGAATTCATGCCTGGCAGACCAATAAACTTACCTTGACAATTTTATCCTCTTCTGACGTACACACTTCAACAGACTGGATAATGCATGAACTTAGGCTGGTAATTGAATTATTGAGAGAGACTCTACAAATTGATCCTGCCAGAAGATACCGAACCATTGGGATCGACATGTGGCTGAAGCAATCGTTGAAAATCACAAGACGGGGATTGCCAGAAATACACTTCTTGATGGATTTTATTGTATCAGTGTGGCCAGCACTACAAATAGTATTAAGCCCATCAATAACCTATTTAACATCAAAACAGTCATTAATCAACCCATCATAAATAGAATAAATTATAATAAGAGATGATTGGAACTCAGTTATATATAATACAGGGAGTACTTATTTATAGAAACCCATATGCCAGCAGATACAGAAATTTTCATATCAAAAGATGCTTATCATTTTTCACTCAATTCCAAAATATATGACTTTCACTTAAAATAATAACGAATAAGCACAAATGTGAATCTTAAGATCAATAAGAGAAATAACATGGCAAAAGTGGACATAACTTGAGTAAAATTAACCATGTTTCTACCACCCAAATATAGCAATTTATTGAAGGAAAAAAATCTGTTGATTCCATGGTAATGTTATCGTCCCAAATCCTTTCCCTTCCCTGCCAAAAGGTCACCAAACAATGATTGAGTCATTCCTCAATTTACTTTACTACTTATTCCCTCTCCCAACTCTCCCACTAGGACTATATCATTAGCAAAAACATGCATTGAGGCACAAGCTCCTTCGTATGCTCAATAAGTACATCCAATACCAATGTAAAAAGATTAGGACACTTATGTATAAGATCTTATAGGTATAGGCACCTTTGGTGACTCCACCATCTCTCATACACCAAAGCATAAAACTATAAAATTCCCAACAGGAAGAGTTAAATTGTCTTTCATTTAGCCAAGCAATTTAACTTTTAATCTTCATCAAACATTTACATAGGAAACCTAGATAAAGATATATCCTCTAAATGAAAGCAACACAAAATAATATTTGGAAGCTATCCATTGTGGCATGTGCATATTTAACGCCTGACAGATCTCCTAGATCTCAGAAAAACTAACGCAGACAACTGAAAAGAAAGCATTACAAGGTAAACAATTACCAAATGCATACTAATACTAATTATACTATTATGACAAAACTGAGGAATAAGCATGAAAATTCAAACATATAAATCATATGAAATGTGCTTGCAAATTCCCATTTAAGATAGATGAAATATACTGAGTGTAACTGAAAACAAAAGTTTGTATTATCATATTTCAACCTCCTGAAGGAATGAGCATAAGATAGTAATCAAAAGAGAAAAGACTTGTATAAATGGGACATTTTAAGGACAAGCTACCTACCAGCATGGAAACCCCAGAAATATCAATTGCCTTCATAGAAACAAGCTCCAAAAGCCTCTCAGGAGTAGAAACAAGAAACTCAGGCTCACAAGTTTTCAGACTGTTGAAAACAAAATAAATGTGGAATAAGAAGTTGGATACCATAAAGTGTAAGCTAAGAAAACATTAAAACAATTAAGTATGTGTATTCACATGCTCAAAATATTTGTGCAAACAATTATCCTTTTCCTGTATATCCTTGGAATTGCCTATTTAATATTTATTCTCTTAACAGGGACATGTTTCTCCTTGCAATGTCACTTGCAAATCAAGAATCTTTCCAAAATAAATTAAATCAATTGAACCGCAGTAATTTCTAAAATTAATATCAAAATATTATTTTGCAGCCTTGCACACCACATAGGATCTCCCTATTGGTATATTTTGTAATGGAATTCTCTTGCTAGACTAGTAGCCGGCCAGTATTTCACTGTCCAGAATTCATAGACGAGATGGGGATTTCTTACTGAGACTAATAGCCAGTTATTTTGCACTTGCCAGACTAAACACACAAACATATTTCAGGTGTGTTTGATGCACAAAGAGGGACAGTACACTTAGTCTTTCTAGCCAGTCCCTCTGTACCTAAATAAAGCTAAATAAAGGACAAAAAACTTGACTAAATAAGAACCAGCGTGCCTTAACAAACAAAATTATCAATACTAAAGATTCCCTATTGTCTGAGTATACCATGCCCTTTTGATCACACACATCATTGTGCAATGAAAAACAAAAGATGAAGTTTCAACAATTACCCTTGAATCTGATGATCTAAGGAAGCACCTGGATGAATACTCACTGTATGTATTCCAACAGATTTCAAAGGCTTGCAAACTGTTCGAACCTGTGCATCAATTTTGAATTTTTAGAATCAAAGCTATAACAAACAAATCAGTAGTTTGTAAAAATCCACAGTAACAGGCAATGAAGCAAACAACAACAACAATAGCCCCATCCCACTAGAAACAAGCAATGAAGAAATTTATGAAACTTTCCTCCGTTTTATTAATATTGACTTTTATTAAATAGAACAAGAAAAGGTCATATCATGAACTGTCTTGGTGACATTCAGATTAAATCACTAAATGACTAAGTGCATAGATCTTTTTCATTATAGAGAGTTTAACTGATTATAGGAGAGTAAAATGCAATGTCATTCAATATATAATCTTATTATTAAAAGAATCAAATTCAGAATCTCTGGAAACAATGTCAAGCTTCAAATCAAACATCAAACTTAAAGACGAAATGACCTATGGGGTCCCATGACTCAATTTCCTTTTGAGAATAACAGGGGAGGAGGGAAAACATGTTGGGTGCACATGTCAGTAGAGTGATTTTTATATAAGGAGAGAAAAACAGCAAAAGAACCAGCAATGAAATTGTAAGCACTTGAGCAAATTTAACTAACCTGGGTAGCTTTTTCTTGGGAAGGTACAAGGAATAAAAGAAAAGGACCAGAAAAGGACAACCCTTCTTTCTCTTTTCTGACAAAAGTATCAGCTGCACCAGAAACCATCCATGCAATTTGCTCAGTAGTAGCAGAGGTTCCACTGGTCTCCATCAGATCTTTCCCAGTAGAATAACACTTCAAAAATTCTAATCCCCATGGATTCAGAAAGAAAGAGTTACCCTCTCCATCAGTGTAGGCATCACCATGTCGCAATGCATTTTCAATTGAACTTAGACACCAAAAAACAAACTTAGAAGGGAACTCTGAAATGTCAAAATCACGCTGTTTGGCACCGCAAAGATGAGCCATCTCAGTCACCTCAATATTTTTCATTTCTGAGTTAATGATACATTTCTGACTCAGATTATTGTTGTCTGTGACAGACTCATTTTCCCTCTGTAAATCATTCAATTTCCGTGCAATATTCCTCCCACCAACTGCGCCTTTCTTTCCATCTGCACTCTTCCCATTAAGATCAACCATCTTGTCTTTTGGTTTCGAATGTGTTTTCTCTTTAGGACCATTTGTTTTGAATTCCTCTTTCCCACCTCGATCATTGAAGGGATCTTCCGGAGTAGGTAGACTAAAGCACATCCCCTTTAATATCATGAAAAAAATCACTTGTACAATTCTTATTTTACTCTCAAGTCAAGAAAAATCACAATACATACGATTCTCAGATGCTTATGGAAATAAAAGCACCAATGCTTTCTTAACATATTCAACAAAGAAAACAATACACTAAACTGTTTCCAACCCAGCGGTTTATTGCCATGCCTACCCTATCTAATAACCTAAGTTGTCCATTACAATGAGTGAGAATTATAATTTTTCAACCAGTAAATCAACAGTAACTGATAAAATCTGTACTTTTGTTCCCAAAAATGATGGGTGGTGAGGGGCTCTGAGTGTGCAGTTTACAGTAGATTATCAATCACAAACCTCACTATGCAGGTAACAAAAGATAAAGACCAAAACGACTGAATCAAACTTCAAACCAAGTTTATATTGACACGAGACATTGCATCAATCATTGCTAATGTCTTGGCATGTATTTCGATGCATGTCAATTCTGATTGTGCTTCTTTTTTTTTCAAATAAAACTTTGTATTCATGCAATTTTTCAAACTTTTGAAATAATACCTACCACGCAGACGTGTGCACACTAGGATAGCTTATATTAAATATAGACATAAGCGTTAAACAAAGACAAAAGCAAGAAAACCTTCATAAGCCATAGTTCTGTCATTTTTCCACCAAAGACAGAACCATTACTGCCAAGGAATGCATTGCAATCACATATAACCAAGTCAGTTCAAAAAGAATAAGGAAAAACTAGAAAGTGAAAACATAGCTGCGGAAATTATAAGAGAAGAAAATAAAAAGGTAAATTGAATTAAGTTTATCTCACAAGTTAAAATTAACTTATGCACCGAGATAATCTATAGAAGCTGACATTTAGCATCTCCAAAAGCTCATAGTATCTTATATATAAAGTAATTTTAACTCACACGAGAAGTTTAATTCATTTTATTTTCTTACTGTCTTCTCTATAGATGCTTATTGAAAAATTTATCCAAGCCTAAGAGAGATTTTGCAGCGAGAACAATGCAAGAGTGAAGTACAAGGGATCAAACGAGAAAACGAAACTAAATAATCAGATTAAAAGAACATTTTGGGAAAAGAAAAGGAGTGATAGGTTTTTTTGTACCTGGCACATGCGGCGTTTACCGGCCTTACGGCGCTTCTTGGCGGCGATGACGGCGGCAACCTTGGCGGAGACAGAGGAAGAGCTGCTGTTGTTCTTCTTTCGTAGCTTCTTGTTCTTCTTCCGAATCAAAGCGTCTTCACCCTTCGCCATTGCTGCTAACAGTGAGTGGAGATGGAAGGAGGCTGTGTACCGTTATATATATGCTTCTTCTTCTATGGCGGCCCTAAACTATACTAGCGTTTCACTTGGGCATTGGGGCAAATTGAACAAACATTGTTTTTGTGTAACAGAAGTATTAGTATATTAGTTAAAACTTCCACCAAAAAATAAAAATTATATCAGTTAAAAGAGGAATAGTAGTAGACAAGGTCGTTAAAATTGAGATTCTACATAGGATTGGATGGTGGGTAAAAATTCGTAATTTCATAATTGTAACTCGGATTGTAAAATTCTACTTTCTCTTACTTAAAATACTTATATATAATACTTATTTTTTTTATTTTAATTCTTGTGATTCTCTAATTTATTATATCATTATTATGTCTTTTTAGTTTATTATTATTATTATTATTAGGTTTATTATATTATAACTGTAAAAAAAAAGGTTTATTATGAGAAAAAGAACTATATACTGACAGTGTAAAATAGTTTACACAGTCTTCCAATCACAACCCACCATGTATAATAAGTTTGTTGATTTTTACAAAATTATCTTAACAGTCATACAAACGGTGATTTGTGATTAGAAGACCGTGTAAAACTATTTTACACTGTCAGTGCATCACCATTAAACTCTTATTATATTATATATTATACTTTAAATGGCTAAATTATTCATATAGTCATGTATCTTTATTTTAGATTGTAATTTAGTCATTTATTTTTTAAAAGTTACAAAATGGTTCGTTATCTTTATTTTAAGTTGGAATTTGATCTTTTATTTTTTAAAAGCTACAAAATAGTCCCTTAAGTAATTTTTCTATAGCATGTTTATCCCAAAAAAAAATTACTTAAGAGACCATTTTGCAACTTTTAAAAAATAAAGGATTAAATTGTAACTTAAAATAAAGATAAATGACCATTTTATAACTTTTAAAAACTAAAGGACCAAATTGTAACCTAAAATAAAGATAATGGACCAACAGAATAATTTAGCCTACTTTAAATAGTATATTATATTTTTAATAGTATTATATTGTTTATTGTTATTTTTTATATTATATTGTTTATTATTGTTATTCTTTAATTTATTAAATCACATGTTATGTTTTTACATAAAAAAGAGAAATTAAATTGGGCTTAAATTGGGGCCCAACTAATCAAATCAAAGATAAGACAGAAAAATCTTTAGGCCAAATTCTCCTGAAACAGTGAAACCCTAGCATCATCAACATCTCTGATAACTAAAGCTAAGTGTCATCCTTGTTGTGAAGAAGCAAGCACAACCCTAACATGACTAAGAGAGACCCAAGTTCAGACACGACAGCGATGTGATCCAAACACGATGACGACAGTAATGGCAACCCACTGCGGTGGTAGCAGCCTGAGGTGGAGCTTCGGTGTTTGCAAAGAATAGGTCTAACAGTGCATGATTCAGAGGTCAAACAAGAAATCCGGTGAAGCCTAACGGCGTCACAGCAACGCGATTCAGACAATAATGGAAGTCCGGCGCAGGTCGTAATGGGGAGCAGAAGAAAGTTGAGGCACGAAGAAGAGAACACAACCCGTTTCTGTTGTATTTTTGGCCTCGAAATGGATCGCCAATCCCAACCCGATTCTTCTCCACCACGATCCCAGGTGTGCGTCAATAAGGAAGGTCCTCAACGAATCGTAACATCGTGCGATTTTATGAGATTGATCGGAATTTTAATAACCTTGGTGGCAGAGGGTTCGGGTAAAAAATAAATAAATAAATTTGTAAATCATTATAATATTATTAATTTTTTTAATTAGATCTTTATTTTTTTAAGTCTTTATAATATAAAATTTTATAATTAAATGAGCATTGTTAAGATGTTGTTGAATACTATTGTTTATTACTTTATTATATGTTGTTTTTCACTTGATGACATTTTATTTTATTTTAGGCTTAAATATGTTTTAGGTTCATGATAAATTAGCCAATTTTATTTTGGGTTCTTAATTTTTTTTTTTGTGTTGGATCTTTGATATATTAAAAAATTTATTTTGGGTCCCTAGCATCAGTTAAGTGATGACGTGTTTATTAAAAATTTTAAAATGTGATTTCTGGTGGCTCAAAAATCACCATTATTTATTTCAAAATTTAAATTACAATTCTAGCGGTTAAAAATCGCCAAAATTAATTAAAGATTGATCATTGGGAGGATTCCTTTATATATATAGTTATAGTTATAGTTATTGCTCTTATTAGGCCCTTATATTTTGAGGAATGTATTTAGAGGGCAAGTGGTTAGTACTTTTCGTTGGTATACATCTGACTAGCAACTAGTTTGCCCGGATGGTTGTATTTAAAACTATGACTTGACTTTGATTGATCACTTTTGATGTACTAAATATGTGTTAACGATAATCACATTAAGTTATGATGTAATATTTCATTTTAAGTTATTCATATATAAGTTAATTCATGAAGGCAATTCGCTTACTATTAATCGTTTTCCATAAAAGCGAAAAAATTTACTCGTAATTTAATAAAATTAAATTAAATGAATTTAATTCAAATTTTATTTCTTAGTTGGAAAAGTCAATGTGATTAGGTGTTGTAACATTGTGATTTTTCGTAATGTATGTTAAGTGTTTGATAAATACCGAAGAGGAAATTAAATTTAAATTCATGATATTTATAAAAGAATTTAATAAATAGATTGTTTTTGTTATGTGCCATAGTGTTGTTGATAATTTTTCATGGGTGTTGGGCTTAGACTGTGGGTCTCGTGTCTTTGGGCCTTATGAGTGAGCTTTAAGTTGTAGAAGGGTGTGTGTGTTTAGTGGTGGCATAGGGGCAGATGGTAAAAATTCAAGACACCCAAGCTTTAAACGTGGGAAAGCTTCCTATTCTCTAATTTCCTTCATTCTTCTTTCTTCCTCTCTAAGTCTCTCTTCCCCTTGAATTGAAGTTGGATTCCTACATCATTGAAGGACTTTTCTCCTTGTCTAGATATTCCTTGGGTGTCTATTGTAAGGGGTAAACCTCTCATCTCCTTTCTTTGATCTTCTTGTTCATCTCTCCCTCTTCCCACCAAGAAGCTACTAAATGGGTTTCATGTAGAATCTTGGTTGGTGGGTTAAAATTTGATTTGAGCTTACTTTCTTGTTGGTTAGATCCTCTTGTAGTTGAAATTGCAGCAAGAATTTAGAAAAGGTCTCTCTAGGAGTTTCAAGATCCTTCTTTTGAATTCTTCATCAAGCAAATTCAAGAGTATAGGGTAAGGGAAGCTTTAATATGAATTGAATGCTTTATTTGCATGTTCTATGCTTCGAATGTTATTTTTAAGTGTGGAATTATGTCTATATGTTATGCTTGATATAAAGTTTGAATTGGAATGGGTTTGGTAGCCATTGAAGAGTTTTAAGTATGCTTTCGAGGTTCTGCAACTCTGGTTCGCTTAAGCGAGGAGTGGTTCTCGCTTAAGCGAGATAGGTGACAGGGGAACTTTTTGGTCTGGAAGTAGTTCAAGGTTAAGCGAGGAAAAATCCTAGCTTAAGCGAGGTCACGCTTAAGCGAGGATTTACCCAAGCTTAAGTGAGAAAATTTGGGAATGAAAAGTTAGCTTATGAAATTCTAGCTTAAGCAAGAAAAATTCTTAGCTTAAGCGAGGTCGCGCTTAAGCAAGGATTTACCCAAGCTTAGGCGAAAAAACCTAGAAATGAGAAGTTAGTTTCTGGAATTCGTACTTAAGCGAGAATTGATTGGCGCTTAAGTGAGGAAACTTGTAGAAAACTCCACTTTTATGGTTTTCAATGGATTTCCAATTAAAATTGTTACCAATGTATGGGGATTATTGATAATGTAAGACTAGAAAGAAAATAGAGAATGATACATCATTTGTTTTCTAGTATTATATTTGCCTTATATGATCTTACAAAGGAAAGTATTTACTAATATGTATATGACCTAATATTTTATTAAGAGTACAATTACTTTGGTATTGGGTGTGATGATAAGATGTTATGATATTGTTGAGGTGTTCATATGCACATGAGGAATTATCCCTACATGTCCAAAATGAGTTAACTCTAGTCACTTATAAGATTTTAAGAAATGGCTACTTAGGGAGGGAGAGTTACACGCCATAACTCTGATCCACTCAAGCGACTAGGGGGTATCGCTTAGTGAATATCCTCATGAGTACCCACCCCATGTTTTATTTAACTTCGATTGGTGTGTTGGAGAAACGAAATTGATTTATAAGAGACTTAGTGGATTCATTTAAGTGTGTGTCGGATGGGATGGATGTTGTTGAGATGTATTTGGACCCTTAAGTCAGGCCATAGGAGATGGTGGGTATGGAGGTGCCATATTTAAGACTGTAAGGGATTCCAAATATGTTTTGCCGCTGGAATACGGTAGATGCACAGTTGGTGCATAGAAATATTTCGAATGATTATATGTGCACAGTTGGTGCACAGTCATATGAGTAGGCACATAAGTGGAGGGTGCTCGGTTGGCTCTCAACCTAGTGTTGAGGGTTTTCGTGATGGCTAACGGGAATGGGCCTATAGAATAGACGAGTGGGCGAATCCTTATAGATGTAAGGTTTTGCAAACCTACAGAGGTAAGCCATTACCCACACTTGTCTATTTTTTATAAAACCACCCTTCCCCCATAGGGTCAGCCCAAGAGACTCCCCGAATGGTCAAAGAGTGCAACTATGTTAGGGGATGAGGCTTATGGGGCCCGCTTATATGATGTTGAAACTCCATGGAGTAGAGTCAATGTTTGATTTTGAGGTTTAAGGTTGCCTAGTGGTTGTTGGTGTATATCAGTTTGTGATGACAATTGTGATGATTGATTTATGATGAGATTTTGATAGTTTATGTACTATGGTGACTTTTGATGATTGAGCTATGATGTGGTGTTTGGTTGGCACTATGGGATCCTCTTTGTGTGAATTGAGTATATTCTTATTTATTTCTTTATATTAAAATGCCAAGTATTATAAATGGAGAAAAACTTTAGGTATGAGTATTTTCTCTTATTGGATTTTAAGTTGTATTTTACATAATTATATAATTATATTATTACTTAATTTGGATTTATATTTTAAACTTGTTTATTTTGTAAGCTTACCCTTGCGTGTGACACATGTGGTTGTGATTGAGATGATCTCGAACTGTGTTCAGGGGAGCAGATGGAGTTTAGGTGAATATTTCTCTTGGAGATATTGTGGATAGAGCATACGAGGGATTGAAGATATAATCATCTCTTTCTCTTCTTTTGTTTGGTCTTATGTACATAATGGACAAGTTTAGGGGTATTGTGTATTTATCATGTGAAAAGATGTATGTACACATAGTTTTATTTAGTTAAGCTTTGTATAAGAGATGCTTATATTTTGAGCTTTGAATTTTATCTGTTGTCTTTGGGAATCGCAGAAAAATTCTCTAGTATTTTATCAATAAATTATTTAGAGTTTTTAAAATTTATGTAAAATAAAATCTTTAGTTATTAGATATGTAATGAAGGCGGGTCGTTATAGGTGTCACGCACATCTCTTGACCATAATGTCAATCCTTGGTCAAATTAATGTGGTTAATAGATTAATAGAAACAATGCATTTTCCAAAATTAAAAATAAAATAATATAATTAATTTCTCCCCAAACACCAAATTAAAAGGAAATTTTAATATATTAATTGATTGTTAATATAAAAATAAGGGGAAAAAGTCAAGTTTAAATTGTTGACTATTCTTTTTGTTGGTTGTTTGTAATGTATTACTTTAAATCAATGGATTTATCAGTATAAACCTATATTAGTAATCAATTATTCATATATATTTTTGTTTGGTCATCAGTTTTCAAACTACCTAAAAACAAACCAATATTACACTTGTATTCTTTTTCTAGTCAAAATGTAATTTAATGCTTGTATGGAAGAAATTGCTACAAATGCAATGCATTGTTTTGAATGCATAGACTATTCTTAAAATAAACCCATAATATATAGTAAACTAAGGGTGACTAATAAATTCTAACCGCAATATTAATTACATTTTTTACTATTAATTATAGTAAATTATTTAATGATACATCAAACTTAAGATACAAGTTATAAAGGGTCTAATTTCCTTTAAGTAGGGTCTCAAGTTCAAATTTTGTGAATTAAAAATTAGGTATTTGTTAACTAGATACTCGCGAATTATTTCAATATTTATGAATTTGTGGATATTTACTAAAAAAAATAAAAATAGCTTAAAAATATTTCAAAAGAACATTTTAATCATAATTTTGAATTATTCTAACAATTTTTTTTATAAAAAAATTAGTTTAAAAGTTAGAAAACTAGAACTATTCAAATATCGTACACAATTATAATATTCTAAATATTTCAATTTAAAAATAAATTTAATTAATATTACTATAACGGATACCCACGAGACATGTATCTTGATACCCACACTCACCCTCTTTTATTAACTAGTACAAATATATTCGTTTGAATTATCTGCGGGTACCCATTTAACTATTTATCTTCTATATGTTACATATTTTATATGTAGATATCTATGAGTATGGATAATTTTGTCATCCTTATATGGAACACATCTCTTGACTTTAAGGTCAATCCTTGGTCAAATTATTGTGGTTAATAGGTGAATAGAGATAATGCATTTTCCAAAACTAAAAAATAAAACAATATAATTAATTTATCCCCAAACACCAAATTAAAAGGAATGTTTAATATATTAATTGATTTTTAATATAAATATATGGAGAAAAAGTCAAGTTTGAATTGTTGACTATTCTTTTTCTTGGTTGTTTTTAATATAAAGATAAGGAGAAAAGGTCAAGTTTGAATTGTTGACTATTCTTTTTCTTGGTTGTTTGTAATATGTTCCTTTACATAATGGATTTATTAGTATAAACCCATAGTGGTAATCAATTATTCATATATATTTGTTTGGTCATAATGAGTTTTCAAACTACCTGAAAACAAAATAATATTACACTTGTATTCTTTTTCTAGTCATAATGTAATTTAATGCTTGTATGGAAGAAATTGCTACAAATGCAATGCATTGTTTTGAAGGCATGAACTATTCTTAAAATAAACCCATAATTTATAGTATACTAAGTGTGACCAATAAATTCTAATTGCAACATTGATTTCATTTTTATTATTATTAATTATAGTAAATTATTGAATGATACATCAAACATATGATGCAAGTGATAAAGGTCCAATTTCCTTTAAGTAAAGTCTCATGTTCAAATTTTGTGAATTAAAAAATAGGCTCCGAAAATGCTTTACCTTCTACAATAAGTTTACCAATCTTGACTTGGGTTAGTCAGGGTCTAATGTGGCTTTTCAGATACAAATGATTTAAGACAAAAAAGATAAATAAATTCATGAATCACATTGAAAGTCATTAAACTTATTAAAGTGTAATTTTATAGAGACCAAAAAGATATTAAAGATTAATCTATAGCATGTCACAAGAATTTTCAACTATGTATTCTAAAGTTTGACATTCCAAGGTCTTTTAAATTTTATTCTTTTATAATTAAATTTTTGAATTTTATTCTTTTATAATTAAATTTTTGAAATTTATTCTTTTATAATTAATTTTTTGAATTTTATTCTTTTATAATTAAATTTTTGAATTTTATTCTTTTATAATTAATTTTTTTAATTTTATTCTTTTATAATTAAATTTGTTTCTATACAAGGCTATGTGATGCATTTATCATAGATATGTTTCCTTTTTATGCAAGATGCAATATTAAATTCTCTCTTAATAAATATCCCTTCTTCAAAATCACATAACACCAGAAAAAGTTTTTAGCAAATATACATCTTCTTTGGAAGGTAGTTTATCACAATAATGTCAGACGAATTCTTTGTTAGAGGTGATGAGAGTAGAAAGCTCAAGCGTAAGATTGAGGAGTCATCTTCCACTGATGTTGTAGATTCAGAGTTATTACTATCTATGAGTCTGGGCAATAACAAAATGGTTGGTGAGTCCTCATCCATGTCCATCTGCAAATCACAAAAAAGCCATAAGGATTCACCAGGATTTACTCCTAAACCTTTGGAAAACACTAATCATCAATTGATCATATCTGAGCAGCGCCAATTCTCTTGCAAATTTTGCAACAAGAAATTTTCAAGCTCTCAAGCTCTAGGGGGCCACCAAAATGCTCATAGGCGTGAAAGAGTGCTCTCAAGGATGAATAGAGAATTTGATATGGGAACTTTTGGACTTGGTGTTCACATGTGCCCATACTCAGCCATGACACATCAACATCCTTTTCGTGGCCCAATACCCCTTTATTATGGGGCTAACATGCACCCAATGACTCAGATGTCAACCATGCCATGGCCTCATTTTGTACCAGGCCATGGCAACCAAGGGTTGCACAACACATCCATATCGATGCAACAATTTGGGATGACCAACCCTAGGGGAATAACTATTGAAACTCCACAAAATGTTTATCGCAGGGATTTGGGACTTGGTTTTGAACGTAACCAGATTCATCCACTTGATGCAACCAATAGAGCTACCATGACTCCTGCTGGTCTTAGTGGCCTTCTCAGAAATCAATATACTGGGAACCAACAATTCTAATCTTGAAGGCCATATTTTTCCATCAATCTTTAATCATGGTTTAAAAATTGGAATATGTAATAATAATTGTGGTAGTAATATTGTGATTTTCAAGTCTGTCTTGCAACAAGTGCAACCACATGTAGTTTCAATAATAAAAAGGCTACCAAATTTGTTACAACAATGGTTTAAAATCATGTTTAATACCTTTGATTAGCCTATTCTAATATAAATCATATTTTGTTATAGTCTTTATTGTTTCCATTTGTCATTTGTTGTTTGTGCATTGTTTTATTATCTTCATTTCTCAATTATGTTTGTTTTTATTATTCAGGCTAAATTATAATTTTGGTCCCCCTTAAATTCTCAATCCACGATTTTGGTCTCCTTTTTTTTTTGTGATTTTAGTCCCTACATTTTAGAAAAATCCACAACTTTTGTTCAATTGTCAATTTTGTATACGTTTTATTTCTTTTATTTTGGTCCAATTAAATCACAAATCTAACAAATTCATTTATGGTACCATCAAGAAATACTTTAATAAATTAAAATGTAAAAATTAAAATAAATACACGTATGCAAATTTGAGAATTAGACAAAAATTGCAGGTTTTCTAAAACGTGAGCACTAAAATTGCGAAAAAAAATAGGGATCAAAAGTGCGGATCAAGAATTAAAGGAGGACCAAATTGTAATTTATCCTATTATTTATTGTTTATTGTAACACCTTGCATTTTAATAGTCTTTCCTTAACATCATTTATCACAATTACAATGGGAAATATGATTTAAATCATGAAATTTAATTGATTAAATTTTCTATTAATTTTTGTGTAAGTTTAGGTGGTTAATTCAACTAAAACTTAGATTTTGCTATGAAATAGACAAAAAAAAATATATATTCTACTATTTTTTGTGAGTATACAATCAAATATTTCATTGAAATTAATAAGATTAGTCATTAATAATCACAATTAAGCTTATATGAAAATTTTTATTAATTTTGACATAGTAAATTAAAAATAATATTATTTTATCTGGTGGCGAATATGCGCCTTACGAAAAACTTTTTTAGAGTAGAAAAATAATCCCCTTACATGTTTCATGACTAATTACTCATTCCATGTCATTAACATGCTAATTGGACCGTTATAAATAATAAACTCAACTAACTAGTTAAAGAACTTTTAGTAAAAGAAAAACCTATTTTTTGTAACAGCCCAAAATTTGTGTATTAGAAACAAATCATAGGAAACCTTCTTTAAGGCCTTTGCCATGATGTTATTGGATAAAAGATACCTTAGGCCTTGTTGAGTCATAAGATGAATTAGGTTTCTCATTTTGTTTTTACTAATGCAAATAAATATTAAGTTTTAAAGATTGCGTCTGATAGCAAATAGACAAAAGTCATGTTGAGTCTGCGTTTGTTCTGACAGACGGAAGCCACTAGACGCTGAGTTTATAGTATTTACGATAGAGATTAATGCTCTGAGTAATTGATCCTTTGTGTAGAGAATGTTCTTATTCTTCATAGGATTCGTCAAAGAACAAAGCTAAAGAGAGAAGTCAAATGATAAAGCTACCTACTCCATCAAAAGGCGTGCCCAATGTAAGTTATAGTGTACTTGAGTACACAAAAGTGACTTGACTTTTGACGTAGCACATGGTGTGTGCAGAAAGGAAGATAAGCAGTGTACTTTATCAAGTTTTCGTGACAAGTTGGTGATGTGTATTTAATGCTCCAACGAACACCTTCATTAAAAGAAGAAGATCAAGCGAAAAAAAGGTCATTTAGAGACAACGATTACTTGCTAATCAAGTCTATATATACCTGAAGATTTTCAAATGCTAAACATAGAGAACTCACGTGCAAGCATTCTAAGCATTCAAAAATCTCTGTAAAATTTTTCCAAGATATTCTTTAGCTCTCAAAACACCTTGTAAATCTTGAGAGTAGTGATTGTAAGCTTAAACTTCCAAGTATGTACCTTCCTCAAACAAATTTACTGATTTGTTAAAGCTAGAAGTGACTTTGTAGCAAAGAATACTTGGGTTTTAGCTTGAAGAGACTGTTGTAAATACTACTTGGGTAAAGCTAGAAGTGGGTTGTAAAAAGAACACTTGTATTGTTGTGAATATAGTGGACCTTGGTGGGTTTGCCAAGAACTGGACGTAGTTTCGATGGTTGAGACGAGCTAGTATAAATTATTGTGTTTTTTTCTTTCCTTTATATGTTTTTATTTCTAACCTTGAATTATGAGTTCAACGAAAATCATTTTCAAAGGTTTTTGATAAAACAATGAGTTTTGGAAAACTATCATATGTAGTCATCTTCCTAGTGATCCTTAAAACTTGGGTTTTTCAAGATGATAAGTGTTTTTACAAAAAAGGTTTGCGAAAAGTTTTTGAAATCACAATTCAACTCCTTTTCTTGTGATTTTCTATCTTTTAGGCCTTATTAATATCATTATTGTTATTGTTACCCTAAAGATATGAATGAATAAAAACAAGTTAATAAGACCCAAAAAGAGCTCAAAAGGACAAACTGGCCAAGGCTTATTAAGCCATACACACCTCTCATGTCTTACAAGAAGGGAAGATAGAGATATATTAGGGTTAATTGTCTGAAAAGAAAAGTTGAGAGAATAGAAGAGAAGAGTGAAATGGATTACTTGGTCACTAGAAAGGGGTTGAATAGTGACACACAAACCGATCTTGGCTATTTCTATACAAACAAAACTTGCTTATGATTATATCTACTTAAGCAACTGCTTGGAAATCATAAGTTTGGTTAGGAGCAAGGCTTTCCTTCTAAAGTACTTGGATAAAATAAATAAACTAATGAAAAATCTCTAAGTTTATAATAATGAAATGATGCTTTTGAAAATAAAAGATTTTGTTATGACAAAGTTCAGTTTATGTTTCAGTGAAAATCAAATGTTGCTTCTGAAGATTAAAATAATTTTGTAAAAACATTTTGATCAAATATTAGAGTTGTACCTTTGTAAAATGAGTTTTTTCAAAACTTAATATGAATATGCAGTAAAAATAAAAGCATAAGAAGCAGTAAAGAAGGATGCAACACACAAAAATTATTCTGTAGGATTTTTTTTACTAAAACCAAGCACCTTTACAATTGGTATTCTTTCTTCTAAAGCCTCCATAAGCTGAACACACCTCAGTATTCTTTCGTAGCCTCTATAGGCTACTCTAGAACTAGTATTCTAAACCTTTGTAGGTTCCACTCAGTATTCTTTGCTAGCCTCTGCAAGCTACACTCCACCAATATTCTCTAAGCCTCTGTGATGCACTGCATTTCATAACATATTTTGCATAGTATTTTTAGTTAATTGCATGCACTTTATTGTTAATTATTAGATTTGTTTATAATTCTTTTTTTTTTTCTATTCTTGGACTTTGTTATACGTTTTTGTATTTTTGGTTTTAGAGAAGCACATTTATAGGGGGTTGGACTTTAGAGTCTAAAGCTTGAAGGTTTGGAAAGCTATTTGAAATGAGGAAGTCGTCATTGAAGGAGTTGGAAAAAATCCAAGTCTTGAAACAAGCAAAGAATTAAAGAAAATGATAGGCTGAGGAGACTACAAGGGTGTTGTGGTGCTGACCAAAACCTTATGGGTGCAAAATAGAGAGAGTGGCACAACCAGAAGGCACCACATATGATAGAGGAATAAAAAGCTACAAGAGGAGATTAAAATGGAGCTCATTCTTAGAATAGGAGTTTGTGTGTTTGGGCCTTTTATTAGGCTTTTGTGTTGGGCCTTTTTATGTTTTTAATGATATTTATTTTTAATTTGGGCCTTTTAAGTTTTTTGGGCTTTTAGTAATGGGGCTTGGTAAGCCTTTTAGGTTCATATTATAAATAGATTCTTATCTTTGAATTTCCATATTCAAAGTGGCAAATCTTCCTCAACTTATCAATCCTAGGGATTGTGACGTTGTTCTTTCCATTTCCTGTCTCAATCCACTTTTTCCTTTTCTTTCTAAATTTTTCCTTGATGCTGAATTTTGATCCGTAAAGGAGTTTTTATCATTTGGTATTTAGAGCAAGAAATTCAGCATCGGTGTAACTAATGTGATCTTCCGCAATTGTTCGAAGCCTGAATTGTGCATATTTTGATTTGCTAAAGTGTGCGTCAATTTGTTCTCTAGATCGGAGCATTTTTATTTAGCGGGCCTTAATTTTGATCCGTTATTCTAATCGATCCCTTTGATTGGTTTATCAATTCTGATTTTCAAATTCCAATCGGTGACGCAAATTAGGCTGATTTTCTTTGATCTGATGCGATGCCTCTTTGATGATTCTTGCATCAAATTCGAACTAGCTTGGAGTGCGTGTCCTATATAGTGGTGCGTGAAATTCTTAATTCAGTGCATTTTGTTTTTTTATTGCATCAATTTCTTTATCCTGTTCGGTGCCTTTTCTTTGAATCTATGCGGTGCCTTTTAATTTGTGCAAGCTGGTGCGTGTTATACTTTTTAATTGCGTCAATTCCAATTGGTTTTTGCAAGCGGTGAGATGTGATTTTTCATGAATTTGGATCAATTGTCTTTTTATTGATCTGATTGTTAAGCGGTGCCTAATGGTTTTGTGCTTGCGTCAATTTCCTGTCCTATTGTGTGTTCCTTTTGTGCGTCAAATCTGATTTGGGTGCAGCGCTACGTGTCAATTCCCATTTCCTTTTGCGTCAATTTGATTCAAAATTGGTGTTGAAATTACTTTTTGGCACCTATTTTTTTGCTGTTTGCATCATTTTTGTTGATTTTACATCATTGTTTTGATTGAGTGAAAATTCTGCACTTTGTGTTCTTGAGTGTTCATCATTGTTCATGTGTGTTCTTGAGAGACTTGGCAAACCCTTGTGTTTGATCCATACAAATTTGAATTAAGTGAGTTTAGGTGTTTTTCATAAATATTAAAAAGTTTGAGGACTTATTAGCAAAAGAAAAGGATTTAAAGATAAAAAATAAAATATTGGGGCAAAAGTGAAAATACAAAAAAATATAGTGGCCCAAGTGCAATTATGAAAAGTTTGGGGGTCAAAGTGTAAAAAAAATTAAAAAAAATTAAAAAAAATACCATTGGAAAGTACTAAAAGGTGAACCTAACCATTGGAACCATAGGGAAGGAACTAAAAGTTTAAATCACGAAAGTAGGTTTAATCCTTCGAGGATCAAATGAATTAGCAACATGTCTAATTGAATATAGCTACTATGAAAGTAGGGATCAATTCAATTAGATACATCTTTGTATCTTGAAAGGGAACGAAGGTTACCTTAGGTTAATTCACCTTAAAAAAGAACCAATCAGAGCATTTAGATACGAAAATTAGTCCATTAGGAAATCACGTGCACGTAATCCTGTATATTTTTATTTTCTTTATTTCTTGATATTCTTATGTTCTTTTTATTTGCTTTTAATCTCTATCTTGATTTTCATTATTCTCTCCCTATCAAATAAAATCTCTCGTTTATCTTCTATTGATAGTTTTATCTTTTTGAATCATGATAAATTGGTAATCATAAAACACAATCCTTGTGGATTCAATATTTTATTACTTGACAACAATCGTACACTTGTGGTTTTTCCTATCACTCTACAGGCTCTACACCTAAGTATTTTTTCACAAGCCTATCTAGGCTTAAGCCAAAAATAGCAAATGTTGTTTGACTCACATAACAATTGTTGTGTTCACTCAAACTTCAAAAGCAACTAATTGTTCTTCTGAGTTCTTCCCTCTTTTCCTAAGAGGTAAGGACAGACCGCACCTTTTGGGATGTCTTCTTCATTGTGGCTCCATTGATGAAGGTGTTTACAAACACTCTTTTGGATTGACAAGGTTTGGCTCAAACCTAGAGTGTTTTGGCTAAAGAGGTTTCTTTTTATATGAGGTATTTTCTTGAGCAAGTCGACTCTTTTGACCTTATCCTCACTCTGTGGATTCCTTCCTTGCAATATGCTCCTTTGAATTAAAGTTTTTAAATAAGCCTTGGAGTTAGCTGTTTATGGCTGTTGGAGGGATTTCCAAACATATTCAATTGATTGTTCGAATCCCTTACTTCTAGCTTTTACATTGAGGACAATGTAAGTTGTAAGCTTGGGGTTGCTAAGACCATGCATTTCATTTTATAATCCTCACATGCATTCATATTTAGGTGTTTAGGATGAATATCTTCATGTATTTGTGTTTCCTTATTATTAATTTGTGTTTTAAGTTTGGGGTTGCTAAGATCATGCATTTCATTTTATAATCTTCACATGTATTAGGTGTTTAGGATGAATATCTTCATGTATTTGTGTTTCCTTATTATTAATTTGTGTTTCAATCATGGTGTCGCCATCTTTCTCTCTTCACTCAAGATCATGGTATCGCCACAAGAATTAGGGAAATAAAGGAAATCCCAACGAAAAAAGAAGAAGGAGAAGGAGAATGAGGAGGAGGAGAAGCGTGAAAGTGGAGTGGGAAGAGAGAAATGTGAATTTTCATTTGAATTTCTATTTGGAAGAGGAGGATCCTAAAAGTGAAAAGATAGAGTAAGCTGTGAATTTTCCTTTGAAATTTGAAATTTAAACAAATGGAGAGACTTTTTTAGTTTTATACAGTGTATACCACTTCCGTTTTATAATATTTTACAGTGTTATATATATGACACTTATATTATGTATACCACTTTCTTTTTAAGACGACTTTTTTAGGATATGTTTTGTTTAAAATGGATAAAAATTTGACAGATTTTTATAAGAGAGTGATTAACATATAAACAAGTTTTGTAAATTGTTATTAGCAAATTTTTTAATACTATAATTTAATATAAAAGATAAAAAGATTTGCCCTACGGAAGTAGTTTTTTACTTTTTTCTTACATGTTTGTTTCTCCATTTCTAACCTCCAAACCAACGTTCAAGCAAAAACAAAGAGGTAATTGCTTCTCACAAAACGCCACTTTAGAATATCTGTCAATGAGATCCATTGCCGACACAAACATGCACTTAGTGCGTGTTTGATTTCACGTTAGAAAATTGATTTTGAGTCCAGAATTGGTTTTGCATAAATTTTCACATGTTTGGTTTCACGTTGGAGAAGATTTTAGAATTGATTATGGGTCTAGATTTGATTATGATTTGAAGCAACTTTGAGTAGCTTCTGCGTTGGATCCAAAATTTTATACTAAATTTTACTCTTAATTTAATTTTATAATAAAAACATCCAAATATAAATCACATCATTTCAAAATCAATTCTATTCAAAATAAATTTTACCGACAGTGACCCAAATGTGGACTTAGTCTATTCCATACATAGCTATAGCCCATAGGTTTGCCCCGTTGAAAAAGAAAATCACTTCCTCACCTGTCATGGTGCACGAGTCTGTACGAGTTGACAAAAAAAAAAAAAATACAGGGGATAGGGTGTGTTTGTTTTGAAAGATGAAAATAATTTGTGAAGATAGAAATAAGTGAATGTTATTTGATAAGAGTGATATATGTGAGAAATAAGTTTAAAATTGGTGGGATCCACTTGTACTATTTCTCATATATTTCTATTCTTCTCTCTATTTCTTTTTTCATATCTTTTCTATTTCACTTCAATCAAACACATCTATTTTTAACTTTATTTCTTACCTATTCCACTCTCAATTTTTATTTTTATTTATTCTATTTCTCTTCTCTCTATCAAACAAAGCATTAGTACATTCCATACATAGCCATGGCCCATAGGTTTGCCCCGTTGAAAAAGAAAATCACTTCCTCACATGTCATGGTGCACGAGTCTGTACGAGTTGACAAAAAAAAAAAAAAAAAATACAGGGGTGGGTCCCGCACAAGTACGGACACGAGATCTATTAGCGTTAGTTTCGCGGTTGGTCTCGTTCTTTTCTAATCCGTCATATCATATCACATTTGATGCTCACTGCTCTCTCTTTCTCACCGTCTCTCTTCTCACTTCTCAGTCACTCAAACTCACTATAAAGATTCCCTTCGCCCTTCTTCCTCCGCCAATTCAAGCACTTCGGTTTTGAATCTTTTCACCAAAAAAAATGCAGTCGAGTCCGTTGCTCCTCGAGGAACCCATTCGGATGGCCTCCATCCTCGAGCCATCGAAGCCTGTCAGAATCTCCTCTCTCTCTCTCTCTGTTTTCAATTTTATTAAATTTTGATTGTTTGGTGTTCTTTTCAAGTTATGTGATGAATAGTATACAAAAAGATTGATTAGTAATTACCGTTTGTTTTGGCGTTTGCTTGCTAGTAATTGATTTAGCAGATCGGAAACGAGTTCTTCCGTTGTTTCCGGAGGAGGATAAAATCTGAAAATGGTTTTGTTAGGGTCTGTTTGTTTCTCTTCTCAGTTTTTGATTTTAAAATCTGTTTTGTAAGACAATTCTACTTTGTTCAACAATCTATTTCTAGTTTAAAGTTTATGAAGTTTTTGAGAATTGTCTTTAAAACAAGTGTTTTAAAAATGAAGATGCACAAAGGCATTTTCAGAGTTTTTCTGTAACGTGCGTCTTCATTTTAGAATTCGATTTTAAAGTTTAGCAGATCGGAAAAGAGTTTTTTTATGATCGGAGTGGGGTTTGAATTCGGTGGTCACTGTGATTTGGAGCTCTTGCGACGGTGTCGTTTGGGAAATTCACTTTTAACCCCTTTTTAATTGGCAACCTTGTATTGTGCTAGGATAGATCTTGAGTATTTCAGGGCAAGGTGTGTAAACTTTCACAAAATTGGAAAGATAATTAATAATTTCAGTGTTATGTATTGTGCTTCTGCCATTGGTTATTTTTTTCTTTCATATTTTAATTTCTTAATAAGAAAAAAAAGGTCAAATTATTTAAAAGTAGTAACCACATAAAGGGGCAGGTACTAAGGAAGTACTAAAAATTTTCTCACAGGATTGTAGACTATTTTAGGTTTTTTTTTTTTTTGTACTCTAGGTTTGAGGTTTGGAGAGGGTGGGTTATTTCATTGTTATTTATTTGTTATTTTTGTGTGGAAGAGTGGAACTAAAGAACATGTTAGTCTATTTTAGAGAATTCATGCTCCTTTCCAATTTGGATTTTGATTGAAGTGGTTGTTGAAATGCACTCTGCAGAGTTTCTTTCCAGCGATGACAAAGATTGTTGGCACACTTGGCCCAAAGTCACGATCAGTAGACGTGATTTCCCAATGTCTTGAGGCCGGAATGTCTGGTATTTTGCCATTGCAACCTTTGATTGTTTGTGATCTTTATTTGACAATTGACTGTAAATGTTAGTTTGTATGATGGATAGGGGACTATTTGGTTATTTGTTTTTCTAATTATTGTTGTATGAAAACTTGAAACTAGGATAGCTCTGTCTAATAAAATCAACTATTTTAGAATTAGTAGGCCTTGTATTTTCAAAAATTTATAATTATGCCATGGGAAAGAAACATCCTCATCTAGTAGTATTCTTTTTGCTTCTTTACAGTTTGCAGCTTTCCTTTTCTGTCTTCTGTGACTGTTGACAAACTTGAGTTTTCAATTGGTCACAACTCATCTTATTCTTCTTTTCTTACAATGTGCCAGTGGCAAGGTTTGATTTTTCATGGGGTGATCCAGAATACCACCAAGAGACGTTGGAAAATTTAAGGGCTGCTATCAAAAGTACCAAGAAACTTTGTGCGGTAAACTTGTCGTATTTTTTGTGTCCATTTTATTTTTTTGTAAACACTTAGGCTCTAATGGCCTATCTTCCTTACTATCACTTTCTCTTCTAATGTGGACCCTCTTTATTGGAGGTCTACCAACACTTAAACATAAAAGACAGCACTACAACACCTGAAAATAATTAATCCAAGCCCAATAAGCCCAAAAGCTAATAAAAGGTTGTTAAAAATATTCTTAGATGCCCCTAGGTGTAGAACTGTGAATATAAAGTTAAATAAATTAAAAACTTACTAACATTACTAGAACCTAAGTTATATAGGATTAGTCGACGAGAAAGGTTATGATATAATACAATTGGTCACAAGTCAAAAACAAACCAAAGCACTGATGTTTGTTCTTTAACTCTTTAAGGTTAAGTTTTCTTGTTGCTTGTGCGTCTAGTGTTACATTCTCATTGCTATTTGGCGTCTTTTTAAAAATAAGCCAAGATTGTTGAGGAGAAATTATGTGTCTTGTGCATACACAATCTATCTTATTCATACTAAGAGTGCATTGTGTACAAAAGATAACCAAAAACTAATTATAGATAGTCAGACTCAGATATAATTATTAGCTCTGTAATAACTATAATTGACCAATCTTATAACAAGTGCCAAATATGCCAATGAATCTAGTCTAGCATTCTATCATGTACCATTATGATACTTAGTGTGTGTTTGATGCACACTCTGGGACTGGGACAATTCATCTACAAGATGAACTATACAGCATAGTTGAGTCACAATACAACTTTTTATTATGTTCTCTATTTGATGGTTGATGCACAACACAAACAGTTTTGTACTATATGTTGTTTATATGCATAAGACTGGACAAAATATAAATTTTACTATAATACCCGTTGCATTGTATAATGTTTGTTACTTTGTTTTACAATGTAAAAATGAACAAGGCAACTTTTTGACATTTTAAATGATTTTAATATTTATTTTTCAATCTTTTTTACACTCTGGAAAGTCATAAGTACCAAAAGAACAAGTGAAGAAAAAAACACTAGCTATGCTTGATTTCCTCCTTTAATTCATATAGCAGCGAGTGATTCTCTAGTAATTACAGTCCATTGAAATGAAACAGATCAACAATGCAAAAAAAAGAAGAAATTAAGGGAATGGATATGGAGCACTGCTCCTTACAGAGATGGTAATGGAAAAACCAACAGAAACTCAAGAACCTTTCCTGATGAAGAACCAATTCCTCAATCAGCCTGGCCAATTGGGATCCTTACTTCACAACCCCTCTCCCCTTCGTTTCTGATAGAAAACAAAGAGACAAAACGGGAAAGTGCCACAATTCCGAAGAATTGATAAGCCACGGAAGGTGATCGCCACAAGGGTTAAAGCCCTTGATAAGATCAAAAGTTGGCTCAATGAAGAACCTAAGAGAGTCAGTTCTCTCCAATTGGAAAAATCCAAAATTCAATATTCAAGTTCTGATTTCCATTCATGAAATTGGGGATACATATAGGAATTTGTTGCTGCTCATAGGCATTCCAAGAGTCCACTAAATGTAACTCCTATCATCATTAACTGTTTTACTAATGGTGGTAATTATCTCAAGTAAGTGGCTTATTAATTAGCATGTAAGCCACTCGAGAGACACAAAAACACACCAGCAGCCACTCCTATTTATGCCCTATTTGAATATTATTCTAATGCAACCCACACAATATAAAATAAAGAAAATAACCAAATGTTTTGGGCCTATGTGCTAAAACAAAGTAGTGCAGTCCAAACATCTTATTACAACTTTATTTAATAGAAAATAAAACTAGATAATATCTTCATGGGTTTTGTCATGTGAATCTGTCCATCTTCTTTATTCCTCAACTTGAATTAAGTAGTTGACCAATCTGGGCTTCAATCCTTCCATATGTGAATCTGCTTCAATCAAAGTTGCCATCATTTTGTTTAAGGCTTCTTTTGCTTTCTTAGCACGTTCCCTTGTCATTGGTCCACCAAGTCCTTGTAGTGCTTCAATGTCCTTGTACCTTGGTTGATCCTCATCATTCCCTCCTTCTTTGAGTGAATTCGACCTCGAATTGGAATCCTCTTCACCTACATCAAAAGGAGACAAATCAGCCACATTAAAAGTAGTGCTAACACCATACTCACCTGGTAGATCTATTTTGTAAGCATTATCATTGATTTTGGACAGCACTTGGAATGAACCATCTCCTCGTGGTTGAAGTTTGGATTTCCTTTGCGAAGGAAACCTTTCTTTTCTCATATGCACCCAAACCCAATCACCAGGTTCAAATACAATCTTTTTTTTCTGCCTTTGTTGGCTTGTTTAGCGTAACTTTCTGTTTTCTTCTCAATTTGAGCTTTCACTTGTTCATGTAACTTCCTCACATATTCAGCCTTAGCTTTACCATCTTTATGCTTTAAGACAGAAGTGTCAGGCAATGGAAACAAATCAAGAGGAGTTAAGAGGTTGAATCCATACACAATTTCAAATGGAGAATGTTGAGTAGTGCTATGGACAACCCTATTATATGCAAACTCTACATGAGGTAAACATTCTTCCCAAGTCTTTATATTTCTTTTTAATCACTACTCTAAGAAGAGAAGAAAAAGTTCTATTCACTACCTCAGTTTGTCTATCAGTTTGGGGATGGCACGTAGTGGAGAAAAGAAGCTTTGTGCCTAACTTACCCCATAAGGTTCTCCAAAAGTGACTTAGGAATTTTGTGTCACGATCAGAAACAATGCTTCTTGGTAGTCCATGGAGACGCACCACTTCCTTAAAGAATAAGTTAGCAACATGGCAAGCATCATCAACTTTCTTACATGGTATGAAATGTGCCATCTTAGAGAACCTGTCCACCACCACAAAGATGGAATCCTTACCATTCCTTGTCCGAGGCAGCCCTAAAACAAAGTCCATAGACAAGTCAATCCAAGGAGAATCAGGAATAGGCAAAGGAGAATAAAATCCATGAGGCATTACCTTAGACTTAGACTTCTTACAAACAATGCGTTGTTCACAAAACCTATGCACATCATGTTTCATGTGTGGCCAATAGAAATGTTCTTGCAACATATCTAAAGTCTTTTGTACCCCAAAATGTCCCATTAAACCCCCTTCATGTGCCTCTTTCACAAGCAGTTCTCTTATGGATCCTTTTGGCACACATAACCTTTTCTCTTTAAACAAATAATCATCATGCCTAAAGTATCCATTTTGAACAGTATGCACACATGCAGAATATTTAGAAGAGAAATCTGGATCATGTTCATACAATTCTTTAATATGCTCAAGACCAAATAGCTTAGTTTCAAGTGTAGAAAGTAAAGCATGCCTTCTTGAAAGTGCATCAGCAACTATGTTGGCCTTACCTTTCTTATGCTTGATCACATATGGGAATTGCTCAAGAAACTCAACCCATTTGGCATGTCTCTTATTCAGCTTGCCTTGTCCCTTTAGATGCTTCAAAAACTCATGATCACTATGAATGACAAATTCTTTGGGCAAAAGGTAATACTGCCATGTTTGTAAAGCCCTTACCAATGCATACAATTCCTTGTCATATGTGGAATAATTGAGAACACCCCCATTTAGTTTTTCACTAAAATAAGCCATGGGATGTCCCTTTTGCATCAAAACAGCCCCTATCCCCACATTGGATGCATCACATTCAATTTCAAAAGATTTGGCAAAATTAGGCAATGCAAGAATAGGTGCATGAGTCAATTTATCTTTGAGTGCAGTGAATGCACGCTCTTGTTTCTCCCCCCATTTAAATCCCACATTTTTCTTAACAATTTCATGAAGAGGTGCAGCCAAAGTGCTAAAATCCTTAACAAACCTCCTATAGAAACTAGCCAAGCCATGAAAGCTTCTTACCTCACTTACATTTTTGGAGGTTGGGCACTCTTAAATGGCTTTCACCTTCTCTTGATCAACCTGCACTCCTTGTGAGCTAACAACAAAACCAAGAAAAACCACATGGTCCATATAGAACACACATTTTTCCATGTTAGCATACAATTTCTCTCGCCTAAGAGCTGCTATAACACACCTCAAATACACAAGATGATCATCATAGGATATGCTATAAATCAGAATATCATCAAAATAAACCACAACAAATTTTCCTAGAAATTCCCTCAACACATGATTCATTAATCTCATGAAGGTACTAGGAGCATTGGTTAACCCAAAGGGCATAACCAACCATTCATACAACCCATATTTAGTTTTAAAAGCTGTTTTCCATTCATCCCCTTCTCTAATTCTAATTTGATGATATCCACTTTTTAGATCAATTTTAGAAAAGATACAAGCACCATGCAATTCATCCAACAAATCATCTAATCTAGGAATGGGATGCCTATACTTTATCGTGATGTTATTGATGGCTCTACAATTTGTGCACATCCTCCAAGTTCCATCTTTCTTAGGCACTGGAATGACCGGAACTGCATATGGACTTAAGCTTGCTTGCACCCACCCCTTTTGCATCAAGTCTTCAACTTGCTTTTGAATCTCCTTGGTCTCTTGGGGATTACTCCTATAGGCTGGCCTATTAGGCAATGAAGCTCCTGGAATGAGATCAATTTGATGTTCTATGCCTCGTAGAGGGGGTAGACCATGAGGCACCTCTTTGGGAAAAACATCTTCAAATTCTTGCAACAAAGAAGAAACCTCATTTGGAAAAGGGTTAGTAGAACCTGCATCTTTTAAATCACTCTCTTTACTCAAAAGTAAGAGCATTGGCTTTTTCAAATGCATAGCCTATTTCACCTATTTTTCTTTTATAAACAAATTTGATTCTTTTCTCTCTTTTTCTTGCTCTTTTCCACTCTTTTTCTTTTCACTCTTTTCTCTCTTTTTCTGTCACTCTTTTTTTCTTTTCTCTCTTGTTTTCTTTCATCTCTCATTTTATTTTGATCCTCACACACCTCCCTTGGAGATAAAGGTGCTAGAGTAGTCTTGCGCTCTTTGTGTGTAAAAGAGAACTTGTTGGAGTATCCGTCATGGTTGGCATTTTTGTCAAATTTCCAAGCTCTACCAAGAAGTAAGTGGCAAGCCTCCATTGACACCACATCACACAAAATAGCATCTTCATATTTCCCAATGGAAAATCCCACTTCAACTTGCTTGTTCACGATCATCTCACCATCTTCACTAAGCCATTGTAGTTTGTAAGGCCGTGGGTGTGGTTTAGTCTCCAAGTTCAATTTTGAAACCAACCTTGCACTAGCCACATTAGTGTAGCTTCCGCCATCAATGATCAAAGAGCACACCTTCCCTTGGATGATGTACCTTGTGTGGAAAATATTTTTCCTTTGGCTTTCGTCCAAGTCCTTTACTTGGTTGCCCAACAACCTCCGCACCATGAATAAATCTCCTTCTGGTATCATTTCCTCATCATATTCTTCTTCATCACTAGGTGGAGTAGAATCTAAAGAAGATTCACTAGTAATCTCCCCATCCTCCTTAAGTAACATCGTCTTCTTAGTTGGACACTGCGAAGCTATGTGACCTCTCCCCAAACACTTGAAGCACTTTATCTCACTACTCCTAGTTTTCATGGGAGGAGATGAAAAGGTTAATGAGAAGAAGATTTGTTCCTTCTCATTATCATAGAGACCTTTACAACAAGCTTCAAAGGCTCACACAAGGTCACAAAGGTGTAGATGAGTATTCTAAAGAGATGGAGGTGTCCTTGATTAGAGTCAATATTAGTGAAGATAGGGAAGCTACTATGGCACGTTTCTTACATGGGCTGAATAGTGATATAAGGGATGCTGTGGAGTTGCAAAATTATGTGGAGTTGGAGGACTTAGTGCATCAAGCTGCTAAGGTAGAACAACAACTCAAGAGAAAAGGGTGCCATGAGAAGAAGCTCTTCTAACTTTAATTCTCCAAGTTGGAAGGAAAGAAATAAGAAGGAGGGAGGTACTTCTTCAAGCAATTCTGCTGTTGCACCTCAAAGGACTCCAATTAAATCCAATGAGGCCCCTAAAAAAACTAGGAGTAGTGAGATAAAATGTTTCAAGTGTTTGGGGAGATGTCACACAGCTTCGCAGTGTCCAACTAAGAAGACTATGTTACTTAAGGAGGATGGGGAGATTACTAGTTAATCTTCTTCAGATTCTACTCCACCTAGTGATGAAGAGGAATATGATGAGGAAATGATACCAGAAGGAGATTTATTCATAGTGCAGAGGTTGTTGGGCAGCCAAGAAGGACTTGGATGAAAGCCAAAGGGAAAATATTTTCCACACAAGGTGCATCATCCAAGGGAAGATGTGCTCTTTGATCATTGATGGCGGGAGCTGCACTAATGTAGCTAGTGCAAGGTTGGTTTCAAAACTGAACTTGGAGACTAAACCACACCCACGGCCTTACAAACTACAATGGCTTAGTGAAGATGGTGAGATGACCGTGAACAAGCAAGTTGAAGTGGGATTTTCCATTGGGAAATGTGAAGATGCTGTTTTGTGTGATATGGTGCCAATGGAGGCTTGCCACTTACTTCTTGGTAGACCTTGGAAATTTGACAAAAAGGCCAACCATGACGGATACTCCAACAAGTTCTCTTTTACACACTAAGAGCGCAAGATTACTCTTGTACCTTTATCTCCAAGGGAGGGGGTGTGAGGATCAAAATAAAATGAGAGATGAAAGAAAATGAGAGAGAAAAGAAAAAGAGAGTAACAAGAAAAAGAGATAAAACGGGAAGGCGCCACAATTCCAGAGAATTGATAAGCCACGGAAGGTGATCGCCACAAGGGTTAAAGCCTTTGATAAGATCAAAAGTTGGCTCAATGAAGAACCTAAGAGAGTCAGTTCTCTCCAATTGGAAAAATCCAAAATTCAATATTCAAGTTCTGATTTCCATTCATGAAATTAGGGATACATATAGGAATTTGCTGCTGCTCATAGGCATTCCAAGAGTCCACTAAATGTAACTCCTATCATCATTAACTGTTTTACTAATGGTGGTAATTATCTCAAGTAAGTGGCTTATTAATTAGCATGCAAGCCACTCAAGAGACACAAAAACACACCAGCAGCCACTCCTATTTATGCCCTATTTGAATATTTTTCTAATGCAGCCCACACAATATAAAATAAAGAAAATAACCAAATGTTCTGGGCCCATGTGCTAAAACAAAGTAGTGCAGCCCAAACATCTTATTAAAACTTTATTTAATAGAAAATAAAACTAGATAATATCTTCATGGGTTTTGTCATGCGAATCTGTCCATCTTCTTTATTCCTCAACTTGAATTAAGTAGTTGACCAATCTGGGCTTCAATCCTGCCATATGTGAATCTGCTTCAATCAAAGTTGCCACCATTTTGTTTAAGGCTTCTTTTGCTTTCTTAGCACGTGCCCTTGTCATTGGTCCACCAAGTCCTTGTAGTGCTTCAATGTCCTTGTTCCTTGGTTGATCCTCATTAGTTTCCCCCTTCCAAATACACCTTCTCTCTCTTCAGTGTGTGGGATTTCCACATCTTCCCTTACAATCCCAGGCTGCCATGTGTCCATTATGTTATTTTCTCTCTCCTGCCTTTTTCTCCCTCCCTCAAGTAATGCTAGCTGTTCCCTCCTTCCCTCATATTCTAGCAGGCCTGGCCTCTCAAGCCCGTTACGCATTTCTTCACTTTCTACACCCCCTCTTTTCCTCCTCTTATACACTTGCCTTATGGGCTTATGACTTATCACACTCTAATTAATCACGTTATTCTTATCTTTTTTTATATTTAATTTAATGTTTAATAATTTTATGCATTTCTAAAAAAATATGGACCAATTCCTCTTGATATTTCCAAAATGGCCAAATTTACGAATATTTTAATGCCATCTCCTCATGAGCAACCTGATGGAACATTTATCAAACCTTTGTCTATTGTTCTTAATGATGTACCTCTTGTAATTGAGGAAGGTAGGGAAAAAGGGTAATGAGTGGTGTTCAAGGCAGTATTTTTGGGTAGAAAATGAAATTTGCAGAGCAAGAGGAAGATCTGGGAATGACTGGAGCAAGTTAAGACAACTTGGTGGTAAACCCACGCAGGATGAAAATGGCAGTTCATGGCATATTCTTAGATGTCAACAGCGTACTTGCACTTGGTGGAGTCATTAAGAGGCTTCTTGAAGGAGAGAAGAGAAAGGGATTGTGGGGAAGACAATTACATTTGAAAGAAAAAAAAAGGGGTTATTTCTGAGTTTTAAGGAGTATTGCGCATGGGACAAAAAGTCGTCCCCTACTCTAATGAGTAAAATTTTATTTAATGTACCTTTTCTTTCATGCTATCCTTACTCTATTTATTTTAATCAAAACATGGCACAATTATTTTTGTTTTGTGCTGTACTTTATATTTTAACAAATCAAATGGACCCTTAATGATTCAATTAGTTGTAAAACATAATAGGTCTTCAAGTAAAGCATCAAATTCCCTTAAAAGAATGCTTTAATTACACAACTTGTATTTGTATTTTGCTCCTCTGACATATTCCTCATTATTACCATCCTTGTATATCCTTGAATAGTAATATAAAATAGATTAATTCTACTTGGGTGTGTGTTATTGTTTGTATAAGCTACCATGCATTATACCTACTTTTAACTGTTATCAACTTGTATGGCATAAAGTTGACTTTGTCCAATAGAGTCTGAAGCCTTGCAAACATTCATTCTGTTTATTTATAGGTATCTACTGTAAAAGTTTGGACAAGGAAACTAAGATTTACAGTGATTCTTACTCCTTGCACATGACATGCATGAGATGAGTCATGGTATATCATAAAAAGTAACTGATATTAATTTGTTAAGTTTTATGCTTCAATATGCTTTCGAAATATGTGAATACTATCTGAAGGTTAATTTATGTAAAAGTAAATATGTATTTTTTGTCAAACTCCAGGTTATGCTAGATACTGTGGGTCCAGAACTACAAGTTGTCAACAAAACTGAGCACGCAATTTCACTTCAGGCTGACACATTGGTTGTCTTAACTCCTGATCAGAACAAAGAAGCTACTTCAAATCTTTTACCTGTAAATTTCAGTGGACTTTCAAAGGTCAGTAATGGTGTATACCTTTCCCTTTTAGCACATCTTTTTGAAGGGGGGGGGGGGGGGGTATTATTTTTATGTTGAATAATGAATATATCTTTTGATGTTTGTGTACATATGTGTATAGAATAGTGGTCACATGCAAGTTGTGTTGTTGCACATTTTTTTTCTTCATCTGTTTACTTGTGATATCTTGGTGTTTCATCCATATTATATCATGTGAGGGGAAACTTGGTTACTTGGAGAAGCAAGAAGCAGATTGTGGTAGCTAGAACTAGAAGCATTGCTAAAGCAGAATTTAGGGCTTTGGTCAATGGTTTATATGAAGGATTTTTTTGCAATGGATGCTCAAGGAACTAGTAATTTCTTCAAATATGCTATGAAAGTCTTATATGATAATAAAGCTGCTATTGTCATTGCTATGAATCTAATTCATCATGACAACCAAAAAAATATAGAGATTGATCACCACTTTAGAAAAGAAAAAGTGGATGATGGGGAAGTCTCTGTAGTCCCTTTTGGTATTGCTGGATTCAATCTTCCTGTAATCCAGACGAGGATTTATTCTCTCGATACCTCGGACTTATTTTGATGCAAAATCCTATTTTCAGTTTTCTCACTTCATCTCAGCAATGAATTTTTCCTTTTGGATAAGTCTATTTGGAAATCAATTGCTCCCTCTAAGGTCAAATTCTTTGTATGGACTGCAGTTCTAAGCAGGATTAATATAACAACTTTATCTCTTGATTGTGTAATGTACAGATTGACTTCTGAAACTAATTCTCATTTGTTTATGCATTGCTCAAAAGTTTCCCTTTCACGGATAAGCTGTTTCATATTTTTGGTGAAGATTGGGCTTGCCTCAAGGATCTCAAGCAGTCCCTGTGTTAATTTTAGAGGATTTGGCTCCAGCAAATATGTTAAAAGGCTTTAGTGCTGTTCTCAATTTGTAGTTATCTGGTGTATTTGGTTGAAAAGACATTTTGTTATCGTTGTTTTTGGTTGTCAGTTGCTGCATGAGTTCATTTGGGATCAAGTAGTTCACCTGGCTTCTTTGTTAGACATTTAGAGACATTGGCGTGTTGTGTTGCTTGTTACTCATTCTTAGATCTTGAGGATTTCTTATCCTATTTATCTTGCATCTCTCTTTTTCTATCTCAATATATATATATATATATATATATATATATATATATATATATATATTATAAAAAATGTTGGGGTTATCAGACTTGAACACCCCTCTCCCTGATAGTGGGCCGATTATTGAAAGGGTGTTCACTAGGAAGGAAATATTGACGTAACACGGGATCACAACCCAATTAACTGAATTATAGTGCTTCACACGAGTCACACATGTGCTGTTATAGGGGAGAGGGAGAGATTGGGGGAAGGTAGAGAGGAATTAAACTGATATTGGGAGAGTTTAAGGTCTCTTGAATACTTTGAGTTGTTTGAGTTTCTTCTTTTCCATCTCCAGTTCACACTTAACAGAGGAGAATATACTGAACAATACACATTCTTTCTGATATCAATTCTTTTCTTGTTCTCTGTTACTAGTTTGTACCTAACACTCCCCCTGGCATGCCACCACACAATAGACATTTTTAGCTAAAACACTTCCAAGGCCTAATTATGGAAACACAAGATCCAAGCTAGGCATGATTGACGTCTACCATCCAGCTTGGAGGGGGAGTTTTGGATATTAGTTCCTGACTAATAGGATTACAATTCATAATTCAGAGGAGCAGCTAGGATTTTTAGATCCTTCACTTAGTTGTTTTGTTTGTTTGATTCAAGCTTATTTTGGAGAGATAATTGCATATTTTTGTCAGTTTTCTAAGAAAGCTTTTGAAAAATAAGTGATTATTTTCCTAAAATTAATCCCCACCAAATATGCGTTAAGTCCTGCTAGCTGTAGCTTTATTTGTCTATTCTTTAAGCAGTTTCTTTTATCCCATATTACTTCTATTTTTATTATTTACAGGTTTTTTTCTCCTTTCCTTTTTTAGGCTCCTAGGATTTTTATTCTGCAACTTTTTAATAGTTTCTTATCAAAAAGAAATATAATCCAGTTTTCCTCTGAAATCTACACCAATTCCTTTATGCATGGTGGTGTCACCAAAATCCATAGTTTCATGATGGTTGATACATGTTGGGTTGATACATGGAAGGTTTGTCTGGTTTAATGAGACAAGCGATAACGTCTAATTGCTATAATGGTTATGTTGTTGGGAAAGAACAGGTGGAAGTACCTATCTTGCAATTTGCGAATGATACACTATTTTTTGCAAAGGCATCTACACAAAATGTATTGTGTCTGAAGGCCATCTTGAGATGTTTTGAGCTTGTGTCAGGGCTAAAAGTTAATTTTTTCAAAAGCAAGTTGGCTGGCATTGGTGTAGTGGATAGGATTTTGCTTAGATATGCCGGGATGCTAAATTGTGAAGTGATGCAAATACCTTTTGCCTACTTAGGAATTCCAATTGGATCAAACCCAAGGAAAGAGGGGACTTGGGAACCGGTGATTAATAAGTTGAGAGGTAGGATGGCTATGTGGAAACAAAAAACCCTTTCATTTGGAGGAAGGGTAACTCTCATTAATTCCGTTCTTTCTTCGTTACCGTTGTTCTACTTATCTTTCTTCAAGATCCCTTCTTGTGTTTCTAAGAAGATTGATAGGATTCAAAGGAATTTTCTTTGGGGAGGTGAGGAGGAAAGAGGGAAAATTGCTTGGGTTAAATGGGATGAAGTGTGCTTGCCAAAACATCAAGGTGGGTTAGGGATAAAGAACATTAAAGTGTTTAATCAAGCTCTCTTGGGAAAGTGGAGATGGAAACTTGAAGTTGATCGTGTGTCCTTATGGTGCAAAGTCTTGATGTCAAAGTATGGGGAATTGGGTAGGATTGTAGTTCAAAGAACTTCGAATGTGGATTCTCTTTGGTGGAGGGACTTGGTGGACGTATGTGGCGAAGGAAAACATAATTCTTGGTTTGATAGTAACATAGTTTGGAAGGTGGGAAATGGACAACAAATTAAACTGTGGCACCAACCTTGGATGGGAAATGAATGCTTCGCGAACAAATTCAAGAGGTTATTTCTAAATTCTGAGCAAAAGGATTGTACAGTAGGCGAGGTCGGTTCATGGGTTAATGGATCTTGGGAATGGAGATTAGCATGGAGGAGATCATGGTTCTCATGGGAAATCCCAATGGTGGAAAGCTTTCAGCAACTTATTGATGGGGTAACACTGATACAAGATGTACATGACAAGCTTCTTTGGAAAAATGCATCAACAGGATCCTTTTCGGTTAAGGAAGCTTATAAACTTCTGATAACTTGGCCGTGTTCTGTTGATTCTTTTTTCCACAAATATATGTGGAATTTACAATTACCTGGGACCATTGCTATTTTTGTATGGCGTCTATTCAAAGACAGGTTGCCTTCGAAGTCAAATTTGCGAAGGCGCAACATTGGGTTGCAAAGTATGGACTATAGTTGTTTTTTCTGTCAGCAGGAGGAAGAGGATAGGTTGCATTTGTTTTTTAAATGTAAATTTTCAACTGCTGTGTGGTATAATTGTTACAACTGGCTAGGTGTGCAGTGGGTCAGTCACTGTGATCCAAACCAACATTTTATGCATCATAATTGCCCTTGGCTTGGAAAGGGAACCACTAAAGCATGGAAAACTGTATGGTGTGCCATTGTCTGGTCTCTATGGTGCCATAGAAATAGAATTGTGTTTAATGAGGAAAGGCTGGACTTTGATAGTGTCATTGAACTGATAAGGTACAGATCTTGGGCTTGGATTTCGGCAAAATGGAAAAATGTCTCTTTCTCATTTTATGAATGGTACATTAACCCATCTTTTTGTTTAAAGTCCTTGAAGTAGACTGTACATGCTACAAGTGGGATCTTGTTGGAGGATGGTTGGTGTGCTGTCAGTATTACGCCGAAATCAACAAGAATTGGGGAATAAGGGAGGGGTATTAATATATGGGCAGGGATTGTGCCACTATTTTTGCTATTAAAGAATTAGCTAATTATGTAGTTGTGGCACTATGAAATAAGGGTATATAAGCAGAGCTGTTTGTTTATAACAGTATGTCAAGGTGACTTTTTGTATTTGGGTATGGTACCCCTTGTACCTCTTTAATGATATTCTTTTGGCTGATAAAAAAAAAATGTTGGGTTCTTGATGGTGTCGGAAAAATATATTTGATCTTGGTTCAGATATGCTTTAGAATAAATTTGTTGAAAGATTACAAAAAGGCTGGGCATATATGGATATGAAGATGCATCATGATATTCTTGAGATTAAGATATTTGATATTTGATAATAATGCTTGAGTGTGTTAACTAACACTCAGGTACATTTGAATACATAAATACCAAAACAAAGGTCTAATAGAGTACACTGTGAAAACAACCTTTTTAACAGTAAATAAGACAAATGATAACAGCTAATCAACATGCATTCTAACACTCCCCCTCAAGCTGGAGCATATAGGTTAAATGCACCAAGCTTGGAACAAATAAACTGAATTCTTTGACCTTTCAATGACTTTGTTAGGATATCTGCAAGTTGATCACTTGAGCTGACAGATTCAGTGATGATCTCCTTGGACAACACTTTTTCTTGAATGAAATGACAATCAATCTTTATATGTTTAGTCCTCTCATGAAACATTGGGTTAGAGGCAATGTGAAGAGCTGCTTGGTTGTCACAATATAGCCTCATTTGCTGAATTTCACAAAACTTTAATTCTTGAAGAAGTTGTTTGATCCAAACAAGTTCACAAGTGGCCAACGCCATGGCCCGATATTTTGCTTTAGCACTGGAGTGAGCAACAACACTTTGTTTCTTGCTTTTCCAAGAAATAACATTCCCTCCAATTGATACACAATATCCAGAAGTAGAGCATCTATCAATAGGGGATCCTACCCAATCTGCATCACAATACCCAACAACTTGGGCATTTCCTTTATCTTCATACAACAATCCCTGCCCTGGAGTCCCTTTAATGTACCTGAGAATGCGGACCACTGCATTCCAATGTTCAACCCGAGGAGCTTGCATGAACTGACTAACTACCCCAAATGCAAAAGATAAGTCAGGTCTAGTAATGGTAAGATAGATGAGCTTACCAACTAGCCTTCGATACCTTTCTGGGTCAGAGTAAGGCTCACCATGGTCCATTGTCAATTTCTGATTAGGATCCATAGGACTGTCAACGGGCCTACTGTTTGTCATACTTGTTTCTTCTAGGATATATAGAGCATACTTCCTTTGTGAGATCACAATACCCTCTTCAGATTGAGCAACTTCAATACCAAGAAAGTATTTTAACCTACCAAGGTCTTTAGTTTGGAAATGACTGAATAAATGCCTTTTTAACTGAGAAATCTTAGCAGAATCATTCCCTGTAATGACAATATCATCAACATAGACAACCAGATAAACACATTTTCTAGGAGATGTGTGACAATAAAAAACTGAGTGATCTGCTTCACAGTGTTTCATTCCAAAATTCTGCACAACATGACTGAACTTTCCAAACCAAGCCCTTGGAGACTGTTTAAGTCCATAGAGAGATCGATGAAGTTTGCAAACTAGACCAGACTCCCCCTGAGCAACAAACCCAGGAGGTTGCTCCATGTAAATCTCTTCTTCCAACTCACCATGAAGAAAGGCATTTTTAATGTCTAACTGATGAAGAGGCCAATGACGGATAGCAGCCATGGCAAGAAAGAGACGAACAGTAGTGATCTTGGCCACAGGAGAGAAAGTATCCCCATAATCAAGGCCATATGTCTGAGTGTAGCCTTTGGCTACTAAGCGGGCCTTAAGACGATCAATTTCACCATTAGAACCAACTTTAATAGCATAGACCCTTCTACAACCAACTGCCTTCTTTCCAGGAGGAAGAGGAACCAACTCCCATGTACCACTATGTTTAAGAGCCTACACCTCAGCAATCATGGCTTGTCGCCATCCAGGGTGAGCAAGTGCTTCATACACATTCTTAGGAATAGTAAGAGAAGATAAAGAGGAAACAAGAGAAATATGAAGGGGATAAACGATGATAACTTAGATAAATAGGATGAGGATTTCAAGTAGATCGAATACCTTTCCTAAGAGCAATGGGCCAACCTAAGTTTTCATTATGAGGAGGTGATGATGGAGAAGGATCTGTCGTAGGGGAAGCCAATGGAGAAAGACATGAATAAGAAGAATCTTCATATAATGTTGGACCAGTTCCTTATGTCCTGTTTTGGTATGTCATAGAAGGAGGTGGAGATAACTCGACTGGGCTATCGATTGGAGGGTGATACTGGTTTTCTTCTTGGCTGGAAGTCTCACAGGTAGGAGACACTACTGGACTGAAGAATGGGACAGGTAAGACTTGCTGTATAGAACTGAAATCTTGCATGGAAGATGAAAAGAAGGGAGTTTCTTCAAAGAAGGTAACATCAGCAGACATGTAGTACCTTCTAGTGTCTAGGGAACAACATCGGTACCCTTTTTGAAGACGAGAGTACCCAAGAAAAACACACTTGATCGCCCTTGCAGAGAGCTTGTCCAAACCTGGAGAAACATCATGGACAAAACAAGTACAACCAAAGACACGAGGAAAAAATGATATAAGGGTTCATTTGGAGAGATAATGGAGAGAGGAATCTTATTATCAAGTGTTGAAGAAGGCATTATATTTATTAGAAAGCAAGCAGTGAGAACTGCATCACCCCAATGATGAACAGGGACATTTGCATTAAGTAATAAGGTGCGTGCAGTCTCAACTAAATGTCTATTTTTTCTTTATGCTATTCCATTTTGTTGTGGTGTATGGGGACACGTAGATTGATGTAAGATGCCATGTGAGGATAAAAAGGAAGATAGGGTAGAAGAAAATATTCTTTGGCATTGTCACTCCGGAGGATTTTAATTATTTTACCAAATTGGTTCTTGACTTCATTGAAGGATACAAAAATAGGCAAAAGTTCAGATCTATCCTTCATTAAATACACCCAGGTACACCGAGAATATTCATCAATAAAGGTGACAAAATATCTGAACCCAAAGGATGTAACACGACTTGGACCCCATATGTCTGAATGAATAGTAAAAAAAGGAGAATTACATCTTGTTTCAGTTTGCTTAGGAAAAGAAGACCTAACATGTTTGCCTAATTGACATGATTCACATTCAAACATTTGTAGTTTACCCAGATTAGGAACCATTTTCTTCAACTTTGACAAATTTTCTAGATAGTAGAGTCCTCTTGATTCATGTCCTACTCCAATTGTTCGACCCGTACCACGTTCCTGTATAACAAAGGAATCAGCACAGAATGTTACAGAACAATTTAGAGACTTGGTTAATTGACTTAGAGAGATTAGATTAAGGGGACAATTAGGAACAAAAAGGACAAATTCCAACTCTAAGGAAGGAGATAGTGAGATTTTACCAACACCTTTGGAAGCTACCTTAGAGCCATTGGCTAAGGTTATGAGATGAGGAAACTTTTGGGAAGACAGAGAGGTAAATAAAGAGGCATTACCAGAAATATGATCAGAAACACCTGAATCAATTACCCATGGACCTTGACTGTCCACATATTGAGAAATACAAGCAATTGAAACACTAGGTGTTGAAGATGATTGGGTCTAGCTATTAGACTTCAACTGAAGATATTCTTGATACTCAACTGAAGATAATAGATGTTTAGACATTCCTGTCTTGGAGACATTTGTTGTTTTCTGAGGGAAGCCATGTAAGGAATAACATGATACTTGAGTATGGCCTATCCTCTTACAATAGGAACACCGAGGGCTACCACTTCTTCCATTACTTACACAGTTTTGGAACAAGGGAGAATAGTGCCTGTGAAAGTCATATATGAAGAAAACAGGGATGAAAACTTAATCAAGCTTTTGCCACTGCTGCTGAATCAAATATATTGAAGCCTTGAAGTCAAAATGACTGTTAGCTTGCGTGCTCAAGCTCCTGGAACCCAACTTCACAACCAAACAATTGCTATACAAGCATGAGAGAACAAACCCACTATCCAAACAGCAACAAAATGAGGACGTGGGATAGAAACAGAACTGAAAGAGAACGACGAGCACAACCAGAGAGGCGAAACTGAGCAACGAAACTTCGCTGCAAGGTTGAGAGAGCAAACGAAGTTTAGACCCACTGCCAAACAACAATAAATCGAGTGCCTGAGTCCTGAAATGGACCAAGGAGGCTCCGGCGAGAGTGGCGGTGGTGATGCGGTGACATTCCGACAACGGATGGCCGGCGCTTGACCTGCACGCGCCTTACAGGGCGTTGTACAAAAGCTGCGTGTGAGAGCGCGTGGATCAGAGACTGGGCCTGCGACCACTTGGGTTTTGCCTCGCTCAGTGAGGTGCACCAGATCCAGTGGTCGTCGGAAAAAAAATGGTGACGGCCGGTGGCGGCGAACGGTGGCCGGCAGCGGACGACAGGTAGAGTGGGATCGACCCACTCTGATGCGAACTTGAGATTAAGATATTTGATATTTGATAATAATGCTTGAGTGTGTTAACTAAGAGCTACATTTGAATACATAAATACCAAAACAAAGGTCTCACAGAGTACACTGTGAAAACAGCCTTTTTAACAGTAAATAAGACAAAAGATAACAGCTAATCAACATGCATTCTAACACTACTGTAGCAAAAGGAAAAGGAAAACTCGAGGAGACAAAGCCTGCATTTTAATGGTTGATGTTTCCTCTATAATGTTATATTTTTAAAAATTTGTAAGGATTTGTGAGATGAGTTAAGAAATTTGCATATTGATTTAAAAAGACTATATAAATGGAAGTAAGTTATGTGAAACTACAATTCTCCTGAGATATAAACTAGTCTTATAACTGGAGGGGAACTTCTGAACTGATGCCACAGCACTTTCTTTTGTCTCTTTCTTCATTCCCAGACTTGTTGTTTAATGTTTGCTTAAAGATCCCAATAAGAGAGAGGCTGCTGGGTAGATTTGAAATTTAGTGAGATAGGCTGCAAGTATGTAACTAATGATTTGTTTTGTGGTACTCTAGGTGTCTAGAAGATACATGCTGTGTAATATAATATGCTAATCATAACTTGAATAAGTTAGTAATTAAGGAATTATCACACTTGTAGGAACTCTAATCTCGTCCGTTTAAAATGGTTACATAAATTCTTGTATAATAAATATTTGTGGCTTTACAAATTTAGCTTCTTATTTCTCGTATTGTACTTCGACTGTCTGTAGCATGTAATGTTAGTGTTTGCTTAACTGGAATCTATAATTTTGCAGAATGTGAAGAAAGGTGATACTATTTTTATTGGTCAATACCTGTTTACTGGAAGTGAAACAACCTCAGTGTGGCTAGAGGTAATGCAATCTTGGATGGACTAGTTTTATCTTCAATGCTTGTGCAAATAGTTTATGCTGACTATTTTAATAATTTTGAAACTATAGGGTTTAGATATGGAAAGTTGAAAGAGAGAAAGGAAATTTTAAATAACATGATAATAGGTTGATATGTTTTAATTATTAGAATAACACGATATTAGATTGATACAACCTGTTTCTAGATGTAATGTAACACAATACTAACACTCCTATCTACGACTATACTAATAAATTAGGTCAAGTACTAGTGCCACTAGTACAAGCCCAAACCCACTAATATAGTAAGACTAATAGCCCCAATATTATGATGAGGATCAACTTTTCATTAAGTTTAAGTTGTAGATGGGGGCTTTGATTGGTTTTGAATCTAACAAATATCAAGGGGAAGTTATTATAGTACTGTGAGGATTTCATATTTAAAATTTTATTTGTTGTAAAGGGCGAGGGATACTGGGTAATTATTATCATGGTTTCTCATTCTTGTTTGATGTACCCTTTGACATTTTGGATTCTAATAGGTACTGTCGTATCTGTTTCCAATTCCCTCCTCTTTGTTAACGAAGGAATATTCTAATATTTATTTCCTATTACATTTAGGAATCTGCTGCTATTATTTGTTTCCTATTATATTTTAGGAATATGAATGAATCTATCAATTGTATATACTCAGAATCCCTTAATTGGGCTGTACAGGTTTGAAATTAGAATCAATTTGTCATTAATTAATAGTTGTAAATGAGTATCAATTATCATTAATACTTGTAAATGAGTTTGTACTATTTATGGGGGAAAATATAATCAAACAAGGTATGAAGCCAAAATTTGTTGACACTTGTTTCCCTCTTGATCTCTGTTGTCATTATTCTTTTTTCTAGATCTATTAATCCATATCAATGACTGTAATAATCAGAAAAGAATAAGGTAAGGCCATTCCAGTTCAACAAAATTATTTACCCACAAGTTCCATAGCTTTGGGTTCGCTAGCCTGATCATCATTTTCCCACCTCCAGAGGGAAAAGTCCTTCCATTTTTGGCTGGTTGTGGGCAAGGAGGGATTCAACACTGGTTCGTAGCCATGTGCTCTGATCCTCTGAGCTATAGGCTCCATCCTTTCATCTCCACTAGATATCCATTCCCGGAGTACTCTAAAAATGGGTAAAGGTCTGTTTTGCCTCGGATAAGAGTAGCCAGTAGCCACATTCTTGCTTCTTATTTGCACTTAGCTTTTGTGAGGAAGCATTTTAAGATATAAAATGCAGAAAGTAGAATACTTCTTATAATCAAAATTCATTAACTCATCATCGTCACTCAATCAGTTTTGATTTCATAATGCAGGTCAGTGAAGTGAATGGTGATGATGTCACTTGTGTCATAAAAAATTCTGCTACTCTTGCTGGGTCATTGTATACTTTACATGTCTCTCAAATTCATATTGCTCTTCCCACTCTTTCCAATAAGGATAAGGAGGTAACCATAAGAAATTTGTATGCATAAAGTAATGAGATGCACGTTATATGGTCAAATTTCTTTTCTACTTTTGTGCTTGAGAATGAATGTTTCAATTTTTTATCTATATTGATGAGATTTTAGGGCTGGAATTGGAAAGATATTTCTTCGTTGAAATTATAGCTTGATTTTAGCAATGCTTAATACTCAACTTTTTTGTCCTAAAAAAGACGTGTGTCTGACTTTTTGTTGATTTGTGAATATGGAAATAGTTTTACTTATCTGGCAATCCAAAAGAATTAGGGTTAGTTTTGTTTAGGTTTTGGTAGAATATATTTTGAAAGAATTAATTTTTGAAGAATTTGGTTATAAAAAAAGGTTTAAATACCTTTTTAGTCCTTGCAATTTAACCTTTTTTGTTTTTCATCTTTGCAAAAAAAAATTTTTGGTTTTAGTCCTTGCAAATTATATTTGTTTTGTTTTTTCGTCCTTAAAGCGGTTTAGATAATGTTTTTTTCACTGTTCAAAGCGCTATCTAAACCACTTTAAGGATGAAAAACAAAATAAATATAATTTGCAAGGACTAAAACAAATTTTTTTTTGCAAGGACGAAAAACAAAAAAGCATTAAATTGCAGGGATTAAAAAGGTATTTAAGCCATAAAAAAATGCTGTGTTTGGGAATGATATTCTAAAAGTGAGTTTAAAAGAATTGATTTGTCTGGATGGCAAAGTAGAATCACCTTAGAAGTGTAAATATAGGCATGTTTTTAAAAAAATTGTAGGTCCCATGCTCTGAATCAATTATCTGCACTTTGGAAGTTAAAAAAATTCACTTGTTTCAAAATCAATTCTATATTCCACAGAATTGATTTTCTTCACCTTGTAAATTATCCAAACAGCTTGATTTACTGTTGAAATCATTTTTGTATAGGGAAAACAGACAGGCTTTTAATGTGTAAACAACATGTGGTAAATTATTTTGTCTGCACCAACCACAAGACTATCTTGATTTAAGTTACTACATTTATGAATGTAGAAATACCCTATTTTTAGTGTATTATAGTTGTGTTAATCTTTTGTCATTTCACTCTCTAACTCAGGTAATAAGCACTTGGGGTGTTCAAAACAATATAGACTTCCTGTCATTATCATACACCAGGCATGCTGAAGATGTTCGCCATGTAAGGTTTATTGCTGATAGGCTTTGTCTTGTTGCTTATGTATTTTGAGTTTCCCCTCTTATATTTTGTGTTTACTACAAAGACTTCCCCTCTAGTATGAAAGCATGTGCAAAGCTTGTATTAATGGAAAATGTTGCATCTAAATCAGTAACTCCAAAATGTCTGGCATCTGACAAATTCTATTGGTGCTTATGATGTTTTCTTATCAATCACTATTCCTATCCTTCTCTAGACTCAGAAAGCTGAATGGAATGTTCATTTTAATTTCCGAACATTTGAATTGAAGATTCAACTACAGAAAATGTACTCGTCCCCTTTCGCAACATATGTAAGGCTAAAGTAAATGGTCAGAATGACATTTGACTGCTGAATATTATAACCAAACATTTTTTAACAAATTTGTCGGCATAATAACAGATTAGATTTTAGTTATGGACTTGTTGTGTGTGTGTGTGTGTGTTTTTTTTTTCATAAATACAAGGGTGTTTTTTTGGCTATGTTTTCAAAAGAATAGGGGCCTGTATAGTAAGTGCAAAGTACTGAGGAACGGAGAGTAATTTACTTATTTGTTTATTCGATGTAATTTACTTCTTTTAACTTCTAAATTTGTTTAGTGGTACAATATTGTTGATTAAGTAAATCATTTTCTTTATTTTAGTTTTCCTCAAAGCATTGTAAAAAATGCAGCATTTGTTATTTGGCAGGCCCGTGAGTTTCTCTCTAAATTAGGTGATCTCAAACAAACCCAGATCTTTGCAAAGATTGAAAATATAGAGGTGAGAAACTTTGAAATCTTTTTGAACATTATTATAGATAAAAGCAGTAGTTCAAGATTGTTTGGTGTGTGTGCTTTATAGTGATTTTGAAATGCATCTTTTGTCTGTAAATTCTCATAGGGATTGACACATTTTGATGAGATATTGCGTGAAGCAGATGGTATCATCCTCTCACGTGGAAATTTGGGGATAGATCTTCCGCCTGAGAAGGTTTGCTTTTAATTCTGTACAGAAGAATCCAATGTTATATGATTCATTTACAAGGAGATACTGAGATAATATTTATTATGATATTTTTCCGTTTGTTTGGTTGTTCTTTTCAGCATGTGTCTGCATATGGTATTTATATCAGTCTTTCTTTACAGCATAATATCAAACTTGTTGACAACTCCCTAATGGATACACATCCTAAATTCCTAATTTATAGTTTATACTCATAAAAAATTATGACCGGGAAAGATGATATGATTATTAATGCTAAGCTGTTGCTTATAATAATGCACTGTATAGCTCTGGCAGTGTTAATTTTGCATGAGTTGCTCCATTGGTATCTAGGTATAGTGAAAAGTAAACATTAGTTCCCACATTTCTTTGAATGGGTGCAGGTGAATAAGCAAGTTTATTAGAGTGTGCGCCTACAAGAAACTAAGTGGGTTGGAGAGAAGAGGAGGGAATTAGACACTTTAGTATGCTGGCAAAGTACGATCAAAAGATGGAATGAGAAGAATAGTAGATAGGAATCAGAAGAATAATGTAGTTGTTAGAAGAATAGAGGTAGGATCATAGCAATTAAGTTTGTAGTGGAACAAGATAAGTTTACTGTTATCAGTGGGCATGCACCCATAAAATTCTGAGAGTATTTATAAGGATTAGTTTGGGATAAACCATTAGGAGAAAACATTTTTTGGGGGAAAGGGTGTAAATGGACATTTTGGAGGGAATCCAGGGGCAGGGTGGGGGTATAAGGGGATGGGGGATATGGTATTGGAGAATCAAATGCAAAGGGTAAACCAAACCAATACTAGCTATTTTGTTGGCTTTCAATTTCTTAATAGAAAACACATTTTAGATAGTGGAAAGAACATCTTATGTTATCCTTGTCATATACAAAAGTGAGGATTACATGGGTAGCAACCTGATTACCTGGGGAGACCATAACTACCAAGTATTGGGTCTTGGTTAGAGAAAACCCAAGTCCCACATCGGTTAGAGATAGTGCCAAAATAGAATATATAAGTGGAAGACAACCCTTACCCTATGAGCTAGCTTTTGGGGTTGAGTTAGGCCCATAACCTTCATTCTAAGATGGTATCCAGATCTTGAACGATCCTACTATGGCTGATTTGATTCCTCCTCCACCTTCTTCTGCCGCTAACTCTATCTTCTCACACACAATCACTGAGAAGCTCACTGATCAGAATTTTATATTGTGGAGACAAGTAGAGCATATGATCAAGGCTCATCAACTTCAACATTTTCCGGTTGCTCTGCAAATCCCTCTGCGATAATGCTGGTATTGTTAATCCAGCGTACACTGCTTGGGAGCATCAAGATCAAATGCTCTTTTCTTGGATTCAATCATCTCTATCAAGTTCGATTCTGGCTCGTGTTCTTGGCAGTGTTCACACTTTTCAGGTTTGGGAGAAGATTCATGATCATTTTCAGAAATTGACTCGTGCAAAAGCTCAACAACTTAGAACCGAGCTTAGATCTACGACTCTTGACACGAAATTTGTGGCTGAGTACTTGCTTCACATCAAAGCCCTAATTGATGCTCTTGCCTCGGTTGGTGATTTGGTGTAACCGCGAGAACATATTGTTGTAATTCTTGAAGGCTTACCTTAGGAATGTGCTTTTGTCATCTTTGTCATTGAGAGCAGGTTCAAGTCTTTCATATTGAAGAAGTTGAGGCTCTGCTTCTTGCTCATGAAATCTGATTAGAAAAGTTTCGCAAGAAACTAATCTCCGATTCTCCTTCTTTGAATCTCATGCAAACACAAGTTCCGACGAGTTCTTCCTCTTCGTAACAAGCTCAGGAATACTTGCCACAAGTGAATTCGGCGTCGCATAATACTGATGGTGACAATTTTCATGGAGGTGCTCATGGTTTTTCTCGCGGAGGCCGTGGCTTTGGTTGCGGAGGCTGTGGCTTTGGCCGTGGTGGTCGCTTCTCAAATATACAGGACCAAGTTTGCTATAAATTTGGTCACACAGCTGCGTTTTGTTATCATCGATTTGATCAGAACTACCAGCCACCGCCTCCTCGGTCAGCTCAGGATTTCCAGAATTATTTTGGTTCAGGCACCTTCAATCAACCTCCTCAGTACACCAATAATCAACATTTTTCTTCTAATTCTGCTTTTGGACCACCAAATCAGTGGAACTCCAATGGTGCTCAGTTCAGGCCTCCACCCAATACTTTCCAGCATTAGCCTATTGCAATGGTTGCCAATTCATCATCAGCTCCCTCAGCTGTTTGGTATCTTGATTCTGGAGCCTCACTTCATGTCATTGGTGATCAACATTCAGCAATTAACCTTAACCAATTTCGAAGGACCTGACCAAATTTTCATTGGTAATGGTCAAGGTTTGGCCATTCACTCTTCTGGTTCCTCATTTCTTACTTCATCTACCAATTCTAAAATTTAATCTAGCCTTGCAATTAGTGTCAGTAAATATGCTAAGGATAACTCAGTTTATTTTGAATTTCAAGCCACTCACTGTCTTGTTAAATCTCAGGTCACCAATGAAGTGTTGGTGCATGGTTTCGTGGGACCAGATGGCCTCTACTCCTTTCCAACTCTTCATTTGCAGCAATTAAAGTCTTCTACACCAGCAGATCATTATGGGATTATACCCATTATTACTCATTATTTGTTTCCTTTTTTGTAAATCTCATTGATTATAAATAAAGGAATATTTTGTGTGGACTGTAACACACAAACAATAAACAATTTCTACATAAGGCAAGGCTGGTTGCCAAGGGGTTTCATCAACTCCCTGGCTTTGATTTTAGAGTAACTTTCTCTCCAGTGATTAAACCAGTTACTATTCGACTAATTCTCACACTTGCTGTCACTAAGGGCGGGACTTTACATCAACTTGATGTAAATAATGCCTTTTTGAATGGGTTACTTGATGAAATCGTCTTTATGTAGCAACCACCAGGCTTTGAATCTTCTGATTCCTCATTAGTTTGCAAACTGAATAAAGCTATCTATGGCCTAAAACAGGCTCCCAGGCAGTGGTTTGACAGAATTCAAAGTACACTCTTACAATTTGGCTTCAAAGCTAGCAAGTGTGATCCTTCTCTGTTTATCTTTCATTCGTCCACTGCAGTTGTATATCTTCTGGTTTATGTTGATGATATAATTGTTGCTGGCAGCTCTACTGCTCTTACTCGGCAACTAATTACCAAGCTCAATTCTAGTTTTTCTCTGAAACAACTTGGTAACCTTGATTACTTTTTGGGAATTGAAGTACATCATCTCTCGAATGTGTCTCTGCTTCTCACCCAAAGCAAATATATCAGGGATCTATTGCAAAAGACCAATATGTATGAGGCCAAGTCAATTTCCACTCCCATTGCATCTAATTGCAAGTTGTCCAAGAATGTGTCAGATTTTCTTCCAGACCCCACTATGTACAGGTCTGTAGTTGGAGCTCTTCAGTATGTAACTATTACTAGACCTGAATTGAGCTATGCTGTCAACAAAGTTTGTCAATTCATGGCTGCTCCGCTTGAGTCTCACTGGATTGCTGTCAAACGTATACTGAGATACCTGAAAGGCACTCTTTCTCATGGTCTTCAACTCAATCCAGCTGTGTCTGACTCTCCCTTTTCCCTGCATGCCCTGTGTGATGCTGATTGGGCAGCAGATCCTGATGACAAAAGATCTACTTCAGGTGTAGGAGTTTACTTTGGTCCTAATCTTATATCCTGGTGGTCTAGGAAACAAGTAGTGACCAAGTCCAGTATTGAAGCCGAATATAGAAGTTTAGCTTAGGTTACTGCAGAAATTCTCTGGATTCAGACATTGCTTACTGAATTGAGAGTTCCATTTGTTGAATTTATTGTAGGAGACAAACTCATTTAGATAATATTGTCCAGGAGAGCTTCAAGAGAATTTATAATAAATCTCTTATTAACATAATATGTTTTTACAATGATTACAAGTTGTAATTACAAGGAGTATTTATATTTGCAACATAACAACATACTCCACAGATTAAATAGTAAAATAAATTGTATCCATGCAACATAATTAGAAATAAACATAGTTAGGAAAAACTAAACAAAGATGATGTTGACTTTTTCAACACTCTCGCTCAACATCATCTCCCTTCCTTCTTACTTCATTTAATTGGGAGCAAAACTTTCCAAATTTGCTGGTAGGCAAACTTTTTGTGAATAAATTTGCAATTTGATCTTCTGCTTGAATTTGTCTCATGTCAATCTCTTCTTGCAAAACTTTCTCTCTAATAAAGTGATGATGCAATTCTACATGCTTAGTTCTTGCATGAAAAACTGGATTCCCTGCTAACTGAATTGCAGATTGATTGTCGCAATATAATGGAATTGCATAGTTTACTTGTTGATGTAAATCATTCAACAGTTGTTTTAACCATGTGCTCTCTTGAGCTGCCATTGTTGCTGCTCTATATTCTGCTTCTGTGGTTGATAAAGACACGGTTGGTTGTCTTTTACTGCACCAAGAAATTGCTCCTGAACCAAGCTTAAACACATATCCTGTTGTTGATCTACGAGTGTCATGATCTCCTACGTACTCAGCATCACAATAACCAACTAACTTGCAATCTTCACCTTTCTTATATATGAGACCATAGTCACTTGTACCCTTTACATATCTTAATATTCGACGTACAACTTCTAAATGATGCTTCTTTGGATTTTGCATATATTGACTCATTACACCAACTGCATAAGCGATGTCAGGACTAGTCAAAGTCAAGTATATTAGACTACCTACCAAACTTTGATACATGGTTGTGTCTTCCAAGTCTTTCCCTTCATGTGCACATATCTTGGCATTTGGCTCCATCGGCGTTGAAATTGGCTTACAATTGAACATCCCAAATTTTTGTAGTAGATCTTTAGCATATTTTTGTTGACAAAGAAATATTCCTTCCTATGTTCGATCAACCTCCAACCCAAGAAAATGCTCAAGTTGTCCAAGTTCTTTCATTTGAAAATGAACTGACAAATTTTCTTTTGTTCAAGAAATTTCTTCAATATCATCTCCAGTAATGATGAGATCATCCACATACACTAACACAATGGCTAACTTTTCTCCATTTGCTATTATAAACAAACTTGAATCTGCAGGTGTTATAGAATAACCATTTTGACTTAAAAACTCAACAATCTTCCCATACTAAGCTCTAGGTGCTTGTTTTAACCCATAAAGTGCTTTTCTTAGTTTGCATACAAACTCGGGATGAGTTTTATTCTCAAATCCCATTGGTTGAATCATATAAATCTCTCGATCTAGCTCTCCATGTAAAAATGCATTCTTTACATCCATTTGCCACAAACTCCAATCTTTATTGGCTGCAAGTGCAAGTAAAACTCGTATAGTAGTAAGTTTTGCCACTAGACTAAATGTTTCATCATAGTCTAGTCCATATTGTTTATAGAAACCACGAGCTACCAATCGAGCTTTATATCTTTCGACTGATCCATCTGGACGGCATTTTATCTTATAAACCCATTTGCAGTATGTGGGTTTCACATCTTTTGGTTTTGTCACCAAATCCCAAGTTTGATTTTCATTAAGAGCATTCATCTCTTCCTTCATAGCTTTAATCCAGCTAATACATTTTGATGCTTCTTCAAATGTTTCAGGTTCTTTTATTATCACTTCTTCAATAGCTGTATAGCCTGCATTAGTATACTTTGGATTTGGCTTACGTATCCTTGTTGACCTTCTAAGTTGTTGCTATTGAGTTGACACTCCTGTTTCATTAGACCCATTTTCTTCTTCTTGTTGTTGATACAAACCAGTTTGCCAAGGATTTTGAGTCACTTCTTGTTCATCACTATAGTCTTCATTTATACTCGGTTGAATTTGCACAGTATGTTCAACTTTTTGTTGTAACTTATTCTTAATTTCTTCTGAGTCTGGTGACACCTTATTTTCTGATGACCACCAAGAGGATGATTCATCAAAGACAACATCACGTGATGTATAACATCTTCCACTCACAGGATCACAACATTTCCATCCTTTCCTTTGATTGTCATAGCCCACAAAGATACATCTTATTGCTTTCTTATCAAATTTACTACGTAAATGACTTGGAACAAATACATAACATACACAACCAAATACTCGAAAGTGGCTAACAGTTGGTTTCATATTCCATAATTTTTCAAACGGTGAAACAAATTCTAACCTTGGTTGAGGTAGTTTATTAATCACACGAGCCGCAGTTTTCATAGCTTCAGCCCAAAATCTTCCAGGTACATTATTTCCATGTAACATACTTCGACAAATTTCTGCAAGATGCTGATTCTTTCTTTCTGCTACACCATTTTGTTGTGGTGTATTGGCACAAGTAAATTGATGATGTATTTGGTGTTCTTTCAAGTATCGAGAGAATTCACCTGAGATATATTCTCCCCCATTATCTGTGTGCAAACATTGGATCTTCTTTCTCACTTTTGCTTTAGCAGTCTCTTTGAACTCTTTAAACTTTGAGAATGTCTCAGATTTTTCCTTCAAAAAGAAAATCCATACATACCTTGAGAAATCATCAATAAAGGTTACCATATATCGATTTCCACTAATTGATGGTTGTTTAACAGGTCCAAACACGTTTGAATGAATCAACTGCAATGGTTCCTTTGCTTGATATTTTGATTCCTCATATAGCAATTGATGTGCTTTACCATATTGATATCCTGCACAAATTGTATCTAATCTTACATTAAGCTGAGGAAGACCTTTAAGCATAGACTTCTTCATCATCATATTTAGCTTAAAATAAGCTAACATGGCTTAGTCACGTGCCATAAATCTACTGACTCATTTGACTTTGTCTTCTTTACATATGCAGATTTTGCTGACATCACGTAAACTGACTCTTGACGTCATCCTTCCATTATTGGCTTTTGAGTCATCGTAACATTACGATATACCTTGACATCTTGTGGACTGAATAAGACACAATGACTTGATGAGGTCAATTGAGCCACTGATAATAAGTTTTTCTTCATACCTGGAACATGGTAGACATCTTTCAATGCTTCCTGGTTAGGACTATATCGAGGTGTAATAACTGTTTGACCGATATGTGCTATCGGAAGCCTTGAATTATTGGCTGTCACCACCTATTAGAGTATATAACAGAATATTTAAATATTTCGTATAGCTTACTGTAGACTCTACTGTATAAGATAATTAGTCTGTACTAACTGAGTTAGTAACAAGCCTGTTAGATAAGTGTGTCAGTGCTGACTCAGCACTTCAGTTAGCTTCTTGTAGACTCTTCTCTGAGTCATGTATATATAAGCTTGTACTCTATCATTTCTAATTGAGTAATAATAATCTTTCAGTTACTTTTCCATTTTCTCTCAAATTCTATTATGGTATTCAGAGCTTGAGAAAGCTTTTCTATGGCTTCCGGTCCTTTTCGCCTTGAACTAGTGTCCACTTTTCCACCTATCGGCGGTGGCGTTGGCGGTGGTACTACTTCTACTTCGATGCCGGCTGATACGGTGGCGTTTGGTGCTTCTGCAACTCCTACTCCAGCGTTCTATGGAGTGACGATTTCGGATAAACTCTCCGACAACAACTTCCTTGTTTGGAAGCAACAGATAGATCCGGTGATTCAAACTCATCGTCTTCATCGGTTTGTTGTAAGTCCAGAAATTCCGATCCAATATCTTTCCGTTTCTAATTGAGATTTAGGGATTGAAAATCCTGCGTATCGGGCTTGGGAATTTCAAGATCAACTTCTCTTGACGTGGTTGCAATCATCTCTTTCTGCGTCTTTTCTACCTCGCATCATTGGTTGCAAACATTCGTTCCAGATTTGGGAAAAGATTCATACACGTTTTCATTCTCAGACCAAAGCTAGGTCTCGTCAATTGCGAACTGAGCTTCGCAACTCCAAGAAAGGAGATCGACCTGTTTTTGAATATTTGTTGCGTATCAAGGCTATAGTTGATTCACTAGCCTCCATTGTAGATCCAGTTTCTGAACATGAGCAATTGGATGTTATTTTGGAAGGTCTTCCAATTGAATTTGAGTCTCCAGTGTCAATAATGAATAGTAAACCAGAACCATTCACCTTTGCTGAAATTGAGTCGCTGTTAGTTGTGCAAGAGGCACGTGTCGAAAAGTTCAAGCAACTGGGTGAGACAGTGTCTCTCAACCTCACTCAGCATAAGAATCAGGAAAATTCGAAGCAATCAGACAATACTTCAGCTACAGTGCAATTTACTCAGTCGAATAATCAAGAGGTGTCTTCTCAGAATCAAACCTACTCTCAAAATCAGTGTGATGAGTCTCAACGTGGTGGTTATGGCTTCTGCATCTGGGGTGGAGGTCGTTCTGGCCGCCGTGGTGGCAGAGGAGGATGTAATAGTAATATCCAGTGTCAAGTGTGCAGTAAGTATGGCCAAACTGTTGCATTTTGCTATCACAGATTTAATCCTTCATACATGCCTTCCTATCCTCCACAACCTCCACAAAATTCCTTTGGTTCATCTCAGTATCAGAATTTTACACCATCATCTGGTCCATCTCATTATCAGAACTTTACACCACCATTTGGTTTTCCTGCACCACAAAATTACTCATATTTTCGTCCTTCTTCACAATCCCAGGCTCATCAGCTTACCTATCCTACTTCTCAGTTTTCTGGCATTCCTTCTCAGTTTGCTACTGGTCCAACACCAGTTATGCCATATCAACCTCAGGCTTTTGTTGCTCAGTCTTCACAACCAGTAGCTTAACAGTCACAAAATTGGTTTGTTGACTTAGGAGCATCTCATCATGTTACTATTGATGCTGCAAATCTCAGCAACTCTGAAACTTTACAAGGAGCTGAGCATGTGTTCCTTGGCAATGGACAAGGTTTGCCCATACAGCCAATTGGTTCTGTTGCATTTAATTCTAGTCCTAACCTTCATATTACTCTTTATCTCAATAATTTACTGCATGTTCCTTGAATAACCAAAAATCTAGTCAGTGTAAGCAAATTTGCACAGGATAAAAATGTCTATTTTGAATTTCATCCCTCTCTTTGTTTTGTTAAATCTCAGGTTGATCATTCTGTTTTACTCAAAGGTTTTCTTGGTCAAGACGGTCTCTATCAATTTCCATCTCTTCCTCTCAGTTCAAGTCTACCTCAACACTCTCCAATTGTTTCTCCATCCATTCATTCTGTAAATAAAGCTTCCACTGTAAATCCACACAATTCCACAGTAGTTTCTTTGTGGCACAATAGGCTTGGCCATCCGAATTTTACTGTTTTGTCTCATGTACTGAAACTTTGTAATATTTCTCCATCAAATAAAATGAGTTTTGACTTTTGTGTAGCATGTTGTATGGGGAAGTCACATAAGCTGCCCTCTCACTCTTCCTCTACTGTTTATACTGAACCCTTACATTTGATATTCTGTGATCTCTGGGGTCCTTCCCCTGTTGTATCTTCTATGGGTTACAGCTACTATGTTTCCTTTATAGACGCTTATAGTAGATACACCTAGATATACTTCCTTAAGCAAAAGTCTGAAACTCTAAACATTTTTAAACAGTTTCAATCTCATGTTGAACTTCAGTTGAATAAGAAAATTAAAGAAGTTCAAACTGATTGGGCGGGGGGGCGGGGGGGGGGGGGGGGGGGGAGAGTTCAAACCTTTTACCCAGTATCTTAATTCTCTTGGAGTTCATCACAGGTTGATTTGCCCTCACACACACCATCAAAATGGTGTGGTTGAGAGGAAACATCGCCATATAGTTGAGGCTGGACTTTCTCTTTTGTCTCATGCTTCTCTTCCCTTGTCTCATTGGGATCATGCTTTTCACACTGCCATTTATCTCATAAATAGAGTTCCAGCATCTCACCCTCCCTTTGCAGTTCCTCTTGTTACTTTGTTTAACAAAACACCAGATTATTCTTTTCTTAGAGTGTTTGGGTGTGCTCGCTATCCTCACTTACGTCTTTTTAATCGTCACAAACTACAGTTTCGATCTACTGTTTGTACCTTTCTTGGCTATTCCCCTCGTCACAAAGGTTATAAGTGTCTAGACTTAAATGGACAATTGTTTATCTCCAAAGATGTTATCTTTGATGAGTCTACTTTTTCCTTTGCCAAACATAGTCCTGAACCTCTGTTACCATCCACCACTGCCAGAATTTTACCTTTAGGGATTGTTCCTGCTTCAGTTACGCTTATTAATCCTACTGCAAACAGATCTTCTGCTGATGTCTCTGTTCCTCAAATTGTTCTTCCTCAGTCAGGGTCTGTTAACCCTATGCAGACTTGTTCAAAGTCTGGAATTGTTAAACCTCGCCTAAATCCAACTCTGTTACTTAGTGTTGCAGAACCAACTACTGTCAAGCAAGCTTTGATCTCTCCTCAATGGAGACAAGCTATGCAAACTGAATATGATGCCTTGATGTCAAACCATACATGGACTTTGACTTCTCTTCCACCTGGAAAAAATTGCTGTTGGCTGTAAATGGGTATTTTGCATCAAAGAAAATCCTGATGGTACCATTAACAGATACAAGGCTAGGTTAGTTGCTAAAGGTTTTCACCAAAAGTTTGGCCGTGATTACTCAGAAACCTTCTCACCTATGGTAAAACCAGTCACTATTCATCTTATTTTAACTCTGGCTCTCACAAATAATTGGGCTATTCAGCAAGTTGATGTAAACAATGCATTTTTGCATGGATTACTTAATGAGGACGTCTACATGGTTCAGCCACCTGGGTTTGAATCACAGAATTCTGCTCTTGTTTGCAAATTGCAGAAAGCTATCTATGACTTAAAATAGGCCCCTCGGGCATGGTATGAGAGACTTACATCCACCCTCATTGGGTTTGGTTTTGTTCAGAGTAAATGTGATCCCTCTCTTATGGTACTTAATTCTGTTGATGGTTATATCTACATTCTCATTTATGTAGATGATATCATTTTAACCGGTTCATCTACTAAGCTTCTACAGTCTGTTATTGAGAGGTTACACTAAGTGTTTTCACTCAAGCAACTTGGTGATCTTGAGTATTTTCTTGGTTTTGAGGTTAAACATCTCTCCAAGGGATCGTTGCTACTGTCTCAATCCAAGTACATTCATGATTTGCTACTAAAGGCTGGGATGGATGAAGCAAAGGGAATTTCTACTCCACTACCTGGTGGACTCAAATTATCCAAACATGGTTCAGAGTACATGGATGATCCTTCTTTGTATAGATCTATTGTGGGAGTCCTACAGTATATCACTGTTACAGACCTGAAATTGGCTACAGTGTTAACAAGGTTTGTCAGTTTATGGCACAACCCTTACTGTCACATTGGCAAGCTGTCAAGCGCATTCTAAGATACCTCAAAGGCACTATGTCCTATGGATTACATCTTCAGCCAGCATATCAATCTTCTCCGTTTTCTCTTTCTGCCTTCTGTGATGCAGATTGGGCATCTGATATTGATGACAGAAGGTCCACATCTGGGGCTTGTGTGTTCTTTGGACCCAATTTGATCTCCTGGTGGTTTAAGAAGCAGTCTTTAGTTGCTCGCTCAAGTGCAGAAGTTGAGTATCGCAGCCTTGTAATGACTGCTTCTGAACTCCTCTGGATTCAATCACTTCTTCATGAGCTCAAAGTTGAATGCAAAACTCCTGTTATATTCTGTGATAATCAGAGTATAGTTGCCCTCAGTCATAATCCTGTTTTGCACTCTTGTACGAAACACATGGAGCTAGATATCTTCTTTGTCCGAGAGAAAGTTCTCAGTCGTTCTCTGGTTGTCACTCATGTACCAGCTCACAATCAACTGGCTGACATTCTGACTAAATCCCTATCCAAAACTAGATTTGTTACTCTTCGTGACAAACTCTGGGTCATTGATTTCTATCAATAACCCTGTGTTTGTAGGTGGAGTATTAGAGTATATAACATAATATGTAAATATTTTGTATAGCTTACTGTAGACTTTACTATATGAGATAATTAGTCTGTACTAACTGAGTTAGTAACAAGCCTGTTAGATAAGTGTGTCAGTGCTAACTCAGCACTTCAGTTAGCTTCTTCTAGACTCTTCTCTGACTCATGTATATATAAGCTTGTACTCTATCATTTCTAATTGAGTAATAATAATCTTTCAGTTACTTTTTCATTTTCTCTCAAATTCTATTACCACCACACGGTTTCCTTTGTATTCAGGTAGATTATGTAGCTTTTGTTTGTCATCTATCATGTGATTTGAACACCCTGAATCAACAATCCAATCATTCTCATAGTCAATTCGTTCTGCTGCTGTAACTATGAGAGCCGCTTCTTCTTTTTCTTCTTCTATTGCGAATGATGCTTCAGTGTCCCACTCATCTTCATATGTCTTCTTGGAACTAGAAGTAGCTGTATTACTTTCTGCAAAATTTTTCTTGAACCAACAATCTTTCGCAATATGGCCCATCTTCCCACAATTATAACACTGACCATCAAACTTCTTACCAAAGTTGCGATTCTTTGAAGCTCCCCCTATATGACAACATCCTTTATCACCATTCTTTTTAGATCCCCCTCTATGATACTGCTTGGATATTCCTTTACCTTTGCTGATGTAGAGTGCTTCCTCTTCACTCTTCAATGGAACTCCTCCCATTTGTTTAGCCATTGCTTCTTGGCTAGCAAGCAAATTTCAAACTCAACAAGTGATGGTTGTGTCGGCCATCCTTGTATTGCAGTAACAAAACCTCGATATTCTGGTCTTAAACCATGAATAATAATTCTTTTTATTCTGCTATCTCCAATAGTAGCTAGTGGATCTAACTCTGAAATTTCGTGACATATTGATTTCACCTTATGAAAATATTGGGCGATTGTAATGTCAGGTTGTGTCATCGAAAGCAACTCATTCTCAAGTAGTTGCAACTTTATATCATTCTTCTTTGAAAAAAGTGTAGCCAAAGCATCCCATGCTTCTTTTGGTGTTTTTGTATTTCGAATATGCTCCAGCATTTCTTCTTCAACTATTGCCTTCAAAGCTAACATTGCTTTGCCAGCTTTAATTTTCCATTTTCACAAGGTGCCTGTGGCATCTTCTGTTGTCGGTGGTGTGACATCATGACCACTAACTATTTCCCAAAGGTCTTGACCTTGTAGGTAGGACTCTATACACGTTACTCACGTGTAGTAATTTTGGTTATTAAGCTTCTTGATTCCTCCAACTACTTGAAGGTCACCCATTGTATATGAAAGGTTTCAACTTATTTGAAACTCAAATAAAAGAAGCTCACCCAAAATTCAGTCCCAGAGCATCAAGCTCTGATATCAATTGTTGAATTTATTGTAGGAGACAAACCCATTTAGATAATATTGCCCAGGAGAGCTTCAAGAGAATTTATAATAAATCTCTTATTAACATAACATGTTTTTACACTGATTACAAGTTGTAATTACAAGGAGTATTTATACTTATAACATAACAACATACTCCACACATATTAAATAGTAAAATAAATTGTATCCATGCAACGTAATTAGAAATAAACATAGTTAGGAAAACTAAACAAAGATGATGTTGACTTTTTCAACACCATTTTCCCCTCCTACAGTATACCGTGACAACTTAAGTGCTGTCTGTCTTGCTGGCTCATAATCCTGTTTTGCATGCCAGGACTAATATGGAAATTGATCTATTTTTTGTACGTGAGAAAGTGCTTGCTAAGCAACTCAAGGTTTAGCATGTTCCAGTTCAAGACCAGTGGGCTGATGTGCTCACCAAACCTCTTTCTCCAACTCGGTTTCTGTTTCTCAAGGACAAACTCAAAGTGACTGAGCTTTCTCAAGCTCACCCACCTTGAGTTTGGGGGATGTGAGTATACTGTTTAAGAGAGCAGTTCACAATTAGTTAGGGTACAACTGTCAGTAGGACAACTCATTATCCATATGATCCATTAAAAAAAAGGGTCACCGACCATATTATCCACGCACCAAGCCCAAAAGTGTTGGGCATAAGGGGGTGTATTGGGAAAAAAACCAAGTCTCACATCGGCAATAGATAGTGCCAAAATAGAATATATAAATGGGGGACAACCCACCCTCATCTTATGAGCTAGCTTTTGGGGTTGAGTTAGGCCCATAATCCACATTCTAAGAATTATGAATGTATATTTTAGAATAAGAGCAAGGAGAAATCACCGAGATAAAAGCCCAAGGATCAATTGTGGCAATGAAAGGAAGGAATGGAAGTGTATTTTTTTAAGAAATATTTTAAAGAGATGTGGGTGGCACAAAGGAGTGTTAATGATATGTAAGATGAGATGGCTTGAGGGATTAGGAGGTGGGAAATATCATACTCAGTGAATCAAGAGGCTTCGAATGCAAAGATAATGAATCTTGGTGGTGGGAAGCAAGTGTTGAAGCAAAGGTTAAAGTTAAATGAGAGTGCAATAAAACTTGGCAGTGTGTTAAAAAGATGAGAGATGGGAAAAATATATGGCAGTCTAGAAAGATGCTAAGGCGATGCGCAAGGCAAAATCTAAAGGTAGAGAAAGGTATATTTATAGGCTTGCTAAAGGTAGAGAAATGAAGACAAGTGGGATTTAGATCAATTTAAATGTGTAAAGGACAAATAGGGTATAAACTTGGTTATGGAACAAGTATCAAGGAATGATGAAAGTTACATTTACGAGTTAAGTAATGAAGGACATGTGACATTAACGAACTTGGATATTTTAAACACTAGTTAGGATGACAAAAGTCACACCTTTTATTGTAGTACACATTACGAGTTACTTTCATCTCTAAATTTTTCTCTCTAAAATTCTATAACTCTACAACTTTCTCTCTAAAATTTTATATCTACAATTTTCTCTCTCTAAAAATTGTCTAAAATTTCTCTCTCTAACATGCTCAAGAGTAAGTGAAAATTACTTTTTGATTAGTGCATAGTTCAAAAAAATATGATGTTTTAATAGTGATGAGAGTATATATATAAATTTCCCCAGATTGATAGGTTAATGAATATATTTTGTTTACTTTCTAAGTGGTTGATCTAAACTTGAGGTTATGATAGCAAAGTCATAATATTTTTCATTATAAATTTGTTATTTTGATTAGCTAACTAAGTAAGCAAGTTTTGTTTTTAATGTTTATTTGGTATTCCTTTGTTTGGATAAATGTTCTTATTACTGTGTTTCTTCTTCTTCTTCTTCTTTTTTTATTTTATTTAATATTACTGTGTAATTGTGTTTCTTTCTTTTCATAAATTAACATTCCTTTTTATTTTAGTAGGTTTTACATTGTATATTTTATAAAATGTCCAACACATATAAGCTAATACTTTGGTACTTTTTCTTAAAGAAAAAGTATTGTTATATTTTTGAAATTGTTGATTTTATATAAAATGTTACAAAATAAATAATAAAATGTTAAAAATTACGAAAATATAAAATTTCACAAAGTAATAAAAGTTATAGACTTTAAATATTATTTTTTAGACGGTGGCTACGGTGGACCACCTTTATAGGTGATACCGTGGACCACTTTTAATAATCGTTAGATTCATCTTAGACTCATAATGATATTGTGCATCTCACATATTGGATCCCTTCCCCACTTTCCTTTGCAGCCATTCTCCGCCGTGCGCCGCCGCCGGAGGCGATTTCCGGTGGCGGCGCCACCTTTTTTTTTTCTTTCTTTTCTTTTCTCTTTGCCCTCATCTTTGCCAGTGTCATCGTCGTCGTCGGAATCCTCATCTACGCTGCCACCGAGATCAGATTCAAAATAAGCTTATGAAGCATTGTGAATGTTTATGCTACTGGGGGCATTATTTATTTCTTTAACAAATCCACTTTGGCAAAACAGGTATTTGATTTCCACATCCATGATACCATGATAGCATTGACCTTTTGGGAGCACATGTGACGCCAATTCCTTGTTGCCGTTGTTTCCTCCATATGTTTCTCTTTATGAATCTGTCCTCCAAAAATCACGATGCTATGTTTCCATGAGTCCTAAAATATCAAGCCGGTACAACTTTGAACCAAAAGCCCAGAAATAAATAAAATTGAAGACTCGTAGTTGTCAGAGTTGACACTATGAATTCATCCAAAAATGATCGAATCTCGCCATTTCTGAAGGAGAAAAAAGACATCTATTTTTCTGAGCTGAAAACCCAAAATGAAACCCAGGTTTTTCTTTCCTTATTTTAGCAATCAAGGGCATGAATGACTGAACGAAACCCACGGACCAAAAAACCAAAAGGGTATTATTTTTTTCCTTTCATTCACCTTTAAAAAGAGTATTAAGCAAGCTTCCGCCGTGAAGATAAGGAAGCACTCGAAGGGGGGTTTGGTGCGCCTCCAGAACCATTGCGTGTTGTAGATCTCAGATCTCGGTGGCGGTGGAGATGAGGATTCCAGCGAAGATGGTGGCGAAGATGAGGGAGAAGAGGAACGACAATTAAGGGAAAAACAAAAAGGTGGCGCCGCTGCCAGAAATCGCCTCCGGTGGCGGCGAACAACAAAGAGGGGTTGGAGAGGAAGTTGGAAAAGGGTTCCAATGTGTGAGATGTATACTGTTATTGTGAACCTAAGATGAATCTAACAGTTATTAAAAGTGGTTCACGGTAAACCACCTATAAAGGTGGTCCACCGTAGCCACCGTCTATTTTTTAAATTATAAATTTTATGTTAAATATTACAGACTAATAAATTTTCTAAATATATGGAAGTTATAAACTAAAAAAATTTAGATATTTTCACTCTTCAGCAATTTCAATTTAAAAAAGTTAGTATGATTTTTTAAAGAGAATGTGAAAACGAACCCCATAAAATTAGATTGATGTTAAAATGAACATTCATAGTAAAACTATATTTAATATATTTATAAATGTTATAAATGTATAATCTGATTTGAAAGAATTTTTTTATTGTTTTATTTAAGGGAAATTGCTAGTCCCTGCTCCTTTTTGGAATTATAGACAAAAAACTGGTTTGTTGGACAAGAAGCTTTCACTGGTGACTCATCCGAGTTCTTTTTTTAACACAATTCATGCACTGCAAAAGAAAACCTTCAGCTCTCTCCAATGGTTTAAAACCTGACCCAATGTCTTAACCCAATGGTTTTAAAAATTGTTAGATGGTTATTAACCATATAATAATAAATAATTACCCAATGGTTTTAACAATTTGATTGATGGATGGTTGGATTGTTGGTGGGAAAATGGATCGAATTGCCACCCCTAGCTGGGGTTGAAACTAATGGGCAAAGACTTGGTGGAGCCGCAAAGGATTTCAGTATATTGATAGGTTTGCACTAAGGGACAACCTTGAGTGCTTATTTTTATTCCATGGTTTTGGATGTCCTTGCAGTTGACAACATATCTTGGGGCCAATGCCACAATGCATTCTTTTGGTAGATGATTTAGTATTAAAAGGGAATAAATGGTAAATTAAAGAGTTTCAGATTGAAGTTTTGTAATGACATGGTTTTTATTCGAGTAAAAGTAAAACTGAGAATATAGAATGCAAGTTTGACATGATGTGCACCAACACTAAATGAGGTGAAAATTGTGGATCATCATATCTTACCAGAAGTCACACAGTTTACATATCATGGATCTATCATTCATAGTGATAGAGAAATAGAGGAAAATTTAAATCATATAATTCAAGTGTGGTGAATGAAATGGAAGATTGCTTAAAGTGTTATTTGTGATTAAAAGGTGCCTTCCAAGCTAAAAGTAAAAGTTTATTGCATGGCCTTGAGACAAATGATGCTTTATGGTACTGAGTTTTAGGTGGTAAAGTGCTAACAAGAGCATAACCTAGGTGTTGCAAATATGAGAATATTGTGTTGGATGAGTAGTTATACAAAAACAGATTAGGAAGGAATGTATTTGAGATAAATAGGAGTGGCACAAGTTGAGGAAAAGATGTTAGAATTGTGCCTAATAAGATGGTCTGTCTATGTGAGAAGAAGACTATAGAAGCCCAGTAAGAAGAGTGAACCAAATGGACGATAGCCTAATAATTAGAGGAAGAAGAAGACAAAAACTTTGTGAACCCATTAAAAAAGACTTGGATCTTATTATAGTTTCAGAGAACTTTGCAGTAAGAGAATGAACAAAGTAATTAAGAGAAAGTTTAGAGAGTGAGGAAGACAGAGGAGAGAATCTGAGAGAAACTGAAAATGTTATTATTGATCAATAATAATGTGTACAAGAGGTTGAGTCTATTATAGACTCTGAGAAATACAGAATCAGTTGCATAGCTAGCTGAGTTCTAACTACCTAATAGATGCTAACTGAATCTCACAGCTGTAATCTGCCAGCTGCACACAACTGTACGTAACTAAGGAGAAGTAAACACCAACAGAGCTGACTCAGCAAGAGCCACTCGAGTCTAGAAGTATATATACTGACAGATCTAAATGGTCTTTTTGAAGACTTGGTAGTTGATAGAAAAAAAAAAAAAGGACTTCCTTTGATTTCAGTTAGTAGGAAAATGGCTTTGGTGGCTCTTGTACTATATCACTCTTTGAGCCCATTTCATGGATCAGCTCAACTAAAAGGTTAAGCTTAAGATCCAAAGTGGTTTTAAATCTAATAGTTTCTACTCTGTTCAATACAATAATTCACTCGAATCTTGCATATATCTATATGGATTGGCAGGTGTTTTTATTCCAAAAAGCGGCTATTTACAAATGTAACATGGCTGGAAAACCTGCTGTTGTCACACGTGTTGTGGACACTATGACTGATAACCTAAGACCTACTCGTGCTGAAGCAACTGATGTTGCCAATGCAGTGTTGGATGGTATGTTTTATTTTCCTGATATAGTTCCTTTTTGTTATATTGCGTGAGTTTTGTTTTGAATTGTTTAGATTTTGATGGATTTATGCATTATCTAGACATTAACATTGGATGCACTGCATGTTTCTATTTATTTATTAATGCTCCTTCAATTTTATGGTGTTTAGCCATGGTTGTATCATCTCTAAATGTTCCTTTTTCCCATTTTGATGGATTTTTGCATTATCTATACACTAGCATTGGATGAACTACATGTTTCTATTAATTTATTCACACTCCTTCAATTTTTATGGTGTTTATCCAAGGTTGTATCATCTCTATTTTTTTTTTATTTTTTTTATTTTGATGGTTTAGGCAGTGATGCAATTGTTCTTGGGGCAGAGACTTTGCGGGGATTATACCCTGTAGAGACTATTTCCACTGTTGGAAAAATTTGTTCTGAGGTAGGAACTAGTATGTAATTCTTTTAACGCTTAATTATCAAATTGGTCCCCAAATTATTTAAAATGCTTCAATTTGGTCCCCAAATTTTAAAACGCGTCAATTTGGTTATCAAATTTTTAAAAATGCATCAATTAGGTCATTTCCGTCAAATTGAATTGACACCGTTAAGACCAAATTTTCAGCGATTTTTGTTTACAAATAGTGGCAATTTTTAACCGCCACTATATTTATTATTATTAAAAATAAAAAATATATAAATTAAAAAGAACAAAATTTTAAAAATTCAGGTTCCCATTTGTGCGAGAGGAAGTAAGATGAAGAAGGGACCAATTTCAGGGCACCCACCTTCGTCGAATTCCTCCACACCACCTGCGTGCGTGTAAACCCCGCACCTCCCCACCACGTGCTATTCTTGCAAACATAAATTTTTTTTCTCCTCCACCGCCACGCGCGGCGCTACCGCCATCACCCGCCCACAGTTGGTTCCTGCCGTACTTGCTCGCCGTTAAGTTTGCGAACTTACTTCAGCTTAGGAGTTCAACGCGGAGATCGGGCACATCCTGCGACCTTTGTGGGTCTTCGATCGTGCGCGCAGCCCCCTACAACACTGTGACTAAGGATACCGCGCTGTTGCGCTGCTGCTGCTGTACACGAACTGCTTCCACGTTGATTCAGATCCAGATCTGCGAACGTCGACTAAGGATCCTTCATTGTTGTGGATTGCATTTTGATTGGGTTTTTGGTCTCGATTTTGAGTTGGGTTTGGCGTTGAAAGTTGCTATTTTGTGTGTTTTTGTTTTCGCAGGTTTGTTGATGGATGGTGGTTTTGATTCTGGTGTTGGGTTGAGGATAAGCCTGTGAGGTGGTGAGGCTGAAGCAACTGCTGAGGGAAGTTGGTGTCCAACAATGAAAACACAAACACCATTTTCGATTAAGGCGTCTGCTTTTTTTTTTAAAATAATAATAAATAGTGACGGTTTTTGATAGAGGACTAAAAAGCTACAAGAGGAGATTAAAATGGAGCCCAATCTTAGAATATGATTTTATGTATTTGGGCCTTTTATTGGGCTTTTATATTTGGCTTTTTTATAGTATGAACCTAAAGGCACAAGACCCATTAATAAAAACCCAAATAACTAAAAAGGCCTAAATTAAAAATAAACATAATTAAAAACATAAAAAGGCCAAATATAAAAGCCCAATACATAAACTCCTATTCTAAGACTGGGCTCCATTTTAATCTCCTCTTTTAGCTTTTTAGTCCTCTATCATTAAATTCAAAGATAAGAATCAAGGGTAGTTCCTAAAAACTTAGAGAGAGTTTCCTCTCACAAAAGCATCAAAGCTTATTTCCAAATGAGTGAAAACTGATTACAAAGTTTTCATTTGGCCTTTTTATAATATGAACCTAAAGGTCCAAGACCCATTAATAAAAGCCCAAATGACTAAAAAGACCAAAATTAAAAATAAATATAATTAAAAACATAAAAAGGCCAAATATAAAAGTCCAATACATAAACTCATATTCTAAGACTGAGCTCCATTTTAATATCCTCTTGTAGCTTTTTAGTCCTCTATCAGTTTTTAACCGCCACTATTCATAAATTTAAACCGCCGGTATTTGTAATTTAATGCCGTCACCCTCAATTGGACGAAAAGGACCTAATTGAGGCATTTTTGAAAATTTGAGGACCTGATTGGAGCGTTTGAAAATTTAGGGACCAAATTGAGTCGTTTTAATTAATTTAGGGACCACATTGGTAATTAAGCCTTCTTTTAATCAAACATTAAGTTTGGCGCCAAACACATTTTGAGTTTCTGAATGCTTTCTAAGGTGCTAGGCAGACATTCTCTTAACCAGATGCTCCTTGCAGGCAGAGAAAGTTTATAATCAAGATTTATATTTCAAGAAGGCTGTCAAATTTGTGGGAGAGCCAATGACTCATTTGGAAGCAATAACTTCCTCTGCGGTACTCCTGACATTTTCACTAAATTTTATTTGGGGCTGTTTTAATTTTTTTTCCCACTGCCATTACACTATTCACTTGCTTAAAGAAATTTGTGCTTTAGTAAAATACATATTTTGGAATAATTTCCTTGTGTCAACTTGCAGGTTCGGGCAGCCATCAAGGTTAAGGCTTCTGTTATTATTTGCTTTACTTCATCCGGAAGGGCAGCAAGGTTTCATTTCTCTTTTTTTATCACTCCCCTTTTATTATTTTAAGAATTGTCTAATGCTTTGGTCATCGATCCAAATGTTTATGCATTTCTTGTTTATATATAAAGTTATTATTTTAATACCTTAACAGTTCATGTTGGGTTGAGTTGACAGTTGCTTGTTATTTTCTTGCACTTTTGATGTCTGGTTAACAGATCATTTGAGTTATCTGTTATTGTGTAAATGTGTAGGTTGATTGCTAAGTACCGTCCAACCATGCCTGTGATATCCGTTGTCATTCCTCAACTAAAGACAAATCAACTTCGATGGACTTTCACTGGAGCTTTTGAGGTATTTAATTGACATGAGTTGTTTCAGGAATATTCTGATTGAGCTCAAGTCATAGATCAACAAATTTAGGATTCTGTTATCATATCTTATCTTTAGGTTTTTATCTTTGTTATTCATTTTTTTATCTTATAGGGAGTTGGTTGAGGGAGAGGATAATAAATATAGGACAATCTGTCAGGGAGAGACACTTCTGGTGATTTTCTCTTGAATTGTATTGTGGAGCTTGTGCACCGGGAGAAGGGGGCAGTAGATTAATCTGCCAATCTCTTTTTCTATTTGAAATAATAATACCCCACCATTTTTGGGCACCCATCATATTCACATGAATCCTGAGGCTGGCATGATTAGATTCCTTGAGTCAGCTCAGTCTTTTTGGGCACCATAATAATTTATTGAAACTTAGGGCTTTGTATATATTCTTGAATTCTTCTGTAATGGAGCTTGATAATAAAGCCTGATTGAATTAGCTCCTCTTAGACTACTGACTAAAGTTCTTCAAAGATATATATATATATATATATATATATATATATATATATATATATATATAATTTTTTTTTCCAATTGTATCAGCTTCTTGTACTAATTCCTTTTGGTTTATCCACTAATCACACAAGCAATGCCTCGGACCTTGTGGATAATCCTTAGCTCATAAAAACTTTGCTTGTTTGTATTCATTTCCATGTAAAGAAGCAGCCATTATACAAATGCAATTCAAACTTTATTTGATAGGGAAAGTGGATAAAAAATGCTATTTTTCTGTGATTTTAAACTTTCTTTAAGCTCACTGTTTTTTTTCATTCTTTTCTTGACTTATATTATAACATTTTGCCTTGAAACTAATGTGTTCTTGCTGTTTCCTTTTATGATTCTATGGCAGGCAAGACAATCACTTATTGTGAGAGGTCTTTTCCCTATGCTGGCAGATCCACGGCATCCAGTAAGAATTATTTGATGTCAATTGATTTAGTGATGTAAAATGGGGAATGGGAACCAATGGAAGAACTCAAAACCTCAGAAATTCTTATTCTACATATCTAATATTTAAAATATTAAAACTGGATGTGCCTTATATAATGCAAATCAATTAAAAGAAATTTTAATATCAAACCTAACTTACGAAATCCAAATTCAGAATAGCAAGTAAAATACTAGTCTAATTGAAAGTTGGATATTCCAAGGCCTAAACATCTAATTGCTAATTTCCAAACTACTACGGATTGCTCCCTAAATCTGAATTATAATTAGTTGTTATTTCCAGATTGAAACTTGGTATAAAATCAACGTCCTATCTTTTTATTTCCCTCATCACAAGCAATTCTAGGATTATTCTGATCTAGGGGTGACACTATAGTTTGGATTTGAATATTCCTTTATTCCATGCATTCTGGGGTGAGCCATTACAAAAACTGTAAAAATGGAAGTTTATTTAGTATTGCTAAGGTGTATTTATGGTCATGCACTTGTTAACATGTAAGCATGTCTTTTGGGTGCAGGCTGAGTCTAAAAGTGCAACAAATGAATCAATTTTGAAGGTTGCTTTAGACCATGGCAAGGCTTTTGGTATCATAAAGCCACATGATCGAGTTGTTGTATGCCAGAAAGTTGGTGACTCTTCAGTTGTGAAGATTATTGAGCTTGACGATTAGAACTTGGATCATTTTCAAGGTTGCATTATAAGATGTCTTCTCTGTTTTAGTATTTTCTGTTGTAAGTTGTAATAATAAAAACATTCGAAAGGTATATTAATAATATTGGAAGAAATGCACTTGGGGAATGGATATTCATCCATTGCCAGCATGCCAACTTGATTATAACATAATACCACGGAATCCTTTTTGTCAGTACATATGCAAGTTAATTTCCAGTCGATACAGATGGAGTAGTATAGATTGTTCCGCTGAAGTATCTATCTACTTCCATTTGCTTGTTTCTGTCATGTTGTGTTGGATAATGAGCAATGTTTATTGCTGACTTGCCACGATATAATGTCATAGGTCCCCACTATTCAATCTTCCAACTCCAAGAATTCTTTTTAGCCAGAGTTCCCAATACTGGCTAGGGGTGTTCATGAATACGGGTAACCCTTGAACCTAACCCGACTCAATTAGTTTGGTTTGGATTTTTTGAGGGTTTGGATCAAATCTGACCCAACCCATTCAAACCCATCAGTGTACGGGTTGGGTAATGGATTCTGTATTTTGAATCCGTGACCCGACCCGACACGTAGCATGAAATTAAATTTATTATATATATTATTAAATTAAGAAATACATAAAATCATAGCTTTTTTGGCTAATTTTTAATCACACATGAATTTTATTTCTTTTTTAATTGTTTTTATTTTTTGATTTAATTTTGTATATGTTTTCTCATGCTAATATAATAGTTTATTTCTATCTAAAATAAAATATTGTATTAACATTGAAACCATTAATTTTATTAATCAAATATTGTCACAATTTGATCTTTTTGGAGGGTATGTAGTCATCATATATTTGCAAAGCTCTAGGCAAAAACAAATTGTTCTAAAAAAATTCTAATTTTTACAAAAAAAAAATATTTTTAAAAGTTCAGACCCGATAAACCCAACCCGATCCAATCTGTTTGTGAACGGGTTGGTTCGGTTCGGATTTACAATAAAATTGTACAAATTCGACCCAACCTAACTTGTAAAATTTTGATCGGGTCGGGTAACAGGTTTAGCCAAACCTGGTCCAACCCGACCCGTGAACACCCTTAATACTGGCTATAGCTTTGAGTTATGCTACTGCACTTGATCTTGCAACTACATGTAGGCACCTCTCATAATGACAATTCAAACTTAGTTTATCATGTTGCGGAGGACTAGCCCTTTTTGCTAGACTCAACTTTCATTGTTTCATTTTAAGGTAATTTATAGTTATAATTTAATGATTAAATTAATAAAAATCACACTTCATAGTTTTCTTTTTGGGATAATTTCAAGTAACAAGTATATCATTTACATATATTTATGTTGAAGTTGAATGTTTCATGAACAAGGTATGAGCTATAGATCCTAATTTTAGTTGTCATGAAGGTTAGTTGGATTCCAACCTGTTCCATCCAAAATTGAGATGTATTTACCTGATTTTATGGTAATTGTTGATGTCCTCCTTTTTGCTTCGGTTAACCAGCTTCCTTGACACAATATGGGGTGGTACCTTCAAAGATACTTTACATTCCAATGTAAGTGTGTGTGTGTGTTTCCTTGACACAACAGGGAGTGGTATCTACGAAGATACTTTACTTTCAAGTGTGTGTGTGTGTGTGTGTGTTTCCTTGACACAATAGGGGGTGGTATCTACAAAGATACTTTACATTCATTTGAGTCCTTTTGTTCATTTTGTAATAGTCCTTACAATACAAAAATGAAAAAAAAAATAGATATATTAGAAGGACTGAAAATAACAAGGGTTAATTATATTTTTAGTTCCTGAACTTTTTTGGATTTTTACTTTTAGTCCTTGAACAAAATTTTGACTGGTTTGAGTCCCTGAACTTTTGGTCCGTGTATGCATTTAGTCATTACCATCAAATATCATTGTTAAATGGTGATGTGGCGGTAACTTTCTTAGGTTTTCATTATAACAACTAGAAATTGGTAGCTTCATTTTACCTTCGAACTCTTTGCCCGCACCCTCCATTCCCCCTTTTACTTCACCCTAACTTTCTAAGCATAGTTAAACTCACAAGCATATCACTCAAAATTTAGAGGATTATCGCATCCTTCACAATACAATAGTCAAATCACACAACCTATTACAATCCAAAAAAGGCTTAGCCATGTCATCATCATCGCCTTTACAAAAGACAAGGTGTTGAAGGTGTAAGGTGGTTAATGCCATGAGATTCAACAATTTGGAAACAACGTGCTCCCGTAGATGTAACCCCTATGGCAAATGGAAAGCTTAAGATAAGTCAAAGTCTAGCACAAGAAAATGGATGGCAGAATGTCGCACTTGACGAAGACTCGTAGTTGCTGGACATTGTGCAAAAATGCGTCGGTCCAGATCCCGTTTGTGTAGTCATTACCAGATCTGACGAGGTACCGTCGCCTAGGCTTCTACAATTTGTACCAGATTTTTGTGCATACAGTGATTCGCTGAAGGAGGCTTGTGAATTGTGATTTTCCAGCAAATAATAATAAAATTAATGCCCTGTTAGTGATATTTGACGGTAGGGACTAAATGCATTAATGGAACAAAAGTTCAGGGACTAAAAATAAAAATCCGAAAAAGTTCAGGGACTAAAAACGTAATTAACCCAAATAACAAGGAACAAAAACAAAATTTTTATTTTATTAAAGACTTAATGCAAAGAAAAAAAAAATTAGGGACTCAAAACAAAATTTGCTAATTTTTCAAAGACCTAAAACATATTTAAGTCGAATCTTAATTATTTCTCAAGGACTGGATGCAACATTGGGTTGTAATGTGAACTAGTATAAAACTTGTTATGTTTTTTTTTTTTTTTTGGGTGAATTAAAACTTGTGATGTTGATTCTTCTATCCCTTATATCTCTTTAGTTATTTTCTAACTAAAGGAGGGATTTAATTGTGAAGTGGTTTTTCTGAAAAACAAAAGTTTTCTTTAAAATATATTTTCTCTACATTGTCTTAGTCTTAATATTAATCTTTTCTATATAATTTTCGTTAGCTTCTTTTAATCTATCTATGTTATATTCAAAGATGGGTTAACAACTAATAGGAAACTATCAATTCTAAAGGATGAATTTGCATATCTACAAATTGTTTTTTTTTTTTTTTTAATTCTGATCTACAAATTTGTTTGTTGAAGAAAGATAAAGCCAAAAATTAACCATCATCAAGCATCTGTCTTAGACAATCCAATTGTCTGTACCTACTAAAGAGTATGCGAAGCATGACTGGAAGTTTATGGCTCATCTCCTACAAGACTTCATTGTTAGAGAAAGGATCAGAGGTGTTAGGAATAACATCTTCCTTCAGAAATCATGCTTCTATGGCTTCAATTTCTTGTATAATGTCTGAGACGATAGAAGATGCACTATCAAATGATGGATGGGTTGACAATGAAGAAGAACTCAACCTATTAAGAAGAAGTTTTGATTGCACATATCTAACTTTGATTTGTTGCACATGTTTTTAAAATAATATATATATTCTTAAAAAAGATAAAAAATGCCTCTAACTTCGAACTTAGCAAGCTTTTGATTTTATTTTAGTTGATTATTGTCTTTATTTCAATCAATTTTATTTTATCCCACATGTTTATTTGACATTTGTTAGGCTAAAGGATGATATTCTAAGTTTTGATTTAGTCAAACAATTTACTAAAGTTTTTATTAAGACAGTGCGATTTTTAAAAGATAGACGAAGTAAGATCATCTTACTCAGATGAAAGCAAAATGTAATATTTCATTTAAAATGACTTAGTATATACGCTTGCATAGTCTTGATTTTATAGGAACCAAAATCTTGATTTTATCGTCTTATAAGCTCCTAACATATTAAAGAAGCTTGTTAAAAAGTCAGTGTTCACAAATCTCACCTAATTTGTGAAAAGATGTGCCTAGCTACAATCTATAGAGTACAATAGTGTACTTGTTTGATCAAAAGTAGATATACCCTCTGTGGCATGATTCTAGTACAAGAAAAGTAAGACAAGTAAGTTACTTTATCTTATCAAAGTGACAAATTGGTGAAAAAACATTTAATGTTGTAATTAATGCTTCAACGTTCACTTTATCTCTCTGAAGAATATGAAGGACAATAGTGGCAACATTCTCCAACAACTATCTTTGAAGAATGCTTATAAATAGAAAAGTACTTGGAACCCAAAGAAGAACCTTTTGAACAAACTTATTTTAAGTGTATTAAACACTCTCTTCGTTTTCAATCTAAATGTAAAAACTTCGAGTAGAAAATAACTAGTGCAAAATCGTGTATATCCGTCTAAATGACAAAGTAGTTCTGTGAGCCTTACCTAAACCTTTTCTAAGTAAAAAAGGGTGAAGCTTAAGGCTTTGTGTTGCAAAGAATACTTGGTTTATTGCTTGGAGAAGCAAGTAAAAAAATAATAAGTTGTTGAGCTTGAAGAGGCTTGGTGTAAAGAATACTCTTAATCTAGTTGTTGTTAGTGAAAACTTAGTGGTGTTGCCAAGAACTAGATGTATTCTTGATTGAAGACGATCTGATATAAAAACTATTGTGTTTGATCTCTATCTCTTCCCTTATCTCTCTTACCTTGCAATTTAAGGTTACAGTTTCATAAAGCATATGTTTTAAGATCAACCAACATTGCCTTTTAGGTGTGATATTTAGGGCTTTGTAGACTGTCCTGGTTGAGCCTCGATTGCAACACAATCAACCACCTTTGCCTTTCATGCTTAATGCTTGGGAGCTATGGACTGTCTTGACCAAACAATATACCAACCAATTTGAAGTTGTGGAGCTAGTCTTCCCATGTCTTCAACTGAGAATTTATTAGGTGGTCCGAGATTATCATGATCCCAACTAATTTTCATATGACAATATTGTTATTATTAATTTATCTTGTAAATTAAAAAACTTAACTACATAATAAAGATTGGTTGAGACCATGGACACATGATGGTCTAGGACTACCTAATGATTTCTCCTCTTTAACTTATGGCATTATCTTGGGTTAGATAGCTAGTAATGTAGTGGGGGCTGACCTAAATCAATTTCTTAGGCCAAAATCCTTTACAACACTTACCACAACCTGCTTAAATAGGCCTTTGGTGATAGATCCAAGAAGAGTAACACATTCTGAAGCATAATACTCACTCTAGACACTCAAATTCAGATCGAATCCAACCGCTACTCCAATAAGAACATACGCAAGAACAGGAAGAAACCAATAAGTGATTGAAAAATCAATAAGTGTGAGAAAAAAAAAATTCAGGAGAAATCATAATCAGGATCGAATTTCTATGATTCTATCCATACCACTCAGCTTTACTCGTACAAAAGAAATGTCAGTGAAGAATTTTTTATACGAGAGAATAACATTAATTATATTTTAATTTGGAAAAACAGTCAAGTGGAAAATATTATATTATGTATGCACAAATAACCACCAGGATAGCTTAAGACTTAAGAGTCACGCTTGCTTTCAAAATACCAAAGAAACAGTTACATAAAATGTTCCCTTTTTGGATGAAAATATATTACATCATCAATTAATGTTTCTTAAGTAACAGTCAGCTTCAGCAGCTTGTGTTTTGCAAAGCCAATTTGATCCCAACTAATATCCTTCACAGAGAAAGCAGTTGAATCCTGGGATAAAATCTAGTCCAGTTACAAACCAGAAAAAGGATAATGTGAATCAGAGTTCAATAAAGATAGTTACAAGTTCTCTGCATAAGGAGCAATTAATTGCAATGTAAAGGTTTAGCCAAAACACCACAAAAATAATGCAAACAATGTATAATGCTAACTAATGAGAAAAGATGCTCTACAAAATCAGAAACCAAACAAAGGAGTGCAAAATTAAATTTACTTTTTATTGGTTGCCCAAATGAGAAGCTGGAACAACACATGTCACATATTGTTATATACCTGAAATTCACCTCAACATCTAGAGGATTTGGACTTGTGCTGCCACCGGTGGCATATATAACACAGGTGCCATCTATTACGAAAAAAAATAAATTAGTTTAACCAGTTCATTGCTAAACATTTTTTTTAAAATTTTTTTTTGCAATAATTTTGAAAACGAAATTAAAATGCTCAAATTAATTAACATGATCAATCTCATTAGATCAAATACTACCGTTATTATCGTCACTTTTTTTCTTATGTTATTCTCCCAAGGAATATAAACAGGATTTTCTAAAAACGCGAGCCAACATAAACAAAATTGTTGTTTCTTTTTTATTTAATTAGATTACATTAGTAGCATAATTTTTTTAATATTATCATCCGATCACAAATTCTCATGTATGTATGGTAAGTTTATTAGTTTTTATAATGACTACATTAAAAGTCATATTAAGAATGATTTATGATTGGTAGACAGTATAAAATCTTTACACTCATTGTGCATGACAATTAACCTTTTTTTTTTGGTGAGTTTGAGCCTAAGCCTATTCAAAAGAAATGAATGTTGAACGCTGAGTTATGCAAAACTGTAGTGAATTCCAAGTAGCATGTACCTGAACTTGACGTGGGAAGAGCTTTTTCCATGTTTCAATCTCATCCTCATTGTGAAGCTTTCTAATTCCTCCATAGTATCCACTAGTTCCATCACCTTGTTCTCCAGTGTTCTTCCTAGATAACCTTATTCGTCTCATGTTTGATACTTCAGGGTATTGCCTGAACTCCACGATAAGCGTATCTATCACAAAAGATTAATAGAGCAAATTAAATTTGTACTTACTATCAAAATTCATAGATATTAATAGATCCAATTTCACATAGTTGCCTTACACATTTAATAAGGAAAATGCTAAAAAGTTAGTAAATTTTTGCGAAACATGATAAGATAAAAAGTATGAAATTTGTTCATCTTAACATCTCATTTGTCTTTCAGTTTTTTTTTTCGCTCCACTCATTTACGTACTTATCCTTTTTATACATTTTCCGAAAAACTTTTGAATAGAGTTTACTTTTAATGTTATAAAATTTTTTACACTGTAAACTAATTAGAAATCATTTTAAATATAAATTTTTAAAATATTTTTTTTATCCGAAAACTAGTACTAGCAAGTTTTTAACAACTCATGACCCTGCTCAATCAACTGAACTAGACCCACTTAAAAAAATCTTATCGCAAAAATTAAAATAATTATTACAAAAGTTAAAAATCTTATCATACATGACAATTCATAATAGAAATACAAAATAAAAAAAAAATTATACATATTTTCAATGCATTCTAATTAAATTCTTTAAAAATTGGCTTCTCTCCTCTCTTTCCTTTCTCTCATTCCACTCTTGCTCTCTCTCCTTTTGTCTCTCCCACTAGGGATGACAAAGTACACCCGGACCCTACGGGTACCCGCAAAAATATCCGCAAGCGGGTCGGGTAAATATCCGCTTTTTGGGGCTGGGGCCGGGACCGGGTATTTACCCGCAATTTTTTGCGGGTTCGGGTACGGGTACTATAGTACCCGCCCCGCCCCGTCCGCACCTACCATATATATATATATATATAATTAAAATAACTTAAATAAATAATTATGTTATATATATACTTTTTTGTAAAAAAAATAATTTTATATTTTTCGTAAATTAACATTAATAGTAAAAGATTTATGTTATAACTTATAATAATTTTATATTTTATATTTTTAATATTATGTGTGGATGCTTTTAATGTTAAGTTTGAATTATTTAAGCGTGAATATTCAATTTATTTGTAATAATTTTTTTAATTAATATTTTTATAGCTTAAATACAATTTTGGTTCATCTATTTTGCACAATCCGCAATTTTGGTCCCCCTATTTTAAAATAGAGACATTTAGTCTCCCAAATTTGTAAAATATGTAATTTTGGTCATTCCATCAAATTGAAAGCGTTGACTGTTAAGAGATTAACCTTAACGTGGTTCAAATATAGTGACGTGACACGAGAATATTTATTTAGTTTTTAATTATTTTAAATACTAAGTAGAATAATTGATGAAAAATATACTTTAAAAAAATGTAATATCATTTATTTGACTACAATGTGCCATGTACTTCAACAATGTAGAACTAGTTTAAAATAAATGATTAAGACTTGTGATTTCTATTTTAGGACTCACGACTACCCCAACCATTAAAATTGACATGACATGTGCTTTAGTGACGTAGATAAACAAATAATTATTACTCAGTTTTTAAAATAATTAAAAAATAAATAAATAATCTTGTGTCACATCACTATATTTGGGTCACGTCAAGGTCAACGTTAATCTCTTAACTGTCAATGCTTACAATTTGATGAAAGGACCAAAATTACTGATTTTATAAAATTGGGGGACTAAATGTCTCTATAGAGGGACCAAGATTGCTGATTATGCAAAATAGGAGGACTAAATGTCTCTATTTTAAAATAGGATGACTAAAATTGCGGATTGTGCAAAATAGGTGGACCAAAATTACATTTAAGCCTATTTTTTTTATTGATTTATTAACTTCATACATAAGTAAAGTGCGGGTAGCGGGTGCGAGAATGGGTATATAGGTACTCAGCGGGTACGTGGATGGGGATTAAAGTTGTTACTCACGCGGGTATGGGGCCGGGAACGAGTATTTTTTTTAAACGCCGGTATGGGGATGAGTACTATAGGACCCTACCCAAATCCTACCCATTGCCATCCCTACCTCCCACTCTCTCTTTGTTCATTTCTTTTTAGAATAAAAAATTATCAAAGAATTTATACTTTATTTTAAAAATTCTTATTTTAAATTTTAATTTTAAAGTAGGATTTAATTAAAAAAAAAAACAGGCCACAAATAAAAATATTAAAACGATCATTGTGAACGTCTTCAACAAGTTAATTACTATCACATTTCTTTTTCAACATCTCAACTTCAAGTTTCAAAGAAAATTCACCCCGAATAAGCCTGAAACCGCCAAAACAGTTTTCTAGTTTCTAGAGTAAACAAGGAATCGGAAAATTTTCTTGCCACTGGAATGACACTGACAATAATTCTCATTACATGCGTCCAAGTGACCAATAACAGCATACCACCAATCTGCAATACATCTCACAAGTTATTATAATTGTATGACATGAAGTTAAAAATAGCAGATCTTGTCACAATACATGAGTAATAGCTTTTGTTCCTCTATTGAAAAAAATTAAGGTAAAGCCATTCAATATCAAAGATTATAAATTAACATAATGTCCAAAAGACGAATAACACTTGAGTCTGAGAAGTATCCAAATCTGCAACTCATGCCTATGAAAATATATTTTTTGAAATTAATTATTATTTAAATTTTATTCACATTTAGTCCTTAAATATTACTATAATCATGATTATTTATAATAAAAATATGTATTTTTTAAATGTAAAAATAAAAAATGGATAAAATTAACTTAAATAGAAACTAATCTTAAAAAAAAGTTAAATAGAAACTAATATTAAATAATAAAAAAAAAAACACATTTTAGGGGGTTATTTTTAACATTTTGAATTTGTCATAGGGTAACAAGACCTTGTAAGGGTTTAGAAACATACCATAAGGACATTGTGTATTTGATCTCCACTGAATCTCAATATGATCCTCGGGTTTCAAGTTGTCTAAACAATCAGAGACGTGCATAACATAAGGAGGCGAATCAACTGAGGGAACTCTCACCATATCCCACTCAATATTCTTCCCTAGACATCTCCAACCTCCAGTTTGATACCTAACATAAAAATCATGCACTTAATCACAAAGAGACATGCATCCTTCTCAAATAAGCTTAGCAAACCAAGTCATTAGCTTAATTTATTGTCAACGTGACTTGAAAAAATGAAAAAGTTTCTTAGTATGGTGTCAGGAAACCAAATTCTTTTGTTAAAGAAAAAAAAATTAAATTCATGAGATATAACCATCCAGATCTAGATTGTTTCATAATCTCAGGCATAATAGGTGAAGATTGTTTTGCCTAAATGTAACTTAAACCATACATTTGATTGTATGGTCAATATTAGTTCTGCTCGTTCCCACACTTTCACCGAGGATATGCCTCTTACAGTATGTTATCATAAAAATAATTCAACATGTATCACATATATATATATTCAGTTACATACTTAAAAGATACTCCATATCTTTTAAGACTTATGGTTATGATAAGAAAAAGAAGTCTAATTTATATGCATTATCCGTAATTTTTTGCATATAACATTTGTGAAAAAATAAATTAAACAAGATATGTAACAAATAAATGTGTGTGGGTGAGTAGCTAGGACTATATTTATTTGGAGAGGTCAACTTTTTTGCATACCTAGCTTGAAAAGTATTAGATTCAGAGTCATAGCTAACCAAAGCATTGTGAAGCATCAGTCCCTGCAAAGAAAAAAAATATTAAAATAAAAGGATACAGAGTATAATGACTTCCTCTAGAAAAAAATTAAAAAGCTTACACCTGCAATTAATAATCTAGTTTCAGCTTTTACCTTGTAAGCCTGAGCAGGAAACCAGAACCTACCACTCTCTAGAGAGAAATACAAAGACATCAAGAAGTTGTTTGACCGTTGACCAATGAGGACCTTGCAATCTTCTAAGTATGAACCAAGATATAGATTAGGCCATACACCACTAAAAGTACCCATTGACCCAGTTTGATTGGTGTGTCGATTCAAGAAATTCCCTTCTTTGGCAATTGTTATGTGCCATTCCCACTCCTTATAAACAGCATCACCAATCACTCTACCCCATTTGTGTTTTATGTGATTTTCCCAAAAGTGATCACTTTGACACTTATCCTTTAAAGAAACACACACCTCTGACATTGTGCAGAGTTCTGTTGGAGAAAGGCACTTGAGAATCAAATCCAAGGTTGATTCAGGCAAATCATGGAGGGAGATGGGACCATTTTTCATGTTCTTTTCCATGTCTGAGGGTATTAGGCTAATGTTTTCTTGGACTAAAAGAGAAGATGAAACAATATACCCCTTTATTGAGGTAGCAGAGAGGACCAACTTTTTATATGATATCAAGCAAATAAATGTGTGTATAGCCAAATATATTATTATCACTATTTCTTTGTTTTATACATATACTAAGCCGGCTAGGCATCATTGTTTAGCGAGAATGGAACACATAAATTAAAATACACGATAAGTTCAAGGTCCAATATTTGGAAATCCAGAAATGTATTTGTTTATGTTTAAGAATAATTCTAAATTACCAACAAAACCCGACATAGAAGATAATTGGGAAAAATATGTTTTTAATCCCTGTATTTCACCCTTGAACATTTTGGTACCTTAATTTTTAAAAAATTAGTTTTTTAGTCCTTAAAGACAAAAACTGTTACGTACGTGGCGTATATTCTGATGGACTAAAATACTGATTTTTTAAATATTCAGTACCAAAATGTTCAATAGTGAAGTACAGGAACTAAAACAAATTTTTTTACAAAGTACGTGATTAAAAACATATTTTTACCAAGATAATTTTGTTTCTTAACCGATGGAGGTTTAATTTTTAACTGTGTATGTGAAAAAGACTTCAATGAGAATGGCAATTTTGTGAACTTTACATATATTACATATGCCGTGCCGGTTTGGTTGAACTTTGAATCGACTGCCGTTTATTTATTTAATATTTATTGAGGAAAAATAAATATTTAACAGTATGGTACCTTCAAACTGAAAAAGAAAATTGCTACAAGACAATCAAGAGCAAAAAATGCTAGTTGGAATTTTTTGCGTTGTATCTATGTAGTAAAAATAAGCAAACCTGAATTGAATTGTTCATATTTGTTTGTTTTGGTGAATAATTATTAAATAGAATATAAATATAATACATATATATACCTATAATTTTTGTAATGTTCATGTTAATAATTATTAATATTAATATTAGTATAATATTTATAATGCTAATCAATAAATTTTGTATGTCCCCGTGCATTGCACAGTTATTAAAACTAGTAACAAACAATTTAAAGTTCCTTGGATTTTTTTTCTCTTCATATTAGAGGAAGAAATCCCGAAAAGGTTAGCAGATGTAGATGCCTTCATTAGATAATGGAAACCAATTTCAACATTAACTAGTTATAAATCTATTTTTTTTTTGGCAGAGTTACTATAAATTTCAACATTAACTAGTTATAAATCTAATTAAGCAACCAAATAGGTGACAGATAGTTCATGAAAACTACTTAATCAAAGGTTCACAAAATCTTCAGCAAAGGTTACTATCACTTGGGAGCAAGTACAAAACCAAAGTGATATCAGTTCGTATCCTTTAATTTAGTCGTCGATATTCTATTTTCTCACTATAAGAAAAGTGTGTTCTAATGTCTAAACACTTGCATTGGCCTTGACATCAATGTGCATCAATGCTAGACTGTCGCAAAGGTTCAAATATTTTTTTTTATTAAAAAAACCAGAAGTCTTTAGCATCAGCTTAAACCACCACTAATTTGAAATTAGCGTTGCCATTGTGTAGATCAAAGTCAATGCTAGCTAGAGACAACATTCAAAATAGCATCCTCCTATCTGATGCTACTTGGTAATTAATGACTAATTGATTTGACCATTTCAAAGTAGCTACAACTTAGTGACGGACAGGCCAACACTAAAACATATATTTTGGCCAACACTAATGTGTAATTAATGAACTAGCATCAATTTATGCCGACGCTAAGTCTAAATATATGTCCCATGGTAGAACCATTTCTCCCATTTTTTCTTCTTCCTTCATTTTCTCTCACTGCGTCCATGTTGGTCACCAATCGTTTTGCTTCTATCGTGCGTTAGAGCCATCACCACCACTTTGGTGCAACCACGGTGCTGCCACACTCGGGCGACGCCACCACCTTTCCTATACACCATTATTTGCCATGCATCACAATTGTACCACTACCACCACCGTGCCACCACCACCACCGCACCACTGCCACCATCATGGCATCGCACTACCGCCCAACACACAACCGAAACCAAAAGGAGGTAACTCTTGTGGTGCATAACTTGGTATTGTGATTGTTGGTGCGTATGTGTGTTGTGGTGGTTTTGGTGTTTGGAATGTCTTGGTTTGAATGTGATGTTTTTGGTGCTTGGAATGACTTGGTTTGAATATGGTTTTGTGCAAGGATATTTATAATGTGGATTACATGATATTTATAATGTTTTTTATGCTTATCCTAGACTTAGATATTTATCATACTTATCCTTGATTACATGATATTTTTCTTTTATATATTTACATGGTTTTGTTGCATTGTGTGATCATGGGAGTAAACATTTCATTCCCATTTCCTTTTATCATGAAAATATGGTGAAGTGGTTATGTTATATGTGTGCTAGATAGCATGTACTTCAAGTGTCCTAAATATACTAATAGGTGAATTATATATATGTTTTTTTTTTTAAAAAAAATAGTATAAATTTTGATAAATATATTTTAAAATTGTGAGTGTCATAAGCAATTCTCATAGCGACCATAGTGTATGTAGTCCTTCGACCTAAAATCACTATGATTCCTATAAGGGGAGTTGTAATTTTAATGCTATCAAATGCCACTTGTAATAGATTGACCATAAAGGTAGTAATTGGACATACGATAAGCTATGCAAAAGAGTGAGAGTAATCTAGATGAGATTTGTCCACTACTACAAAAACCACTTTTTACGTCGACACTTTTACGTTGGTTCATTAAGAACTGATGTAATATAAGATGTGGTGGCATTTTTGAAATTAAAATGAAGGATACTATATTAGTTTTATTTGAGTAATGTAAAATGATACATACTATATCGGTTCCTATTTGAACCGATGTAATATATGCCATTTTACATTGGTTCAAATAGGAACTGATGTAGTATAGTTTTTTAAAACCCTTATTTCGATCGTCACTCTTCACATTTGTTGCTCCTTCTCCCTTAAAACCCTAATGTTGCTGCGAACACGCCACCACCTCCCCACAACCTTGCGCCGCCACCAAGTCGCGACAACCTCGCGCTACCACCTCTTGCCATGACCTTGTGCCACCAGTTCACAACCAAGACGAAGAAAAAGAATGCCTCAATGAAATCAAAGCGAGAAATTGCCGAGGTGAGAGAGGTTCTTTTTGCTCTCAAGTTGAAATGAGCTCCACCAAGAGGAAGCATCCTCGTTGTCGATAGGTTGGGTGTTGTGATTCTCCATGATACCAGGTAGTGCCAATAGAAGAAGTTCGAGGTTTGGGGCCACAATGACGCCGTTCAATATGCTTTTTCTTTCTCTCCAATTTTCTCTCTTTGATTTGTAGGATTCAAATATGTTCCCTTCGTGGTTTCAATTGCGTTATGTTTTTCTTAAGCAAATCGACTAATGGTTGTCAAATTCAAGGACTGATTAACTGATTAGGTAATGTTCAGAACCAAATTGACTATAAATTTTATGGACCAAATTGCTTTTTGCTTTTCTATAATATCAAGGACCAAATTGATTGGTGGTGTCAATTTATGTATTATTCATGGAACTAGTTATTGGTGCTTGTCGTTGATCATCTTAGAAGTGGGAAAATTGTTTCGTTGTCCTTGCCCTTTTTTGATTTGTTATGTGCTTGTAATACTGATAATTTTCTTATTATTGGAACAAATGTTCAAGGAGTGTACTCTCGAACTGAAAAGTTTGATGGCAACAAGCTTCCCATTCTCACTATTGAAAAAGTAGCTAAATTAATAAAATCGCCGTTTACATACTTGTGGTTAAATGTTTAGGTATGGAAGAGTATTTGTTTCTTGTCCTTGTCCTTGTACTGGAATACATTATTTTGTTTTAAGGAAGGTCCTGAATTTATGCATTTAAAGTCTGACTTAATAATTAAATGTTGGATGTTGTTTTTCTATCATCAAGGTTCCTAGGTGGAACTTTTAGATAGTTTTAAAACCTTGAGTACAATTGAAATTTTGTACTAGGGGTTGGTTAAGAGTAGATGAGATAAAGGTGTTAGAAGGCCTTCGAAAAAAGGGATATCCCCCACCCAAACTTCTTCATAAAATCCAGTAAAAAAACTCTTGTTGGTTAAGAGTACTAATAAATTAATTTTTTGGTATTTCTAGGTTTTTTTGTCTATTAGTTCTTGTTGTTGATGTGTTGCTCTATGCTTTATTTGTCTCCACTAGCTTTTGATTTTCTACCTTTCAGAATTGTACCTTATGTCAGAGTTGTCATATTCATTTTAAATATTAAGTATTGCCTGACCTATCTCAGCTTTTTGTTAACCTTTGGCCTTTGGAGTAACATTCCAAATTATATCTTTTAGACCTATGCTTGAAATTTTTAATAATCAATGTTTTACTGCTTCAAATTTGGAAACTCTTGTTATTATATTTGCACAAGACAAAATTGGAAGATAATTGAAGGGATATAGATAGAATTGAGTAAGATATAACATATATTTCATGTACTTTATCTTTTATGTTGATAATTAAATGTGCATTTCCACCTGATGGGTGTTGATTGGTAACAATGTTTGATCAACATAAACACAAAAACTTAAATTGTTTTTGGAGGCTTAATGGGGACCTAATATCTCTATTTTATGGAAAGGAAACTTTGTTTTGGTTTAGCTTGGGTTGTTGTACTGATTTGTTTAGTTGATATCACCTTGTGATTATTTTATATATGATACTTATCTTCTCTATGTTGTGGTGTACATTATCTTGCAACCACATGTTAACGTCTTAATAAAAGGTTCAAGTTTGTATTTCTTACACATGAGCATTTATTTAGAATTTACTAGCTATGCATTTTTTTAGTTGTGATTATTTTTTGATCTTGTATGTTGAAATTAAACATATTGAAACATGTGAGGTTAGGGTTTCTTTTTGGCTCTTGCCTGTGGGGTTTGTATGATGCTTCAATGCTTTACTTATTTTTTGATCCTGTTTGTTGAAATTAAACATGTTGAAACATGTGGTGTTAGGGTTTCTTTTTGAGTCCTACTTGTGGGATTTGTATGATGACATTCAATGTACTAAGAAAGAGAACAAACTTATCATAAAGGAGGTGAATGTAAGCAGGACACTAAACGAAATGCTGTAGAAGAAGCTTTTTGAAGACAAATCACTAAGTAATGATAAAAGAACTAGAAGACCTAATATCCTAAATAATTATTTAGGGTCTTACTAATTTATCTTCTAGATCTAATTCTTTTCTCATTAATTAGTCTTTTCTCTTGAGTAAGCTTCTTCTGCTGCATTTCGTTTAGTGCCCTATTTACTTCCACCTCCTTTATGATAAGTTCAATCTTTTAAAGAAACTTGATATACCTTTAGAAGCCTAGGAAGATCTTTGAGGATAAATGAAAGCAACCTTGTAACGTGAGGAAGGCCTTAAATGATATACAACACAAAAAACCAATTTTAGCTCTAAAAGAGTCCAAAATCAATTTCAAGCCGTCATGCTCAACATGTTTATTGTGTGCCATTTAGCCATCCTGAGTTGCCCTTGTTGTAAGTGTTAAAAAGGATGCGAACGGATTCAAGATTGAAAATTCATTAAGTGATAGAAATGATGTTAATGACATGAAATATATATATGCATGTCTACACTTTGACAAAGTGTCGACATCTTTCCTATCTTTAATTTGTCACTAACACCAATTTGTGTAACATAATGAGTTTTTTTTTTTATTTCGTTCCCATTGTGCTTGACACTTGAGCAAGGTCAGTTCGTCATGGCTAAATGACACATAATAAACATGTTGAGCATGATGACCTAAAATTGGACTCTTTTAAAGCTAAAATTGGTTTTCTGTGTTGCGTATCATTTAGGGCCTCCCTCATATTACAAGGTTGTTTTCATTTGTCCTCAAATCTCTTCATAGGCTTCTGAAGGTGGATAAAGCTTCTTTTGCTGCATATCGTTTAGTGTGTTGTGTATAGTAGAGACTTTAGCAAATGTACAACAACAAACATAGAGAGGGAGAGAAGAGAAGAAAAAAAACCATAGTGTAGTTCGCATACCCACCAGACTAGAGATTCGTGCACCATTGGATCGAACTAATTTTTGGATAGTAGGTTTGTAACATCCTAGAGGGTATTACCATAACTAAGTTTAGGTTTTTTCTAGGAATGCAAAAATTTAAACATTTTCACAATGACACATGCAGAAGCTAACAAATAAATATATAAGTTATAATTCAAATACCAATTACATTTAAATACAAAGCACCTTCATATCATGGAGGTCATACAATGCATAAAAGAATACATGGAAACGTAAAATATAACTAAGCTATGTCTTCTGAATTAAGGCTCCAAACTCTATCGCCGCACGTCATCATCTATTTCGAAAAAGAGGAAACTTAAAGGAGTGAGACATAATGTCTCAGTGAGTGCTTTGAGGACTCTATGGGTGGGTTAGGCTCTTCTACCTAAACATCATTTTTTCTTGTCTCTCATGGCTTGACTCTCACGGAGTATCTAGTAAAGCTTTCATGCCTAGGATCAGATCTACACCTTTTGATCATTGATAACTTTCATTGACTTCTCTTTTATCCTCATAATTGTTATAATAACTTACTATCACATTACTTTAAGAATCGCCTCACTAATAATACTTCTTTGCCACAACTGTATCTAGTTGATATCAATATTCCTCACTTAGACTCTACCTTTTCTTTGATACTTGGTGTTGTATACCAAAATTAAATCTAGTATTACTATTATTCTAATATCCTAAACATTCACTTTAACTTATGTCGTTCTAATCCTCTTACAAGATTCATACCCTACTATTACATTGTGCTGAAAACATTCTTTCATTTGTACTTGCCCTGACTAGGACTCACATAGGACTATTCTGGATATAACCTCTCTCTCACCCGTAAGGTGACACAAGAAGTTCTTAATTAATGTACAAACATACTTTAGATGTGACTCTTAGTACAAGACGTGCATCTCATCAATTCACATTATTATCACTAACCCAATTTTCACACATATAGAGCACAACCACATCTGTTAATAGAATCACATACGCGCACACACACACACACACACACAGACACACTTCACATAAATGTCATTTATTACACTCGTGGAATCCACATCACAAACCACATACGCCAAACACTCTCAAAATGGTGCAATGCAATGCAATGGTTTCCTTTCTTTTATTCTCATATGCATGTGGTACCAGTAAAATACTTGTGAAAGAAGTTCAGAGGTCATGTAGTCAACGAACCCACATAATCCGACCACTACACTCTCGACTGAAATGAGACTGTCGGTGGCACATCAAGGTTACCTAGCCTTGCAAGGATGCTCCAACTCATGTGATTAGCATGAGCTACACGGAGATTCCAAAGCAGATAACACCCTTATGGCCAAAGTCATACTTTAATTCATTCATGGTCTCCCCAGTTAAGCTCAACAACATCCTCTGAAAAAAACTCAACATAATATGCATGAGGCATATAAGGTATCCATGGCATTTTCACACATTTCATCACATGGTGGTCCTTGCCCTACACAGACTCAGGCCACATACTTGTCATCTCAAAACATTACCATAATATCACTTGATCCACCTCATTCACTTCTATAAATCATATTCTCAACACGAGAATATAAGCTAATAATCATAACAATTCATCACTAAAGTAAGCACATATACACATAGTTACCAAACACAACATATAACCACTTTTCTCCTAGGCTACTACGACCACCATAGAGTGTAATAATCATATCTAGAGTTATACTACTCCTATTTACTTGGTTCTTATCTTATTAGAAAGCCATGGCAATTATCTACAACTTTTATGTTGACCTTGAAAGCTAGTTCAATCGTTTACTATGCCTAAAATTTGCTTAAGCAATTTCTCCCAAAACCCCCCTGTTCAAAATTCGCTTAAGTCACAAGGATTTCGCTTAAGCCAATTCATCCAGATCAACAACTAGTCAGAAATTTGCTGAAGACAAATTTCTCTAACCAATATTTTGTCAGAAATTCACTTAAGCCATGGCTTAAGCCGATTTCTCACAGAGGCAATAGCAAATCCTGCGAAATCTGCAAAATTTCTTTCTCCCAAGGGTTCCAAATGCTTCAAGACTCACTCTAAGTGTCCAATACTTGAACCCAACCTATCCGAACACTCACAAATGATTTAAAACTCATCCTAACACTCAAAATAAGTCCAAAACAATGTAAATCAACAATCAATTAAACGTAAACAAGCTTAAAACAAGAATTCCCAAATTAAGAGCATAAAAGGGAAAGAACCCTAAGAATAATGAAACACCTAATTCAATCAATTACTTAATACAATCAAGCCTCAATTATTCACAAATAGCCCAAAGCCACCAAACCCTAACTTAGAGCAACAAAAGGGGGAAAGGAAATGGAAGATAAGGGGGAACAACATAAACACAAGATAAAACTTATGGAGGATGGGGATGCACTCACTTAGGCTGAGGCACGAAGGAGAGCTCCGGCTTGAGTCTCCAAACACTTTGTTCCTTCTTTTCTCTTCTTCTCCTCACTTCTTTTTTTTTTCTTTCACTATTCCTCAAAACTAGACCTATTGCCTTACTCTCCCCTTCTGCATAACACTTAGTTGAGTAAGGTTTGGGTGGGCTTAGCCCTTGAAGTACTAATTATGTGACTAATAATACTCCATTTGGAAGATGCCATCAATTCAACATAGGCTTGGATATAATGCTTCAAAACCAACATGATAATGGTAATTTTGATTCAAGCAAGACTTAGAGTACAATCAAGCATTGGAACCAATGCTGGGGTCAATAATATCCAGCAAAAAATGTTGGGAAGCTATGCAAACCAACCATATTATGCAAAAAGCTCTTACAACAATGTCGATGCCATCTTTCCATTAGATGGAGTAATGGGACATGGCTTGATGACTTCTGCAAATGGCCTAAAAGGGCTTGTGAACTATGGTGGTAACCAATTAATGTATCCAAACTATGGTTCATTGGGGAATAATAAAAATTTTAGCTATGGTCAAGGAAATTGGTGTTAGGGTTTCATGGTCTCTAATTTTTTTAAAGACCATGAGTAGAAAGAACCCCATCCCTTAGACCATGTATTACACAAGAATCACTAAAGGCTTAGAGGTTACCTTTGTAGTGCGCTTTCAAACCATAAGATTGCTTTCTGATCACCAAGCATCGAAATTACGACACCTCTACTCAGTTCACGCGAGCAACAATCAGAGTGAGGTCTTAGTGCTAGTCGATGGTAGACGCGTAGGGATTTGATGTGACACACTACTCTCTCTCTATAGTGAATTTTTCAAGTGTGATGTCAAGTCAACATCTCTTATATATATAGGAGATTGATCTAACCTAGATCCCAATCATATCTTATCTTATCAAATCTTATTTGATTAGATATACAAATAATTAACTTACCAAATCTTATTTGATTAGATAACTAACTTATCAATTCTTATTTGATCAGATATATAGATAATTAATTAAATCATATCTAATTAATTATCTTATCCATTGTGCAGCCTAAGAGTGTCATCCTTGTTAAGTCCAATTCTCGATACCAAGTAGATGTCTAAATACAAATGGGCCCAATATCTCATATCAGTGCATTTGCACATGGCCACACATATTGCACGTCTCACTGAGACCTATAGACATAACTCCTATTATGTAGGAGGGACGAATCCTATCTACATCTCTCACATTCCACAACATGATTCCTTGTAGGCCCAAGTACTACCTTCATAATCACCCTGTTACAAATAATGTTTGATAGCATTCAAGCCAATAACTCCTACATGTAGGAATCGTAGTGACTTCAAGTTGAAGGACTACTATCACCTTATGATTGTCATGGGAAGCGCTTATGACACTTACATAACTATTATGAAGGCTTCTCATAGTGGGTCTATCCAGTATAAATATTACTCGTAATATTTATACATGTGTGCCAACTTGATATCTCATATCCATGTCATATGAGATGTGGTCATCAGTCTACTCACACAGTAGCCTCAATGCATTATTGTCGTCCTAGTCACAATAATATTTGACTACGAATACTTTTAGAATAGCGTTTCATTGTTCAATGAATTTCACAATCAAGTCCGACTTGATCTGCCAATGAACGAACCACCTATTCTAAGAACATTATCATGATATATAATTAATAACATAATAATTGACATGCCTCATGTATATATATATATATATATATATATATATATATATATATATATATATATATATATATAAACCAAAGTCATGATACAAATATAGTCTAAAATGAATTGGCCACTAGGACTAACTCCAACAATTGGAACATGGGATCCTTGAACAACACTAATAATAATTTGCCTTGGACTACTTCTACTTATAAACCCAACAGTATCATTCCACTGAATGGTGGATCACAAATGGTTGGAAATGGAATACAAGGAGGGTTTAACAGTACTGTTGGTATTAAGAATACTATTGCAAATAATAATAGCTTTGGCTTGATCAATGGGACAACGCAAAATGCAAATAAGAATGTGGAACCTTTGGGACAAGGAAACTTTGGTTTGGCTTAAGGAGGGTTTGCTTTTGCTTCTACTTCTAGTGCTGGGGAGGGCTCCTCAAGTGAGGTTCTAGCAGTATTAATCACTAATAATGGAATTCAACCATAAAATATTCAAAGGAACCCACTACTACCATAACAACTACATGGCAATGTTGCAGAAAATGATAATGGTACTTCAATCGGTGAGGGCAATGTCAGCCACATGGAAGATGACTTTTCTGATCTTTTCATGATGCTAGATGGAATGGATCTTCTTACTGAGGTAAGATAGATATACAAAAATTATGAGGAATGTATAATGAGAACTATTTTTATTGTGAAAAGTGAGAACTATGAATCTAGATTATATAACTATATGTAAATGTTTAAGATTAAAAGTTAGTTAGTGGTTATACATGACCACTTAAGAAAAATCATGTACTTTTTTCTTTTAAATTTGATCATTTAAATACAATTTAATAGTCTATAGTTAAAGTTCTCATCTTTTACCATAAAAAGAATTATGTCACAACTAGAATCTTGACAGATCACACAATACAACTTAACGTTTTCACATCAATTCAATGTTATATTTGCTTGGTATTCGTCATGACTCTTTTGTTGTCATAACCAGACTGAAGAGAACCCAAATGCAAGTGAATTCTTAAAGTGTGACTTTTCAAGGTTTAAGCACGTTGTGCAGTACCTTCAACAGGAACATTTGTTGCCTTTGTTTGTCTCTTTTGCATAATTGGCCTGTGTACGCATGAATTTTGTAAATTATAAAAAGTATATATGACATATCACACATTGGATCTTTATTTTTTTAACTAGATTAGATTCGTATCTTCGCATATTACTTGCTAACATAATAATGTCAAACATATAAGAAAATTCAAATTCCTTTTTGACACATTATTATATCTCACTAACCCCAAGTATTTTTTACTCAATCCTCATATTGCAATAGTCTAACAGAGCTACTGATGTGATTATTAACCCAACTGAAAGCACATTAAATTTTCCACACGAGACCCCAACAAGCTCTAACAAGCTCTAATTAGGTAACTCTCATCAAATATCAAACTTTGTAGTTTGAGCAAGTGCTTAACAATTTAACAAGTAATTCTTCTGTATTTTTAATCAACATAATTAATTTGCATGTAGAATATTTTCAGTTGGAAAGCATAAACTTAATGAACCAATAAAATGCTTCAAAGGTTTGTTATATGGAAAAAACTTAGATACAATTCTGTATTTGTTTTGGATGTTGTTCTTTAATCATAATTAAAGTTTCATCTCAATAATCTATGTTGTTCTTTAGTATAAACCTTTATTACACAAATTATCAAGACAAAACTACATTTAAATTTTATCATTTTTATATATATAAAGGAAAGATTTAAGTTTGTTTCACCCACATAACCCAACTTCTGTGATTTCTAGATGGGAGGTGAGAACGAATTTGTTGACATGGAACCCTTGGACAGGTTCATGATGAATGATGTTTCCTTGGCAAGTAACTCAGCTACTGATCAGGCGAGTCAATATAGTAAAAATTGTTCATGTTATTGAAATTGGAATTTGGAAATTCTTATAATATGGAATTTTTACTTTAATAATAATGCAGGATTAGGATTTAAGACTAATTGAAGCCTTGTTTGGTGATGAGGCAAACTAGAGAGATTGAAAAGGTTGCTTCAAAGATCGCATAAAGTTAGATGTGTGTGTGTGTGTGTGTGTATATATAATAATAATAATAATAATAATAATAATAATAATAATAATAATAATAATAATAATAATAATAATTTGCTCAGATATATACTACATTTTGAGAACTAAAATAAGTTAGATGTTCATTTTCCTTCTGCTGCATTTCTCACAAATGATTCTGCTGATGGATGCATATTATGTGTATAAACAAAAATATATGGAGTGATTAAACTTCTTTCTGTTAACATCGAAGATTAAGCTTCAATGATGGTGGCTGTTCGCATTGTATTTCCGGCATTTTCACAGTATTCTTTTTAGTTTCATATGGACTTGTATTATCCATTCCAAGCTAGAAGTATCGTGAACACCTTCCAACTTACGGGAGGCTATTAGAGATATAAGAAATTAGTTGTTATGATTGACTATATAAGCCTTATTGTACTCATTGTAACCTGACTATACTCCTTTGAATACACTTCTATTTTGAGTTCTATACTTCTCTCTCAATTTTATCCTTTGAACCATGTTTTCTAACAAATCTAGAATCAATTAATTAGCTATTAAAAGATTGTAAATTTTTTATTAGTTTTATTTTTTTTATCCAAATCTTATCATTTCTTTGTTATCTTTTTTATTGACTCTTGTAAACTTTGAATGTTTGGTAAAAATCCATGACGTGCTTTCAAATCTTATAAATTTATAAAGTCCTTTCAAATATTATAAATCCTTATATGATATAAATCCATTAAAATACAAACTATAATCTTAATTATAAAAGTCTTTTAAAAAAATCTTACAAGTCATTATTGCATTCCTTCAGAGTCTTTAAAAATCCACAAGACTTTTTTTATGTCATATATACTTTTCAAAATTTAGAAAATTCATGCGTACAAAGGCCAACCATGCAAAAGAGACAAACAAAGGCTACAAGTGTACTTGTTACTGCACAACATGATTAGAACTTGAAAACTCAGACTTTAAGAATTCATTTACATTAGGGTTCTCTTCAGTTTGATTAAGACAACAAAAGAGTCATGACGAATACCAAGCAAATATAACATTGAAATGATGTAAACATGTTAAGTTGTATTGTGTGATAGTTGTGGCAAAATTCTTTTTATTGTAAAAAAATGAGAACTATAAATATAGACTATTAAATCATATTTGAATGATTAAATTTAAAAAGAAAAAGTACAAAATCGTCACAATTGTCACTTTAGTTGTTTTAATTTTATCATTGCCATGTACAAAATCGTTTTTACATCATAACAAAGGAACAAAAATCGTAGTCCTGAAAATTTACAGACTCAAAATTGATTAGGGTCAAACCTTTTTTTTTGTTAACACATTACATTAAAGCTTTAATCATACGTATATTGAGAAAGGAAAGGATTGATGGAAAAGGTGTAAGCTTTCTTGGCTGGCGATGTCCCAGATTTGTGCGCGCCTTGACAAGCTTGCTATTTTGTTATCTTGACAGCCCCTTCAACGCTATACTACCTGGCCAATGCTACTCTCACGGCGATTCACCTGCTCTTCTGTCACGGCCCAATCCCGATCCGACACGGAACACCTCCCCATCCTCATCGTCGAACCTGCAAAGTGTGTCGCGATCATCAAAGCCAATAACGATATGAACACAGCGGGCGCCGACTCCATCCCCACCAGTGATGTGGCTGTTGTTGCTATGGACGATGGAGGAGATGACGCATTGATGTATCTCCCTGAAGCTCATTGGATTAGGAAATCTTGGGCCTCACGTGACTCACATACTCAACTTTTTAATTTTTTTAAGTGAAATAAAATTGACCGTTTGATTCAACAAAATGAATGGCTGAGGTTTGGTGTAAGTCTAATGACTTACACCTGGTGTCAATAGATCTGTTCATATATATAGGGAATGAGAAGGTTGCTTCAACGACCATAAAGTTAGATTTATATAAATACATGTATAATAATTTTCTTAGATACAAAGATAAGACAGGGGGGATCAATATATGTATAATAAACTTCTTTTGTAATTCAAGAGTGTTCTCTGATGTAATTCAACCAAAGAAAATGTAATTCAACTTGTCGACGGACTTCAAACCCGGATTTCAAAATTAGATCTTCAAATTCCAAGACCTTTTGCTTTTCACTGTTAACTTTAAATTTTGTCGGTCACGGATTTCAACTTTTCCTTAAAGCTTTTGACTAAGGCTTGATATTCTGTTGGCCAGTAGTCTAAAACTTTAATTATTATTTTTTCAGTGGATACAGATGAATCTTTTCTAATGATTCTGTCTATCCGTCATAATTCATCTAAGCCGGGGGCCAGTTGTATTCCAAAATAGTCATCCTCATTTTGAAAGTAAGGATTACTGTCTTCCACTTCATCTATGTCTTCATCAGAATCAATTGAAGATAAGGCAGCCAATAGACTTTTCTTTTCTTCTTTTGATAAAGCTGCAAGCTGTAATTCAAAAGGAGCTTTTTCTCTTTTGTGGCCAGAAATTCAATGTTGTATTTTTTCCACCAAAATACTTTAGTTCTGAGATAGAGAACCTTAGGATAAGGTTCGGGAAGGTGTTGATGAAATTCATAGATATTATTTTGTAACCAACTTACACCCATATATAGTAGAGCAGAAGTTTAACAATTTCATATGATTTGGAATTCTCGGAATTAATTCTTTGTAACTATTATAATATTTTACGACTTCCTTGGGCAAAATTACTTTAACTGGGCCAATGAATTGAAACCAGTCTTGAAACCATGTAGGTAATTCATTAGGAAGGGAATTCTTAAAACTGATGTACCAGGAATGTGTGGGATTAGGTTCAAGAAGAACTTTATTCTGGGCTTCCTGATAATCAAAATAATTATATGAAGGGGATCAAATGGTCTAGAAAATTTCTTTGCTGTTAAAGGATTCTGAGACCATTTAGAAAAATTTATTACTTTCAATATTTTCAAGCTAGAGAAGCTAATTAAGGAGGGGTCATGTGTATCTCTGTTGTGGATTATTCCGGCTGATTGAGTATCTATCAAAATATATTGATAGAATTTCATGGTTTTCTTTAGGCTTTGATCTTTTGGGATCCATCCCTACCCTGGTGGTGAGAACTTATTGATTATTTCAAAAGCAGACAATTCATCAAATTCAGGTTCTAGAGAAATAATTCTCCTACAAGAGTCTTTGATAAAATGATCAAGACTCTCATTTAGGGTTTAAGGAAGAGAGGAGGCTATTTCTGAGGATTTTGAGGAAAAGGCTTTTGATTTTAATGGGGTAAATCTATTTGAAGTAGGGGTAATAGACTGAGGGAGAATTCTAGAATCCTGAGGAGTTTTTTTAACCTTTTGAGAATAGGATGGAGCAAAATTGTCCAAAGATAATGCTTTTGAACTAGATGGGGTAGAGGGCCTCATCTTGGTGACTTATTTCCCTGTAAAAATTCATGGGTTAAGAAATCAGGAATAGAATTATTTTTTTCCTTTATAAATTCTATTTCAAAATCAAAACAAGACAAAAAGACTTTGCCATCTAGCAAAGATTTGCTTTGAAACTATATTTTTAACATCTTTTTCCAAAACATTTTTTGTCGATTGGCAATCAATTCTTAATAAAAAAAATTTATTTACTAAATCACTTTGAAATTTCATAATACAAAGTACTATTATGGATAAAATTTCTTTTTTAATAGTACTGTATTTCAATTGGGCTTCCATCCAATCACTGGAATGATATCTGACAATATGTTATTTTGGATTTTCTGCGAATTTCTATTTAAGAATACCTCCAAATCCAAATTCAGAGGCATCTGTTTCTACTATCATAAAGGCATCTGGATGAGGGATACCTAGACATGGAAGACTTTTTACTAAGGATTTTACCTTAATTATTACCTGAGTTAATTCTGGATTCCAAGGCTTAGGAATTTTACGAAGCCTATTGAATAGAGGTTTACAAATAATTCTAATGTTGGGAATGAAATCAGACACATAATTCGGATATCCCAAAAATCTTTGTAATTGATTTTTATCCTTAATTTCATTAGGAAATTTAGAAGCAAATTCTATACTTCTGGTTATAGGAGTGATTTTCCCTTGATATATTTCATAACCCAAGAATATAATTCTAGTTTGGGCTAGTTTCATTTTCTTTTGTGATATAAAAATTCCATTTTGTTTAATTATATTTTTAAAAGTTTTTAGATGTTTAATATGTTGATCTACCGAATTTGAGTAGATTAACACATCATCTAAATAGACTAATGCGAATTGACTATAAGGGGTTATTATTGAATTCATAATATTTTGAAATTCAGATGGGGCGTTCTTTAGTCCCATAGGCATTACATTCCATTCATAATGCCCAAATGGTACTGCAAATGCTGTTTTGTATTTATCCTTTTCTTCTATCTTTATTTGATAATATCCTGATTTCATATCAAATTTTGAAAATATTACTGCATCACATAATCTTCCAATTAAATCTTTCTTATTCGGTAAAGGATATCTTATCCATTTTAATGCATTATTTAAGGGTTTGTAATTAATAACCTTGCTAGGTTCTCCTCTTTCAATTTCGGAGGCGTTCTGCACATAGAATGTCGCACAACTCCATGGAGATTTGTTCAGTCTAATTAATCCTTTATCTAAAAATCCTTGTATTTCTTTTTTGAATTATTCTAGTGTTTCTTTATTCATTTGAACAGGTCTTGCTTTAGTGGGAATTTTACTTTCATGAAAATCTTCCTCATAGGGTAAACTTATCGTAACAGTTTTTCTATTCCAAAAAGCATTTGGTATTTCAGCACAAACTTCTTTTATAAAACTTTTTTCAATTTCTTTAATTTTTTCTTTTATAATTTTGGTATTTAGTTGTTCTTCTATTCTTTTATATGCTATTTCTTTTTGTAATAAAGTTATTTGATTATTTTTGTTACTAATTTTATTTATAAATGTAATTTCCTCAAAAAAATTTATATTATGTATTTCTTTGTTTCTTATGGGTTTTATAAATTCAAAAATGATTTCTTGTTCATTTATTTTAGTTTTAACTCCTTGCTAAGATACTTCAAAAGGATAAATCTGAGTTAGGAATGGTGTTCCTAAAATCATTTATTCTGTAATATCTTTAGTTAAAATAAACGTATTTTTAAAGCATTTTCCTTTATTACAAATACTTACATTAGATAATTTATATTGTACCTTTAATTTTGAGTTATTCGCTGTGGTTAATTTTTGAATAGGTTTTTCATAATACTGAGTAGGAATTAATCCTTCTTGAATACAATTTAAATCAACGCCTGAATCTATTAATGCCGTAAATTCTTTATGGAATGATTTTCCAATTTTTAAAGTTACTCTACCTTGGCATTTTTGTTGTAGGGTTTTAATTCAATTTATTGTTTCTAATTCAGGTTTTGTTTCTACTTCTTCTTTTAAAGGGTCTGTTAGTTGTAATAAAGTAATATCTTGTACCAAATCATTTTCTTTTAATTTATTTAATTCTATTTTTATAATTTGTATTTTTATTTTAAATCATTTATTTCTTTATTTAAATCACTTATGGTGAGTTTTCTCTTTGTATTTCTGCTTTCTTTAATATACTTGCAAAATCATATTCTTCTTTAATCAGGTTTAGGGATTTCTTCTTCCTTTTGTTCTAATAACATATTCTTAATTTTAGTTAAATATTCATATCTTTCTTCTTCATTAGGTATTTTATCAATCATTTCTAATGCTAGTTTTGCTTATGTTCTAATCATATTAATTTGATAAGAACATTCGCAATTATTTGAATCACAGTTTTCTAAATCATTTTCACTTACAGAAGTTGTATTTTCTTGTGCCATTAATATTTCGTTTTCATCTTCTTCAGGCTCTTCTGAATCATTTAACATTATTTTAGCTATTTGTTCTTTTAATTCTTCACTCATGTTTAATTCATTTATTTTTTCTCTTACTCTACAATCTTTTTTCATATGACCAAATCTACGACAATTATAGCAAACAATATTAGTTTTTCCTTTATTGGTAGGGTTATTATTGTTTTCTTTGTTTGTAGCTGTCTTTTTCTGAAGATAATTTTCTCTTCTTTTATATGGAGGTTTATAATTAGTTGGTACAATTTTATTTCTTTTAATAATTTTCTTAGTTTTTGCAGAAGAGGGAGAAGGTCTGTCACGCCCATATTAGGTACAAAAATCGCCTAATTCTTTTATTCCTTTAGATTGATTTTTCTTAATCCTATTTTCTATTTTCATATTGTTACATAATTCTAATACAATATTTTTTTACAATAGAAATTATTCTTCCATGGGTTATTTCAGTTATGGGAGTATTGGGATATTCTTGTTGTAATTGTTCTCTAACTTTATCTCCAAAAACTATTGGTAATCCTGCTATAAATTTCTCTTTCCAAAAGGTTTCTCGGCAATCTTCTCTGGTTAAAACCATTGCCATAAAATTATGAGTATACCATCTAAAATCTCCTGATGTAGGACATCTCAGATCATGTAGTAATATTGAAGCTCTTTCATTGAATAATTTGGTATCTCCTATAAAATTATGAATTATTGCAATAATTAAAGTTTCTACCATTATTGGAATTATATTATCATTTTCTTGCTTAACATTGGAGGCAATATATGTTTTTTGTTCAAGAGTTAAGTAATTATTCCACCAACCTTTGAGTATACCAGTAAAACCGACAATAATTAGCTTTAGAGTTTGGTCTTCAAAGTGTTTAACCCAATAGGCACTAGCTGCCATAGTCATTTCATTTGTTTTTCTCAAAATTTGATAGTCAGTCATACCATCTATATTCCATTCTGTAATTCCTGTTCCATCAAAGGTTGATGGATGTTCTAACTCCCATTCTTCAAATTGAATATCAGGAAGCGTAGGCCTATTGTAAAAATTTCTTGTGGTTGGCCTAGGAGCAATTCTAGTTTTGTTATTTTTGTTATAGTCTTTTAATTTAAATAGCGAATTATCAAATTGTTCTTCACTAAGGTCTCTTCCTAATTCTTCTGCCAGAATATTAGTAATGGTATTTATTTTGTTGATATTTAGTTTATCTAGTTTTTTATTTATTTCTTCTAAGACTTCATCTTTTTCAATTCTTAAGTTTTTTAATTCTAAGTCTGAGAATTTAAAAGGTTTTGTTACGGGTTTTTCTAATTTAGAGCTACTTTCTTTGTGGTTGGTAATTAAATTTTTACCAGGACTTTTTACTTCTTTTGCTACTTGATATAACAATTGATTAGTACAGTTTAATTAGTGATGAATTTTTAATACATCATTTCTATTAGCATTTTTTTTTCTAATAATTCCTTTTCTTCATTTATCATTTTAAAGGGAGAAGCTATTACTTCATTGTCTTGAATGTTTGGGAATTTAATTTCTTCTAAAGGCGGAATAGTTCCTATGGTTTTTCCTTCAGCAATTGTCCATATTTTTTCTGCCGTGCTTATCATATTTACTTGTAAATTAGGTAAGAAATTATTTTCAAACCATTCAAAATAAGGGATATTTTCTTGTATTTCTTCTAAATGTGTATAGTAATCTTCTCTGTATTTTCCTAATTCTTCTTGATTAAAGGTTTCAACAAACCATTTTCTTTTTTCTTTATTTTGTTCCCTTAAGAATTCTTCTCTAAGTACTTCTTTATTTATTTCAAATTTTTTAATGACATTTAGTTGGTTCATATCAAATTGGGTAGGTGAATTTTGGTTTTGAGCCGATTCATACTGCATCGAAGGGGCTGCAGATTCTTCAACTTCGTATTCTAGGGTTGGTATCACAGGATCACTTCTAATTCCCTTTAGATATAACCCTTTTGGAATGGTGTAATTAGAAATCGATCTTCTAGTTGGAATAGGTGAAGAGTTTTGGGGAATTCTTAAAGAATTACTTCATCTGAGTGGAGTAAAAGCTACTTCCATTGTTCCTAATTTGTACTCTATTATGTCATCTAACACAACAGGTACAAGTTTCTCTGGAGGAATGATTTCTTCTAATTTCTATTTTAAACCACTAGTTATTTCATCTTGTTTCAAGGTTTTTTGGTACCGTAGCACTTACCTTTTCTGGGTTTCTCTGGAGGAATGATTTCTTCTAATTTCTATTTTAAACCACTAGTTACATACTGCAGATCCTCCAGAGAAACCTGTACCTGTTGTGTTAGATGACATAATAGAGTACAAATCATGAACAATGGAAGTAACTTTTACTCCACTCAGAAGAAGTAATTCTTTAAGAATTCCCCAAAACTCTTCACCTATTCCAACTAGAAGATCGATTTCTAATTACACCATTCCAAAAGGGTTATATCTAAAGGGAATTAGAAGTGATCCTGTGATACCTACCCCAGAATACGAAGCTGAAGAATCTGCAGCCCCTTCGATGCAGTATGAATCAGCTCAAAACCAAAATTCACCTACCCAATCTGATATGAACCAACTAAATGTCATTAAAAAATTTGAAATAAATAAAGAAGTACTTAGAGAAGAATTCTTAAGGGAACAAAATAAAGAAAAAAGAAAATGGTTTTTTGAAACCTTTAATCAAGAAGTATTAGGAAAATACAGAGAAGATTACTATACACATTTAGAAGAAATACAAGAAAATATCCCTTATTTTGAATGGTTTGAAAATAATTTATTACCTAATTTACAGGTAAATATGATAAGCACGAAAAAATATGGACAATTGCTGAAGGAAAAACCATAGGAACTATTTCGCCTTTAGAAGAAATTAAATTCCCAAACATTCAAGACAATGAAGTAATAGCTTCTCCCTTTAAAATGATAAATGAAGAAAAGGAATTATTAGAAAAACAAAATGCTAATAGAAATGATGTATTAAAAATTCATCACTAATTAAACTGTACTAATCAATTGTTATATCAAGTAGCAAAAGAAGTAAAAAGTCCTGATAAAAATTTAATTACCAACCACAAAGAAAGTAGCTCTAAATTAGAAAAACCTCTAACAAAACCTTTTAAATTCTCAAACTTAGAATTAAGAAACTTAAGAATTGGAAAAGATGAAGTCTCAGAAGAAATAAATAAAAAAACTAGATAAACTAAATATCAGCAAAATAAATACCATTACTAATATTCCAGCAGAAGAATTAGGAAGAGACTTTAGCGAGGAACAATTTGATAATTTGCTATTTAAATTAAAAGACTATAACTAAAATAACAAAACTAGAATTGCTCCTAGGCCAACCACAAGAAATTTTTATAATAGGCCTACGCTTCCTGATATTCAATTTGAAGAATGGGAGTTAGAACATCCGTCAGCCTTTGATGGAACAGGAATTACATAATGGAATATAGATGGTATGACTGACTATCAAATTTTGAGAAAAACAAATGAAATGACTATGGCAGCTAGTGCCTATTGGGTTAAATACTCTGAAGACCAAACTCTAAAGCTAATTATTGTCGGTTTTACTGGTATACTCAAAGGTTGGTGGAATAATTACTTAACTCTTGAACAAAAAACATTTATTGCCTCCAACGTTAAGCAAGAAAATGATAATATAATTCCAATAATGGTAGAAACTTTAATTATTGCAATAATTCATAATTTTATAGGAGATACCAAATTGTTCAATGAAAGAACTTCAATATTACTACATAATCTGAGATGTCCTACATCAGGAGATTTTAGATGGTATACTCATAATTTTATGGCAATGGTTTTAACCAGAGAAGATTGCCGAGAAACCTTTTGGAAAGAGAAATTTATAGCAGGATTACCAATAGTTTTTGGAGATAAAGTTAGAGAACAATTACAACAAGAATATCCCAATACTCCCATAACTGAATTAACCCATGGAAGAATAATTTCTATTGTAAAAAATACTGAATTAGAATTATGTAACAAATGAAAATAGAAAATAGGATTAAGAAAAATAAATCTAAAGGAATAAAAGAATTAGGCAATTTTTGTGCCCAATATGGGTATGACAGACCTTCTTCCCCTTATGCAAAAACTAAGAAAATTATTAAAAGAAATAAAATTTACCAACTAATTATAAACCTCCATATAAAAGAAGTAAAAATTGTCCTAAAAAAAAGACAGCTACAAACAAAGAAAACAATAATAACCCTACCAATAAAGGAAAAACTAATATTGTTTGCTATAATTGTCGTAGATTTGGTCATATGAAAAAAGATTGTAGAGTAAGAGAAAAAATAAATGAATTAAACATGAGCGAAGAATTAAAAGAACAAATAGTTAAAATAATGTTAAATGATTCAGAAGAGTCTGAAGAAGATGAAAACAAAATATTAATGGCACAAGAAAATACAACTTCTGAAAATGAAAATGATTTAGAAAACTGTGATTCAGATAATTGCGAATGTTCTTATCAAATTAATATGATTAGCACAGAAGCAAAACTAGCATTAGAAATTATTGATAAAATACCTAATGAAGAAATTATTTATATATATATATAATATATATAATTTTTTAATGTTTAATAAAGGACTTTGCCAACAGAATATGCATATTTTTTTATGTATCTCCATTTATATATATCTAGCTCATTGAATCTTCACAAAAATAATGTTAGAAAATTAATGGGAATATATATATATATATATATATATATATATATATATATATATATGTGTGTGTGTGTGTGTGTGTGTGTGTGTGTGTGTGTGAATGGATTTTTTTTAAAAAAGTGGTTCCACTGAACAAGTATGACTAACAAGTATAATGTCTAACAAGACTTTGTACCAACACTTATAACCTCGTCCTTCAATTTCAATAGTAAGTGGAGCATAATTCTAAATTAAAATCCCAGTGCAACATTGGAACCAGTGAGAGAAACAATCACACAAACAAGCATGATAGAGAAAAAAGAAAACCCAAGAATCCCAATTGGGTGCAAAGGCCTTCTCCTGTCTCTACTCTCCACTAAAATAACTTTTAGTTTTCAATTATTGCTTCTTAATTAGAGATCAATAGAAATATGAGAACACTGTCTTTTTCTATTTTGTTAATTTAACATAGTATAGAAAAAAAAACATAAAAGATGATTGATAATTTAGGTTTGTATTTCATTAAGATTTTAAAAAACTATTTTGGCATAAAAAAAGTCTTTGGAATTTTAAAGACTTTGTAGGAATATAATGACTTATTGTACTCATAGTAAACTTGAACAAAAAGTCCAACACAATGTAGTTATAATCAAGTTCTTGCTTCATTGTGATTTTCGCAGGTTTTGCTTGATTGTTGATCGATTTCTGCTATGAGACTCATATGATTCTACTGATGGACGCGTATTATGTGTATAAACAAAAATTTATGGAGTGATTCATCTTCTTTTTGTTGACATCGAAGATTAAGCTTCAATTATGATAGTTGTTCACACTGTATTTCTTGCATTTTCGTAGTATTCTCTTTAGATTCATATGTACTTGTATTGTCCATCCCAAGCTAGAAGTGTTGTGAACACCTTCCAACTTGCGGGGAGCCTATTAGAATATGGGAAATTAGTTGTTATGATTGGCTATATAAACTTTATTGTACTCATTGTAATCTGACTTTACTCATTTCAATACACTTCTATTTTGTCTTCTATATTTCTCTCTCAATTTTTCCTCTAAACCATGTTTTCTAACAAAGCTAGAATTAATTAGCTATTAAAAGATTGTAAATTTTGTATTAGTTTTACTTTTCTTAATCCAAACCTTATCATTTCTTTGTTATCTTTTTTATTTACTCTTCTAACTTTAAATGTTTGCTAAAAATCCATGAAGTCCTTTCAAATCTCATAAATCTATAATGTCTTTTCAAATCTTATAAATTCTTATAATATAAATTTATTGAAATACAAACTATAAAATCTTCATTATAAAAGTTTTTTTAAAAAAATCTTAAAAGCCATTATATTTCTCCAGAGTCTTTAAAAATCCACAAGACTTTTGTTTATGTCAAAATAGTTTTTTTTTTAAATCCTAATCCAATACACCCTTAAATTATCAATCATGTTTTATGTTTTTTTTGTCTATACTATGTTAAATTAACAAAATAGAAACCTTTCAAAAAAAAAAAAAAAACATAACAAAATAGAAACCGTTCAAAAAAAAAAAACATAACAAAATAGAAACCTTTAAAAAAAAAAACATAACAAAATAGAAAAAAGGCAGATCTCATATTTCCATTGATAGAAATAATTGAAAACTAAAAGTTTTTTAAGCGGAGACTAGAGACAAGAAAAGAGCATTGCACCTGGTTGGGATTCTTGGGTTTTATTATTTTTTTTCTGTCATGCTTGTTTGTGCGACTGTTTCTCTCACTGGTTCAAGTGTTGCACTGAGATTTTATTTCAAAATTGTGCTTCAGTTGCTTATAAAATTGAATAAGGTTATAAGTGGTGCTTAACCATTATACCACATATGTGAGTATTTCACCCTAAGCAGCATCAATAGGTGTTGGTATATATAGAATATTGTATAAGTTATACTCTTGATTTATGAAATGTTAGCCATACTTAGTGGGGACTGCTTCTAAAAAATCCCACACACACACACATCTAACTTCATGATCCTTGAAGCAACCTTTTCATTCCCTCTAGTTTGTCTCATCACCAAACAAGGCTTTAATAAGTTCTAAATCCCATTCCTGAATTACACACACACACACACACACACACACACACACACACACACACACATCTAACTTCATGATCCTTGAAGCAACCTTTTCATTCCATCTAGTTTGTCTCGTCACCAAACAAGGCTTTAATAACTTCTAAATCCCATTCCTGCATTATTATTAAAGTAAAAATTCCATAAAAATCTATTTGTTTTTTTAATACCAGAAGACTTTTTGCAACTTGTAAAAAGTCTCGATTGAATACCACTAAATTTTGACACCCTTTTTAAAAAGCTCTAATTGAATACCACAAGATATATTTACATTATTTAAATTCTCGATTGAATTCCACAAGTCTATTTTTTTTTTATCACAAAAAGTCTTTTAAATTCTTAATCCAATACACCCCAATTAAGTGTAAAGGATTTAACTAAAATATGAATTATTCAAACATGCACATTATTTTTATTCCTAAAAAAGATATAATTCTTAGCAATCCTCCACACCCACCACATTGGGATGCTTCATGATTTCCACTTGAAAATCATCTGGAATAGTCCATTATATCAATGACAAATTCTTTCGTGCACGCACACTTCACACTTGCCCCCACGATATTCTACCAGGTTGGTCCACCATACATATTTAATTAATAATAGGTTGTGCTAATAACATAAAAGCATCTACCCAATAAACACACAATCAACGTGTTAAAAAATGCAAAAATGGATAAAAAAGCGGCAACTGATTCCATCTGGAAAATAAGCACCAAAAAGATGCAATTTTAAGGGAGAAAAGGTGCAAAATAGAATGGAAAATAAGGTCTCAATTAATTTTGCAATTTTTTTATTGGCCAATGTTAGTTGTTAGTTTTTTTGTTAGTGGGAGGGATTCGAACCCACGACCTTTCCCTCCCCCCTTCTCCCTTCAACCACCAAGTAAATCTTATAACTCCTAATTAATTTTGCAAATTGAAGGCACCAGAAGGAGTTCTTTCATTCAATTTGAAACTGTGCAAAAAAAAATAATAATTGGGTTTTTCATGCTACACCTTGAACAATCTTGATCTCTTAATTTGCGCGATCAAAACCAATAGTGTATTGGACATATGAATCAACATTCATTCACTTGTAAGCAAAAGCTTCCAAAAAATTAATGAATTTGGCTTCACCTTAATTTGTTCAAGTCAGCTTAAAGCATCTGAATATATAAGAACATAATTCATTCTACTTTATAATTATTCACATAGGGTTCATACGATTTGCACCTTTAATTCGATTGCAATCAAATAAAAGAATAGCCATAATTATATTAAACCAGGCTCTGATAACAATTGATGATTTTTATAAGCCCTAAACATACGCGGATCAAATAGATACAAGATTACAACATATACATTCTCACATGAGAATAAAAAGAGAATAAGATGGTAAAATTTGTGCACCTGGAATAAAGAATTTATTCGCCTTATTTTTCGTGAGATTTGAGTAAACCACGTAGAAAACTAGAATGAGAGAACCACTGCCCTGAAACCAAATTCTGGTGGACCTCTGGTGCAATCCAAATTCCAGTTTGCTCCCCAAGATTTATACAGTGACGTGTTTGAACTCGTGCATACGAGGCCAAACACATTGAGCCTCACAAACAATGCCTAGAAAAGTATAAAGAGAAGAAAGAAAAATAGAGGAAAGAAAGATAGAAAAGCTAGAGTTAGAGAAGAGCTTTTTCTTCTTGTGTCAAAACTCAAGCTGCCACACCTTTATATAGTGTGCTACACGATCATATCATTGCCACCAATTAAAATTTGCTTTTAATTCTCTTAAAACAGAATCTGATGTATATTCCAATAATGTACATGCTATTTGAATGGCTAATTAAAAAAAATGATTCCAACGTCTTTGTGCAAATGAAAAAAGGTTTTATAACCTTTAAAAATTCTAGCAAAAGTTATGAAATATAAAACCATTTGAATGTTTGACTTTAAAAGTTAAAGGTTTGAATTTAAATGGGAAATAATGAATGCATTGAATTGTCATTATTCATACAATCCCCCACTAATGGTAGTTAAGTGGATAGAGATAGAATCAGAAAAAGAAAGAAAAAAAAAATCTAGGCAAGTAAAGGGATTTTTGTGCTTCAGTGTTAATGTCCTTAGGATTGAATTAACACGTAGTGAGGTGAGACAACATCTTATGTCCAAGAAGTGAATTTATCTTGAACTTAATGGATTTATGATGAGACCCTCACAACACATACTTATACCTTAAAATTTGTGATAGCTTCACGTTTAAAACTTTCCACAATAATTTAGGCCTTTATATTTATTTGTACCTTGGGTTGCTCATGAGTTCTTTAGAAAGATATCCTAAGTCTTTCATGGAAGGTGGCATGGGCCTTCACACTCACATAGGTAGATACATCAAGTGTGTCTCTATAGCACCACCCATATCAAGGGCTATGTATCTATTAAGAGCTCATTGCTCAACCTCACATCAAGCACTATCGCATGTCATAGGGATGAAAAATGTAGTGCATAGGAGTATTCATATGGCTTCATTTGACTACTAAATGGGTATCCACCATACTTTGCTCCACTCAAGGCTTTAAGCTTATCCCCTTCGACATATTGAAGACAATTTTCTTGGGTAATCCTTTGGTAAAAGGATCTGGAAGCTATGAAGCACCGACTCGGACACGAACACCAGACACGACACGGACACAACTAAATTTTAAAACATAGGACACGGGGACACGACACACACACACACACACACACACACACACACACACACACACACACACATATATATATATATATATATATATATATGATCAACATAACAAAAATTTAAATTGACAATTAAGATTTATATATTCATCTTAAAACAAGTTAAGAAAACTAAAAAAGCAAGACGAATAGAGGGTGTACCAGTCACGCCAGCGTACTCGAGAACGTGAACGGACGGAGGAGAAGGCAAAAGGTACATGAGAGAGGTTACCAAAATAGGTTAATTTTAAAAAGGAAATTTTATTATCTAAGCTTTTAGGTTCAGTTTTAAAAGTTTTGATAAAAAAAAATCAGAGGAGTGTCCGATATGTGTCTGCATGTTTAGGGCATGTCCAAGCTAAAACAAAAAAGCAAAAAAAATCTGGACACTGCAAAAAAGTGTCTGACACTGTGTCCATCGTGTGTTGGAGTTGAAAGTGCCTCGAACACCTTGACACGGCCTTCCACTACCATGTCTGTGCTTCCTAGTCTGGAAGTGAGCTTGAGAAGAATTTTTCCTTTGCCGCGCACTCCAACAGCAACAGAGTTTCCCATGTAGATAGTAGCTTCTTCAACATTTTCCTTGAACTCTTGAAATAACCTTTTATTTGCACAAATGTGTCTCATAGCTCTTGTGTCCAATGTCTAATCAGCTGCATTGTTGACCAAATTCAAGTTTGCTGGTTTTGGCTTTGATTGATGGCCAACAATTTGTCCTTTGTTATTGTTGTTTGGGTCGTTCTTGAAAAAATGGCATTGATATGCTTTGTGTCCATTTTTTTCGCAAATGAAACAAATTGTCTTATGGATTTCTTTGTAATTTTTACCTAACTGAGGTGCTAGCAAATTCAACAAGATTAGCATTAGAAAAATTAAGAGGGGGTAGAGAGAGACTAATCCTTGATATAGTTTGTTTCTTCTATTCTCATATAGCTAATGAGTTCTTGCAGGGTGAAGTCTTTCTTCTTATGTTTTAGATGGTTTTGGAACTCACTCCAAGAAGGGGGAAGTTTCCCAAGCAATGTTTTCTTGTAATATATCTCACACATCTTCATGCCTTCATTTAGAACATTAGCAACCAAGTTCCTGTACTTGTGCACTTGCTCCATTATTGGTTTATCGTCAACCATTTGGAATTGTACCCATTTGCCAATAATGTACTTACGATTACCGACATCATCTGCACCATACTTCTTTTCAAGTGTCTCCCAAATGGATTTTGCGAATTTGTCTGACACAAAGAAATGAAAAGGATTATTAGGCATATGATTAAGGAGATGACCCATACTAGTTTGTCTCGTTTTTCATAGTTCTCGATTGTCTTGGTTGTGGTTTCCATGATCTCATTGCTTCTAGCAAATGGAATTGTTGGTTCATCTTTGTACAAAACGTAGTCAACCTCGAGTTGCTAGAAAAATATGAGTAGCCTTTGTGACTATCGCTTGTAGTTGGTTCCATTAAGGGACTCAAGTTTAGACATATTAGGCAAGGCATTCTTGTTGAGCAACAAAGCCATTGGAACAACTCAAGAAAGAAAAGAAAATTTGTTTTTAGATTGTAAGAAAGAAAGGAGTAGAAAAGTTATGCCATGACAAGAACTGTTGCCTTGAAAGCAAATTTCGGTGGACCTCTGGTGCAACCTAAATTCTAGTTTGCTCCCCAAGGTTTATACAGCGGTATGTTTGAACTCGTGCACTCGAGGCCAAACACATTGGAGCCTAAAAAACAATGCCTGGAAAAATATAAAGAGAAGAAAGAAAAATATAGGAAAGAAGGAGAGAAAAGCTAGAGTTAGAGAAGAACTTTTCTGCTTGTATCAAAACTCAAGCTGCCACACCTTTATATAGTGTGCTACACGATCATACTATTGCCATCAATTAAAACCAGCTTTTAATTCTCTTAAAATAGAATCTGGTGTATATTCCAACAACATACGTGCTATTTGAATGGCTAATTAAAAAAAAGGATTCCAACGTCTTTGTGCCAACAAAATAAGGTTCAAATTTCTAGTAGAAGTTATGAAATATAAAACCATTTAAACGTTTGGATTTAAAAGTTAAAGGTTTGAATTTAAATGGGAAAGAATGAATGCAATTAATTGCCATTATTCATACAGAGACCAATAAGTCGTTGGTTCGAGTGGTGCTAAGCTTGATCCCCTTAAGCAAGGTCTCAAGTTTGAACCTTGTGGGTGGAAAAAATGTGGTTGGGAAGGGAGAACCCCACTAAAGGTGGCTAGTCAAGTTCCCCGACGGAGATTTGTCATCGACAAAGTCGGTGGATGCTTCATACCAATAACATGGTAACAAAAAAAAAATTGTCATCAATCATACAGAGTTAGACTATTGTGTTGCTCTAGTGACCATGGCACAAGGGAGCTACCCTTTTGGCCCCTTATAGGATAGATACTACACACTAGATCATTCTCAATGTCTACCATGACCCCCACCTTTGAATTCCCACCCACACTAAGGTAGTGTTCCCTCTTAGGCTTTCACCAAGATCAAAATCAAGTTCACATGCTTATGATGTGTATGACTACATAATCAAAATCCAACACAAGTTCGTCAATCAACACATACATTGAATATTGTTGCAACCAGGGTCATGGCAGGACAACGAAAATTCAAAAGAATACATTTTGAAAAATAGTAGAGTCTCCATAAATATTTTATATTGGGAAAACATTGGAAAACCCATTTTAAAAGAGAAGTCTTTGAAAACCAAATTTGGGTTCGGGAATCAATTACGTATAAGAAAGGTATTAGCATCCTACGACATCCGTTAAAAATTGTTACCTTAAATTAATTAAATTATTTATCTCACCCTAAAACACAATTAAAAAATCAATTTTAATAAAAATGAGAATATATTTATTGAATTATTTACGTTTTGATTTATTTTGATGAAAATTTATGTTTTATTTTATAGGGCTCGAAAGGGTTGGTCAATTGCTTCTATGTATCTCCCAGTGCAATAGAGATTCAAAGTCTACTTAGTTCTTGGGGGTATTGTGCGTTTTTGTTTTTTATTTTTGTGTTCATTTTATTGTGTGTTTTTTTTTTATTCTTTTAGACTTAAATACAATTTCAGTCATCCTATTTTGTTTAATTTGCAATTTTGGTCTCTTTATTTTAAAATAGAGACATTTGGTCCCCTATTTTAAAAAATCCACAATTTTGGTTTAATCATCAATTTTGCCTACGTTTTATTTCTTTTATTTTGGTCCAATTGAACCTTAGACCTAACATATTCATTTAAGATACCATCAAGAAATGATTTAATTAATTAAAATGTAAGAAATAAATGTAGTCAAAATTGAGGATTGGACCAAGATTGTGGATTTTCTAAAATAAGGGAACCAAATGTCTCTATTTTAAAATAAGGGGACCAAAATTGCATATTTGGCAAAATAGGGGGACCAAATTTGTATTTAAGCCATTCTATTATTATTATTTTTGGTTATTTTAAGATTTCCAAGCTATCACAACTCGTATATCTTAAAAATAGAATCGACAGAGGTGTCACACCAAAGTCAATTTCTTGAATTAAATACTTTTTGTTTTAGAGGAAAATTTTGAGACATCAAATTGTACCAACTTGTGTCCCAAAACTTTAAAGATTAAGATGTTGTCACATCTAATTAACCCATTCTCTATTAATAGTTCATCATTATCATATTTTAATTAAACAAAGTTAATATTTTAAAGATCTATTATGAAAACAATTATTATTAATATTATTAGTCATGGCAGTTGAGATTAATTAAGAAATAATTTCGAGTACACGAAGTTAACACAACTTGTGTCATCGAAGATTCTAAGAGCATCTCCAACATGGGTGCTTATATGAGTTGCTTTAACAATTTTTTTTGTTGGAGCAGATGACTTGGCAGTGCATTGCTTAAGTGAGATGCTTAAATAAACAATTTGTTACTTAACTGATTCGCACCAATAAAAAAATTATTTTTCAGTCACAAAATTTAATGTTGCTGAAGTTAACCACTCTAGCAATTTTAGCATTGTAGATGTAAGAGACAAAAAGATGTCACATTTAACTATCCCTTTTATTTGAAAGAAATTATATCATGGCCATTATAAATAAAGGATCTTGATATGAGAAGAATGACCTAACATGAAAAAGGGGTCATGTACTGCAAGTTCAAGAGATGTGAGTCCAAGAGATGTGAGATGGTCTCTTATGAGTGAGAATGTATTTATCATTCCTTGTAACTTTTGAGTGGGAGACTCAGGCTTGTAGGGTGATATACTATTTGGGAGTTTTTTTTTCAAGTTTGTCCAAAAAGCAAGTAATCTTGTTTGAGGTAGTGAATATTTGTTGGGATCGATGTTCTTGTGGATATAGGTAAGAGGTGTCGTCGAAAAATCAAGTTAAATTCACATCTTTCGCTATTTCTATATGTGGTGTTGTTTGTGCATGTTCTATCCTTTAATACTTCTTATGTGTGCAAGGAGGTTTTTGCCCAACATATTCAAGGTACACATCAACCTATGAGTCGCCATGAACCTATCTAGTGGAGCACGAAATCGAGTGGAATAAAAAGCGAATACCTAACAAAAGTAATTGATTGACGAACATGCATCTAAGATAATAAAATTGTTTTATAGAATTAGTACTCAACCAACCTTAAACTTTTCAAGAAAACTTGTATACCGAGTCAAAGTTACTATGTTTTATCAATTTAAATCTTATTGTTGCTTGACAACATAAAGAACCAATGCTTTCAGCCATCTGCTTAAAAATAAATGCACATTTTGAGAATCTCAATGATCATGACACAACATACCACATTTCCTTTCAGGTTCAATGCTTAATTAGTGGTTGTGTACCATCCTGGCCTAGTCATAAAGTTGAGGCATGATCAACTAACTTTGCCTTTCAGGCTTGATTTTTGTGGACCATCTTGGTTGAGCCATACCTCAATTGCGACACAATCAACCACCTCCATCTTTCATGCTCAATGCTTAGGAGTTGTGGATAGTGGACTGTCTTTGACTTATGGCGCAATCTTGGATTGTATATTTATGTAGTGGAGGCCAACCTAGATCGATCGCTTACTGAGAACTACATTTATTATGAAAATGACTCCATTAAACACCATTCCAATTATCTCAAAATCCTTTCCAACACTTACCAAAACCCTCTTAAATAGGCATCTACCTCTGGTGATATCTAAGGAAAGTCACACATTCTACAGCATAATACTCATATTGTAGACACTCAGAAACTCAAACACCAAATCCAACTGCTACTCCGGTAAGAGCACAAGGATAGAAAGAAAACAAAAAGTGATAGAAAAATCAATAAAGTTTGAGAAAAAAATCAGGAGGAACCAAAATCAATAACTTCTATCCATACCACTCAGCATTACTCATATAAACATGTCACTGAGGAATTTTTATACAAACATTATATTTTGGAAAAAAAGTCAATTGGAAATATTATATATATTATGTATGCACAAATAACCACCAGCTAGGATAGCTTAAGAGTCAATTGGAAATATTATATATATTATGTATGCACAAACGGTTACTTAAAATGTTCCCTATTTTGGATTAAATATATATTACAGCATCAATGTTTCTTAAGTAACAATCAGCTTCAGCAGCTTGGTTTTTGTAAAGCCAATTCGATCCCAACTATGTTTCTTCACAGAGAAAGCAGTTGAACCCAGTTAAAATCTAGTCCAGTTAGAAACCACAAACGGATAATGTAATTAGAGTTCAATAAAGATAGTTACAAATTCTCGGCATAAGGAGCAATTAATTGCAATATAAAGGTTCAGCCAAAACACCACAAAAATAATGCAAACAATGTATAATGCTATAACTAATGAAAAAAGAGGCTGTACAAAATCAAAAACCAAACAAAAGAGTGCAAAATTAGATTTACTTTTTATTGGTTGCCCAAATGAAAATTTGTGTTTTTCTAGGAACAATACATGGTACACATATTGTTATATACCTGAGATTCACTTCAAAATCTAGAGGATTTGGACTTCTGCCACGGAGGCATATTTAACACAAGCGCCATCTATTACGAAAAAATAAATCAATTTAAACAGTTCATTATTCTTTAACATTTTTTTTTGCAATAATTTTGAAAATGAAATTAAAATGATTAACATTAATTAACAAGATCAATTAATCTAATTAGCTCAAATAATAGCATTATTATCGTCACTTTTTTTTCTTATATTATTTTCCCAAGAAATATAAACAGGGTTCTTTGTACATTGAAAAGCAAGCCAAAATAAACAAAACTGCTGCTTCTATTTTTTTCTTTTTTGAATTTAGTTAGAATAAAGTGATAGTAAATAAAGTTTTGTATACTATAATCTTATCACAAATTATCATGTATAATATGTTGGTTGTCTTGATGGTTCTGCAACAAAGAAGAGAGAAGGCGCAAATCTCCAAGGCGTGTGTAAACAGTAACCTTTAGGTTCGATTCGCCCCCACCAACCTCTATAGAAATTGGATGCAATAGGGTGTCTTGGCGAATCCCCTTCAGGATACAATGGAGCCCTTGATATGGTTTGCACACCCACAAACAAGCGTATCGTCAATGGCAGTTTACAGAATAATAGTTTCCTTAATTCTCTCTGCGCACAAGGGAAGAAAGGAAATGATTTGGATACAGAGAATCTGGTGATTTCTATGTTTGATGTTATATTTTTCTGCATGTAGATTGGTTCTATTTATAGACCATCTCATGTCTTTTGGTGAAGAGATTTGACCTTTCAAAGAGACACATCTCATGACTCTTAGTGAAGAGTCACATCTCATGACCCTTGGTGAAGAGTCACATCTCATGACTCTTGACAAAGAGTCTCATCTCATGTCTCTTGAAAAAGAGTCGTATCTATTCATATTTACACCTTTATATGAATAGACACATAACTTCATGAAAGAATAAAACCTTTCATTAATTTTGAAATTCTCTCACAATCCCCCACCATTTTCAAAATATATCCAAATCCAATTATTCTGGAAATCACATGGTTTCAGATAAAGGTATCTCGCGATTTGAACCTTTACTTAGTAAGTTATGGGTTTCATTCATCCCGAATATTGTGGTAGACAAGCTTTGAACCAAATAATCATTAGAACAAGCGTGCATAACTTACACATGCAATCTCGGTACCATTGAACGAATTGTTAAAGTGACACATTTGGTAAGACCTTGTGTCATGTATCCTTTTCATGAGAGCTTTAAGAGTCAAGCCCTTAACTCCAAGAAGCAGCCACACTTCACTCCCATATAGGTAGACTTTATTAGAAGTGCCCCATAAATAAACACTCCAGCACATACATGCTATAAGTCCATTAAGAACAAATGTTCAACCTTCCCCTTTTATATACTTTATGGTCCAAGTACTTTTAAAACCTTTGAGATGTCACTACAACAATTCTCGCTATTACAGTGGGCTAAAAGCCCACAGTAATATAAAAAGCCCACTGTAATTCAAAATTACCGACGGCTTACAGTGGGCTACTTATCCCTCTATAAAAGTCTCGTCGGTAAATTTTATCGACGGCTACGAAAAAGCCCTCTGTAATACAGTGGGCTAAGCCCACTGTAACTCGAGGGTAGTACAGTGAGTTCTTTCGTTAGAAATTTGACCCTCGATAATATTGAAGGAAAAGCCGTCGGTAATTTGAGTAAAAACACATTCATAAAAGAATATATAAAAAATTAGAGTGCGTTAAGCCGTCTGTATTACAGTAGGTAAAACCCACTTTAAGAAGCCCACTGTAATATAGAGGGTTTAGCCTTCGGTAATTATCTATTTTTTATAAAAAAAATTGTTTACAAAATTATCAATACCTGTATATATTAATTAATTTCAAACACATTTTAAAAATAGTACTTGTTTATACATAAAATTAACCCATAATATAAAATATTTTATTTCATAGATTAAATCATTCAAAACATAATATAATTCATATAACCATGAGTCAAACAACAAATAGAAATGAAAACATGACATAAAACTTTATAAAAATACAACTAAGTCATAATACAAATCAATAGAAGTACTACATAATACAAATCCATCGAATAAAATTCTCAAAAACGAACATAGAACATGTTATATTCACATTGATAATACAATTCAATACTACGTCCATCTACACCCAAAGGATGCTAAACTTTAATTATAGAATATTGACATGCTAATAATAAATAGGTATGGGTGCATATTCTTGATTGCAGCAACCATGGGCATGAATGCATCTTTCACATTTGTAGCATTTGCACTTGTTTCCATGAAAGGTACACAATTTGATTTGTGAATTTCTGCAATGAGAGAAAAAAAGAGGCATGTAAAACTTTGAGACTTTCTTTTTCTTTTACTTAGTATATATATATATATATATTCATCAAATGATCATGCAAGAGAGTGTGCAATGAATCAATTATTTGGTATGCTTCTACAAGGGATTGTAAACCATACTCTACAAATCTATCTCTAACAAATAAGAAATATCTTTCTCAAAGAAAAAGAAAATTCCTTAATTGCAAATTTGCAATATCACAAGTATCTAAGAGTGCTCCAGAGGCAATGTCCCACAATTGAACATGTAGAAAGCAACTCACATTACTTTTTTTTTTATCATTACACACATACTTTTATCTCAAAGAGAATTAAAAAGAAAATAAATAGGTTGCCTAAATCCTGAAATGTTGAGTGAATTACTCTGGAATTACCACTGCCAGGGATACAATATAATTTTTTAATCTTATTTATATTTGTGTATGTATTTATTTATAGTCAATTTTTTAGTTTTTCATAAATAAAAGTGCTCTTTTTCCATAATATTATATTAAGTATTTTAGAATTCCAACTAGTGGTGTGCTGGGACTCAAACACGTAATTGAATTAATGTGATGTGTGTGAAACATGGATAGTAAATTTGTGAACCTTAACCAAGCCTATTTTGACATCACATTCTTTTTATTCTTATCATTACACTTTCCTTTGAAACTTAAGTTTCAATTATCTCATTTATTCTATAAAAAGAACCTCGTTAGTATTAATTCTAATAAACATTGAATATATTCCAAAGAGATTAGGAATTAAGTATACATACTTGAACAAAATAGTCAATATAATGGAGAGGGCAGCATGACAATTGGTAGTGTCAGGACAAACTAATATTGTTTTTTGCCGATGTATTCAGATCAGATCATACTGCATAAGTATTGACAGTGTTAGCAAAATCTCTTAAAAATATTATCGAATGTAACCCATGGTTATAGTATCATTGATCCATAATTACATTAAAGACAAAGGAAAACATTCTTGGCACGTTGTTACAAAGTACAAAGACAAGTATTTTAGCAAAAAACAAAAAAATAACAGAACATGCCTTTCTTAAAATCTTCATTAAGAAAATAAGGTTGTATCAGACCAGCCATGGAATTGTTCACATGTAAACAAAAATCAAGTAATCTCAACCCAAAATACTACAAAAATGGATAACATTAACATTGCCAAAAATACATAGCTCAACAGGTATCTCCTTTATTCTTCACCTAACGGGGGCTTTTGCAATGGGAGATGGACCCCTCACGTTTGTATTTTGCATTCCAATTCTAGTTGTTGTGTTCCAATTCCAATGATTAACATGCACCAATCACCAATATAGTGAAGTAATTATGGAAATAATAGAGTAAAACATTGTCAAGAAACATAGAAATTCAATCAACAAGAAAAAAAAAAACAAGCAAAACCTTGTTCTTGTCCAGATGAACTTGTACACGCTCTGTAAATGGGAATAGAAAAAAATTAGTGATTCCTATAATATGGAAGAAATGGAGAAGGACAAATAATTAGAAGGGAAAGAGAGAAAAAGTGTGGTACCAAGGGTTCACAATGTCTAGAAGCGCTTTAAAATGGACTGAATCACATCTCGTGTACCCAATTTGAATGAAGAAATTAGCTCTTTAAAAAAAAAAGAAAACAAAATTGTACTATAAAGATAATGATTAACCTAAACAAAATTGTAGGCAGAGAAGGTGTTTTCTACATCTTCCTTACGCTCTGTGCTGACCTTGAACTCGACGAGGTAGAAGCTTCGACGGCAGCGACCTGAGGCGAAGGAACAACTTCCGACGTGTTGGGGTAGGGTTCCCATCGCTCTAGGAGTTCGTGCCAGGATGGACAAGCTTCTCCGCGTCATGCTAGGACGGAGTAGGTGCATATTTGACGCGGTGGCTGCAGATCGGACGACGTGGGTGAGACTGCGAAGATGGGTTATGTTTGTGCGGTTGTTCTGAGTATGAAGAACCTAAGTGAGCGAGTGTAATGTTTGTAGGTTTGTTATTTTTAATTAAATATTTTTAAAATTAATTAGAGTGGGCTTTAGCCACTGTAATTGCTTTAATTATATTATATTCTATTATAGCTAATAGTAATTACAGTGAATTTTACCCATTATAAAAATGTTTAAATTTATAAATATAATTATTAAACAAAGTAGGCATAGTGGGTTTTGCCCACTGTACCTACTTGATTTTAATTATACTATATAAATATATATATTATGTATAACATTGATATACATTAAAATCATCTAGCTATATATATATATATATATATATATATATATATATATATATATAGTATAAGACAATAAAATGAAAGTTATATAAAGTTAAAAAGAAAATATCATTACAGTGGGCTTAACCCACTGTAGTTGTTCTGTATTATTGTCTAAAAAACCGTCAGTAATGACTTTGACCAACAAAAAATTAAATAATATTTTGTAATTGACATATAGCGGCGGCAAAGCCCACTGTAATTTATCGACGGCAAAACCCACTGTAATCCCTCGTTATTATTGACAAAAAAGCCGTCTATAAATTACCAGCGGACAAACCCACTGTAATCTGTCTATATTACTGACGACCTTGTAGCCCACTATAATAAACCCACTGTAATAGCGAAAATTCTTGTAGTGTGTATCTATTATTGTTAAGTACTTTCGATCACTCTAATAATGTACTTTCACCATTGAACTCAAGACTTGATGCTACTCAAGTGTGAGTTGGGTTTCCATTATTGGTGATTAATTAGATATGGGCTTGAGTCCCATCCCTAATGATGTTTTATACACCATATCCCTTGTCAATCCTTTCGTCAAAGGATCTGCAAGATTTCTTTCAGTTCTTATAAACATTATGGATATTACTCCATTTGCAATTAGATCTTTCACATAGCTATGTCTAAGTCCAATGTGTCTAGACTTTCCATTATATACTTGACTATATGCCTTTGATAGTGTCAATTGACTATCACAATGTATGGATATTGGTGCCATTGGCTTTGGCCAAATTGGCATCTCATACAACAAATTTCTTAGCCATTCTGCCTCCTTACTACCTGCAGCCAATGCTATGAATTCTGCAGCCATGGTGGAGTCAGCAATGCAAGTTTGTTTCTTGGAACCCCAAGATATAGCACCTCCACCAAGAGTGAAGATCCACCCACTAGTTGAGGAGTGGTCTTCTGTATGAGTTACCCAACTGGCATATGTATAACCTTCTAACACTGAAGGATACCCATTATAGTTCAAACTATAGTTCATTGTCCCTTTCAAGTATTTCAATACTCTTTGAACAACATGCCAATGGTATTTACTTGGGTTACAAGTATACCTACTCAATCTTCCTACAACATATGATATGTCTGGTCGAGTACATGTCATTGCATACATCAAACACCCAATTACTTTTGAATACTCAAGTTGTGCCACTGGATTTCCTTTATTTGGTACTAAAACCAATGTTTTGGTTGAAAGGAGTAGAAATAGATTAACAATCAAAGTAACCAAATTTCTTTAAAACTTTCTCTGTATAATGTGATTGAGATAAACCTATGTTATTACCATCTCTAGTTATTCTAATTCCTAGAATCACATCTGCTACTCCTAAATCTTTCATGTCAAAATTTCTAGACAAAAAGCTCTTAGTGTTTTGCACTTCATTTATATCAGTACCAAAAATCAACATATCATCTACATATAAGCAAATCATGACACCTTTCCCATTATAGAATTTACTATACACACATTTGTCCTATTCATTTAATTTAAATCCATTAGCTAGCATAACTTGATCAAACTTTTGATGCCATTATTTAGGAGCTTGCTTTAGCCCATACAAAGACTTTTTCAATTTACACACTTTTTCCTCTTGACCTTTTACCACAAACCCTTATGATTGTGTCATATACACCTCTTCATCTAATTCTCCATTTAGAAATGCAGTTTTTACATCCATTTGATGAATGACAAACTTGTAGATGGAAGCTAGTGCCAAAAGCACTCTAATGGAAGTTATCCTTGCTACAGGTGCATATGTATCAAAATAGTCAATACCTTCTTTTTGTGTAAACCCTTTAGCTACTAATCTTGCCTTAAACTTATCAATAGTTCCATCTACCTTCATTTTCCTTTTGAAAATCCATTTACATCCTATTGGTTTGGAACCTGGTGGGAGGTCTACTAGTTTCCATGTTTTATTCCCCATTAGAATCCATTTCCTCTTGTATAGCTTCTTTCCAGAAAGCAGCATCTTGAGACTTTGTTGTCTCTTCAAATGTTTCTGGATCACGTTCAGTATTATAGCAAATTGGTCCATAACTATCTATGGACTCTTTTGTTCCTTCAACAAGAAACATGAAAAAGTCTGGTCCATAAGTTTTCTCTTTCCTAGCCCTCTTACTTCTTCTAGGTTCTAACTTTTCCAATGCATCTTTATTAGATACATTATTTTCTGGATCATATGCATTAGTATGAACATTATCCTTGGGCCTTGGCATTGAGTTAAATCTTACTTCTTGAAAAATTGCATCTCTAGACTCAATTACTGTATTTACAGTATATGAGTCATTAGATTCTATGATCATGAATCTATAAGCTTTTCTATTTTCAACATAGCCTAGAAATACACATTCAATTCCTCTTTCACCTAATTTCTTTCTTTTTGGTTCAGGAACCTTTACTATTGCTCTACAACCCCACACTTTCAAGTAGTTGAGATTAGGCTTTCTATTTTTCCAAAGTTCATATGGGGTTATCTTGTTCCTTTTGTTTGGAACTCTATTTAATATGTGACATGCTGTCAACATTGCTTCTCCCCAATATCCTTTTGCTAGACCAGAATAGGATAACATGGCATTTAGCATTTCTTCTAATACCCTATTTTCCCTTTCAGCTATACCATTTTGTTGTGGGGAATAAGGTGAAGTTGTTTGATGAATTATACTAGTAGACTCAAAGAAACTAGGATTATAGAACTCTCCTCCTCTATCACTCCTAAGGCATTTGATAAAAGTTTCATGTTGAAGTTCTACTTGTGACTTAAATATCTTAAATTTATCTAAAACTTCATCCTTTGAATGCATTAAATATACATAACAATATCTAGTACAATCATCTATGAAAGTCACAAAGTATCTTTTACCGCCTATGATAGGCCAACCATGCAAATCACAAACATCTGAATGAATTAAATCTAATACTTTAGAACTTCTTTCAACCCTTTTAAAAGGGAGTCTAGTAATTTTAGTTAACATACAAGTTGTGCATTCATTTGAAATTCTATTTATTTTAGGAATCAAAAATGAATTCATCATATCTTCTATTTTCTTAAAATTAACATGTCCCAAACGAATATGCCATAATTCACAAGACTCAACAATATAAGTAGAAATAGAATTATTATTATTAATCATATTTAGTTTGAACATATTCTCACAAAGGTATCCCTTCCCTACAAACATTCCCCCTTTTGAGAGGATAAACTTATCTCCCTCAAATACAGACTTGAACCCATACTTGTTAAGTAATGGTACAAAAAGTAAATTCTTTCTAACATCAGGTACATAGTATACATCAGTGAGAGTTAATATTTTTCCTGAAGTGAATTCTAGTTCCACCGTCCCTTTGCCTTTGACTTGGACAGTTGAAGCATTTCCCATATATAGAACAGTTTCATCTTCTTCCTTAATTGTTTTGAAGAGATCTTTGTTCTTACACACATGGTGGGTTGCTTCGGAGTCAATCCACCATGAACCAACATCTTCAATCATGTTGATTTCGGAAATGACTGCAACAAGGTTGTCTTTCGTTGCTCTAGATTCCTTCTCTTTGTTTTTCTTCTTCAGGAACCTACATTCATTTTTGAAGTGTCCTGGTTTGCCACAATGATAACAACTTCCTTTCCTTTTTCTTTGCTTGTTACCATTTCCATTTCCACTGTTGTTCTCATGAGATTTTCCAAAATCTCGATTCCTTTTCTTAAAGGACTTACCCGATGTCCCTTCCTCCGTTACATGCACTTTTTCTTGAACAGATAGATCCTTAGTATCATCTTGTTTACGATACTCTTCTTCTAAATGAAGGTGATTGCCCAATTGTTCAAGAGAAATATCATCTTTACGATGTTTTAGACTTCTTTTAAAGTCTTTCCATGAGGGAGGAAGTTTATCAATGATTGAGGAGACAATGATGCTTTCATCCATATGCATATTGTGTTGTTTGTAGTTATTCAAAATACATTCAATTTCATGCATTTGTTCCATGACAGGCCTACTATCAATCATCTTATAATTATTAAAACGACTAACAAGAAATTTCTTACTTGTTGCGTCCTCCATCATGTATCTTGCTTCAAATTTTTCCCAAAGTTCCTTAGCAGATCCAGAATTCTGATACATTTCGAACAAAGTGTCGCTCATCCCATTTAGAATGTGTCCCATACAGATGTAATCATCATTATCCCACTTGTTTTTCTCACGGGTTTCAGCCATGGTCTCATCTTCCCTATCTGGTGGTCTTGGAGTGTTCAAGACATACACCACCTTCAAAGTAGTAAGAAGGAAGTGCATTTCCTTTTGCCAACGAATGAAGTTTCCTCCATCAAATTTCTCAAGTTTGACAAAATCAGAAGTCATCTCTTTCAAAGTTGCAGCCATTGTTGTTAGAATGAAATCGAACCTAAAGATTGTTGGTTGTCTTGATGGTTCTGCAACAAAGAAGAGAGAAGGCGCAAATCTCCAAGGCGTGTCTAAACACTAACCTTTAGGTTCGATTTGCCCCCACCAACCTCTATAGAAATTGGATGCAATAGGGTGTCTTGGCGAATCCCCTTCAGGATACAATGGAGCCCTTGATATGGTTTGCACACCCACAAACAAGCGTATCGTCAATGGCAGTTTACAGAATACTAGTTTCCTTAATTCTCTCTACGCATAAGGGAAGAAAGGAAATGATTTGGATACAGAGAATCTGGTGATTTCTATGTTTGTTGTTATATTTTTTTGCATGTAGATTGGTTCTATTTATAGACCATCTCATGTCTTTTGGTGAAGAGATTTGACCTTTCAAAGAGACACATCTCATGACTCTTGGTGAAGAGTCACATCTCATGACCCTTGGTGAAGAGTCACATCTCATGACTCTTGACAAAGAGTCTCATCTCATGTCTCTTGAAGAAGAGTCGTATCTATTCATATTTACACCTTTATATGAATAGACACATAACTTCATGAAAGAATACAACCTTTCATTAATTTTGAAAATCTCTCACATAATAAATTTATTGATCTTTAAAATAATTACTTCAAAAATCTTGTTAAAGATAATTTTTTATTAGTCGATATAGTATAAATTTTTTTACACCCAAAATGTATGACTTTTAAACTGTTTATTTTCTTTTCTCCCTAAGCTTATTAAAAAGAAAGGAATGTGTTGAACACTGAGTTATTGAGAGCTGCGACTAGTGTACTCCAAGTAGAGCTTCTTCCATATTTCAATCTCATCCTCATTGTGAAGCTTTCTAATTCCTCCAAAGTATCCACCTCTTGGATCAGCTTGTTCCCCAATGTTCTTCCTACACAACTTTATTCGTCTCGTGATTGATGGGTATTGCTTGAACAACACGATCAGCGTATCTATCACAAAAGAAGATTAAATGATATTTAGGTACCTATTGGCTGAAATCAGAGGAAAGTAAATTTTTACTTAATATCAAAATTCATAGATATCAACAGATTGAATTTCACATGCTTGTCTTACACTTTTACTATGGAAAAATGCTAAAAAGTTGGTAAATTTTCGCAAAACTTGATAAAAGTATGTAATTTGCATATCTTAACATCTCATTTCTTTCCATAAAAAAAATCTCATTTCTCTCTCTCTCTCTCTTCTCTCTTAACTCATTTACTTATCCTTTTTACACAATTTCTGAAAAACTTTTGAATAAAGAGTTTAATTTTAACATGTTATAAAAAATTATTCCACTATCAATCAATTAGAAATCACTTTAAATATAATTTTTTTAAAGTAATTATTAAAAAAGTTAAAAATTATATCATACATGACAATTCAAAATTGAATTACAAAATAAAAAATCTTTATACATATTTTCATTGCATTCTAATTAATTCTTTAGAAATTGGCTTCTCTCTTCTCTCTCCTTTCTCTCATCCCACTCTTGATTTTAATGGGGTAAATCTATTTGAAGTAGGGGTAATAGACTGAGGGAGAATTCTAGAATTCTGAGGAGTTTTTTCAACCTTTTGAGAATAGGATGGAGCAAAATTGTCCAAAGATAATGCTTTTGAACTAGATGGGGTAGAGGGCCTCATCTTGGTGACTTATTTCCTTGTAAAAATTCATGGGTTAAGAAATCAGGAATAGAATTATTTTTTTCCTTTATAAATTCTATTTCAAAATCAAAACAAGACAAAAAGACTTTGCCATCTAGCAAAGATTTGCTTTGAAACTATATTTTTAACATCTTTTTCCAAAACATTTTTTGTCGATTGGCAATCAATTCTTAATAAAAAAAAATTATTTACTAAATCACTTTGAAATTTCATAATACAAAGTACTATGGATAAAATTTCTTTTTTAATAGTACTGTATTTCAATTGGGCTTCCATCCAATCACTGGAATGATATCTGACAATTTGTTCTTTTGGATTTTCTGCGAATATCTGTTTAAGAATACCTCCAAATCCAAATTCAGAGGCATCTGTTTCTACTATCATAAAGGCATCTGGATGAGGGATACCTAGACATGGAAGACTTTTTACTAAGGATTTTACCTTAATTATTACCTGAGTTAATTCTGGATTCCAAGGCTTAGGAATTTTACGAAGCCTATTGAATAGAGGTTTACAAATAATTCTAATGTTGGGAATGAAATCAGACACATAATTCAGATATCCCAAAAATCTTTGTAATTGATTTTTATCCTTAATTTCATTAGGAAATTTAGAAGCAAATTCTATACTTCTGGTTATAGGAGTGATTTTCCCTTGATATATTTCATAACCCAAGAATATAATTCTAGTTTGGGCTAGTTTCATTTTCTTTTGTGATATAACAATTCCATTTTGTTTAATTATATTTTTAAAAGTTTTTAGATGTTTAATATGTTGATCTACCGAATTTGAGTAGATTAACACATCATCTAAATAGACTAATGCGAATTGACTATAAGGGGTTATTATTGAATTCATAATATTTTGAAATTCAGATGGGGCGTTCTTTAGTCCCATAGGCATTACATTCCATTCATAATGCCCAAATGGTACTGCAAATGTTGTTTTGTATTTATCCTTTTCTTCTATCTTTATTTGATAATATCCTGATTTCATATCAAATTTTGAAAATATTACTGCATCACATAATCTTCCAATTAAATCTTTCTTATTCGGTAAAGGATATCTTATCCATTTTAATGCATTATTTAAGGGTTTGTAATTAATAACCTTCCTAGGTTCTCCTCTTTCAATTTCGGAGGCGTTCTGCACATAGAATGTCGCACAACTCCATGGAGATTTGTTCAGTCTAATTAATCCTTTATCTAAAAATCCTTGTATTTCTTTTTTGCAATATTCTAGTGTTTCTTTATTCATTTGAACAAGTCTTGCTTTAGTGGGAATTTTACTTTCATGAAAATCTTCCTCATAGGGTAAACTTATCGTAACAGTTTTTCTATTCCAAAAAGCATTTGGTATTTTAGCACAAACTTCTTTTATAAAACTTTTTTCAATTTCTTTAATTTTTTCTTTTATAATTTTGGTATTTAATTGTTCTTCTATTCTTTTATACGCTATTTCTTTTTGTAATAAAGTTATTTGATTATTTTTGTTACTAATTTTATTTATAAATGTAATTTCCTCAAAAAGTTTTATATTATGTATTTCTTTGTTTCTTATGGGTTTTATAAATTCAAAAATGATTTCTTGTTCATTTATTTTAGTTTTAACTCCTTGCTAAGATACTTCAAAATGATAAATCTGAGTTAGGAATGGTGTTCCTAAAATCATTTATTCTGTAATATCTTTAGTTAAAATAAACGTATTTTTAAAGCATTTTCCTTTATTACAAATACTTGCATTAGATAATTTATATTGTACCTTTAATTTTGAGTTATTCGCTGTGGTTAATTTTTGAATAGGTTTTTCATAATACTGAGTAGGAATTAATCCTTCTTGCATACAATTTAAATCAGCGCCTGAATCTATTAATACCGTAAATTCTTTATGGAATGATTTTCCAATTTTTAAAGTTACTCTACCTTGGCATTTTTGTTGTAGGGTTTTAATTCAATTTATTGTTTCTAATTCAGGTTTTGTTTCTACTTCTTCTTTTAAAGGGTCTGTTAGTTGTAATAAAGTAATATCTTGTACCAAATCATTTTCTTTTAATTTATTTAATTCTATTTTTATAATTTGTATTTTTATTTTAAATAATTTATTTCTTTATTTAAATCACTTATGGTGAGTTTTCTCTTTGTATTTCTGCTTTCTTTAATATACTTGCAAAATCATATTCTTCTTTAATCAGGTTTAGGGATTTCTTCTTCCTTTTGTTCTAATAACATATTCTTAATTTTAGTTAAATATTCATATCTTTCTTCTTCATTAGGTATTTTATCAATCATTTCTAATGCTAGTTTTGCTTATGTTCTAATCATATTAATTTGATAAGAACATTCGCAATTATTTGAATCACAGTTTTCTAAATCATTTTCACTTACAGAAGTTGTATTTTCTTGTGCCATTAATATTTCGTTTTCATCTTCTTCAGGCTCTTCTGAATCATTTAACATTATTTTAGCTATTTGTTCTTTTAATTCTTCACTCATGTTTAATTCATTTATTTTTTCTCTTACTCTACAATCTTTTTTCATATGACCAAATCTACGACAATTATAGCAAACAATATTAGTTTTTCCTTTATTGGTAGGGTTATTATTGTTTTCTTTGTTTGTAGCTGTCTTTTTCTGAAGATAATTTTCTCTTCTTTTATATGGAGGTTTATAATTAGTTGGTACAATTTTATTTCTTTTAATAATTTTCTTAGTTTTTGCAGAAGAGGGAGAAGGTCTGTCACGCCCATATTAGGTACAAAAATCGCCTAATTCTTTTATTCCTTTAGATTGATTTTTCTTAATCCTATTTTCTATTTTCATATTGTTACATAATTCTAATACAATATTTTTTTACAATAGAAATTATTCTTCCATGGGTTATTTCAGTTATGGGAGTATTGGGATATTCTTGTTGTAATTGTTCTCTAACTTTATCTCCAAAAACTATTGGTAATCCTGCTATAAATTTCTCTTTCCAAAAGGTTTCTCGGCAATCTTCTCTGGTTAAAACCATTGCCATAAAATTATGAGTATACCATCTAAAATCTCCTGATGTAGGACATCTCAGATCATGTAGTAATATTGAAGCTCTTTCATTGAATAATTTGGTATCTCCTATAAAATTATGAATTATTGCAATAATTAAAGTTTCTACCATTATTGGAATTATATTATCATTTTCTTGCTTAACATTGGAGGCAATATATGTTTTTTGTTCAAGAGTTAAGTAATTATTCCACCAACCTTTGAGTATACCAGTAAAACCGACAATAATTAGCTTTAGAGTTTGGTCTTCAAAGTGTTTAACCCAATAGGCACTAGCTGCCATAGTCATTTCATTTGTTTTTCTCAAAATTTGATAGTCAGTCATACCATCTATATTCCATTCTGTAATTCCTGTTCCATCAAAGGTTGATGGATGTTCTAACTCCCATTCTTCAAATTGAATATCAGGAAGCGTAGGCCTATTGTAAAAATTTCTTGTGGTTGGCCTAGGAGCAATTCTAGTTTTGTTATTTTTGTTATAGTCTTTTAATTTAAATAGCGAATTATCAAATTGTTCTTCGCTAAGGTCTCTTCCTAATTCTTCTGCGAGAATATTAGTAATGGTATTTATTTTGCTGATATTTAGTTAATCTAGTTTTTTATTTATTTCTTCTAAGACTTCATCTTTTCCAATTCTTAAGTTTTTTAATTCTAAGTCTGAGAATTTAAAAGGTTTTGTTAGGGGTTTTTCTAATTTAGAGCTACTTTCTTTGTGGTTGGTAATTAAATTTTTATCAGGACTTTTTACTTCTTTTGCTACTTGATATAACAATTGATTAGTACAGTTTAACTAGTGATGAATTTTTAATACATCATTTCTATTAGCATTTTTTTTCTAATAATTCCTTTTCTTCATTTATCATTTTAAAGGGAGAAGCTATTACTTCATTGTCTTGAATGTTTGGGAATTTAATTTCTTCTAAAGGCGGAATAGTTCCTATGGTTTTTCCTTCAACAATTGTCCATATTTTTTCTGCTGTGCTTATCATATTTACTTGTAAATGAGGTAAGAAATTATTTTCAAACCATTCAAAATAAGGGATATTTTCTTGTATTTCTTCTAAATGTGTATAGTAATCTTCTCTGTATTTTCCTAATTCTTCTTGATTAAAGGTTTCAAAAAACCATTTTCTTTTTTCTTTATTTTGTTCCCTTAAGAATTCTTCTCTAAGTACTTCTTTATTTATTTCAAATTTTTTAATGACATTTAGTTGGTTCATATCAGATTGGGTAGGTGAATTTTGGTTTTGAGCCGATTCATATTGCATCGAAGGGGCTGCAGATTCTTCAGCTTCGTATTCTGGGGTAGGTATTACAGGATCACTTCTAATTCCCTTTAGATATAACCCTTTTGGAATGGTGTAATTAGAAATCGATCTTCTAGTTGGAATAGGTGAAGAGTTTTGGGGAATTCTTAAAGAATTACTTCTTCTGAGTGGAGTAAAAGTTACTTCCATTGTTCATGATTTATACTCTATTATGTCATCTAACACAACAGGTACAGGTTTTTCTGGAGGAAGGATGTCTTCTAATTTCCATTTTAAACCACTAGTTATTTCTTCATGTTTCAAGGTTTTTGGTACTGTAGCATTTACCTTTTCTGGGTTTACTAAAAGTAATGTTGTTTCATCAGTAGGAGACATCAAAAGTAATTAGGTTAACCTCCCTTCTCTCTAAACTTCTTTTGTAATTCAAGAGTCCTCTCTACTGACGAAACAACATTACTTTTAGTAAACCCAGAAAAGGTAAGTGCTACGGTACCAAAAAACCTTGAAACAAGATGAAATAACTAGTGGTTTAAAATAGAAATTAGAAGAAGTCATTCCTCCAGAGAAACCTATATCTGTTGTGTTAGATGACATAATAGTGTACAAATTAGGAACAATGGAAGTAGCTTTTACTCCACTCAGAAGAAGTAATTCTTTAAGAATTCCCCAAAACTCTTCACATATTCCAACTAGAAGATCGATTTCTAATTACACCATTCCAAAAGGGTTATATCTAAAGGGAATTAGAAGTGATCTTGTGATACCTACCCTAGAATACGAAGTTGAAGAATCTGCAGCCCCTTCGATGCAGTATGAATCGGCTCAAAACCAAAATTCACCTACCCAATTTGATATGAACCAACTAAATGTCATTAAAAAATTTGAAATAAATAAAGAAGTACTTAGAGAAGAATTCTTAAGGGAACAAAATAAAGAAAAAAGAAAATGGTTTTTTGAAACCTTTAATCAAGAAGTATTAGGAAAATACAGAGAAGATTACTATACACATTTAGAAGAAATACAAGAAAATATCCCTTATTTTGAATGGTTTGAAAATAATTTATTACCTAATTTACAGGTAAATATGATAAGCACGAAAAAATATGGACAATTGCTGAAGGAAAAACCATAGGAACTATTTCGCCTTTAGAAGAAATTAAATTCCCAAACATTCAGGACAATGAAGTAATAGCTTCTCCCTTTAAAATGATAAATGAAGAAAAGGAATTATTAGAAGAAAAAAAAATGCTAATAGAAATGATGTATTAAAAATTCATCACTAATTAAACTGTACTAATCAATTTTTATATCAAGTAGCAGAAGAAGTAAAAAGTCCTGATAAAAATTTAATTACCAACCACAAAGAAAGTAGCTCTAAATTAGAAAAACCTCTAACAAATTCTTTTAAATTCTCAAACTTAGAATTAAAAAACTTAAGAATTGGAAAAGATGAAGTCTTAGAAGAAATAAATAAAAAAACTAGATAAACTAAATATCAGCAAAATAAATACCATTACTAGTATTCCAGCAGAAGAATTAGGAAGAGACTTTAGCGAGGAACAATTTGATAATTCGCTATTTAAATTAAAAGACTATAACTAAAATAACAAAACTAGAATTGCTCCTAGGCCAACCACAAGAAATTTTTATAATAGGCCTACGCTTCCTGATATTCAATTTGAAGAATGGGAGTTAGAACATCCGTCAGCCTTTGATGGAACAGGAATTACATAATGAAATATAGATGGTATGACTGACTATCAAATTTTGAGAAAAACAAATGAAATGACTATGGCAGCTAGTGCCTATTGGGTTAAACACTTTGAAGACCAAACTCTAAAGCTAGTTATTGTCGGTTTTACTGGTATACTCAAAGGTTGGTGGAATAATTACTTAACTCTTGAACAAAAAACATATATTGCCTCCAACGTTAAGCAAGAAAATGATAATATAATTCTAATAATGGTAGAAACTTTAATTATTGCAATAATTCATAATTTTATAGGAGATACCAAATTATTCAATGAAAGAACTTCAATATTACTACATAATCTGAGATGTCCTACATCAGGAGATTTTAGATGGTATACTCATAATTTTATGGCAATGGTTTTAACCAGAGAAAATTGCCGAGAAACCTTTTGGAAAGAGAAATTTATAGCAGGATTACCAATAGTTTTTGGAGATAAAGTTAGAGAACAATTACAACAAGAATATCCCAATACTCCCATAACTGAATTAACCCATGGAAGAATAATTTCTATTGTAAAAAATACTGAATTAGAATTATGTAACAATATGAAAATAGAAAATAGGATTAAGAAAAATCAATCTAAAGGAATAAAAGAATTAGGCAATTTTTGTGCCCAATATGGGTAAGACAGACCTTCTTCCCCTTATGCAAAAACTAAGAAAATTATTAAAAGAAATAAAATTATACCAACTAATTATAAACCTCCATATAAAAGAAGTAAAAATTGTCCTCAGAAAAAGACAGCTACAAACAAAGAAAACAATAATAACCCTACCAATAAAGGAAAAACTAATATTGTTTGCTATAATTGTGGTAGATTTGGTCATATTAAAAAAGATTGTAGAGTAAGAGAAAAAATAAATGAATTAAACATGAGCGAAGAATTAAAAGAACAAATAGTTAAAATAATGTTAAATGATTCAGAAGAGTCTGAAGAAGATGAAAACGAAATATTAATGGCATAAGAAAATACAACTTCTGAAAATGAAAATGATTTAGAAAACTGTGATTCAGATAATTGCGAATGTTCTTATCAAATTAATATGATTAGCACAGAAGCAAAACTAGCATTAGAAATGATTGATAAAATACCTAATGAAGAAATTATTTATATATATATATATATATAATATATAATTTTTTAATGTTTAATAAAGGACTTTGCCAACAGAATATGCATATTTTTTTATGTATCTGCTTTTATATATATCTAGCTCATTGAATCTTCACAAAAATAATGTTAGAAAATTAATGGGAATATATATATATATATATATATATATATATATATATATATATGTGTGTGTGTGTGTGTGTGTGTGTGTGTGTGTGTGTGTGTGTGTGTGTGTGTGTGTGAATGGATTTTTTTTAAAAAGTGGTTCCACTGAACAAGTATGACTAACAAGTATAATGTCTAACAAGACTTTGTACCAACACTTATAACCTCGTCCTTCAATTTCAATAGTAAGTGGAGCATAATTCTAAATTAAAATCCCAGTGCAACATTGGAACCAGTGAGAGAAACAATCACACAAACAAGCATGATAGAGAAAAAAGAAAACCCAAGAATCCCAATTGGGTGCAAAGGCCTTCTCCTGTCTCTACTCTCCACTAAAATAACTTTTAGTTTTCAATTATTTCTTCTTAATTAGAGATCAATAGAAATATGAGAACACTGTCTTTTTCTATTTTGTTAATTTAACATAGTATAGAAAAAAAAACATAAAAGATGATTGATAATTTAGGTTTGTATTTCATTAAGATTTTAAAAAACTATTTTGGCATAAAAAAAGTCTTTGGAATTTTAAAGACTTTGTAGGAATATAATGACTTATTGTACTCATAGTAAACTTGAACAAAAAGTCCAACACAATGTAGTTATAATCAAGTTCTTGCTTCATTGTGATTTTCGCAGGTTTTGCTTGATTGTTGATCGAATTTCTGCTATGAGACTCGTATGATTCTACTGATGGACGCGTATTATGTGTATAAACAAAAATTTATGGAGTGATTCATCTTCTTTTTGTTGACATCGAAGATTAAGCTTCAATTATGATAGTTGTTCACACTGTATTTCTTGCATTTTCATAGTATTCTCTTTAGATTCATATGTACTTGTATTGTCCATCCCAAGCTAGAAGTGTTGTGAACACCTTCCAACTTGCGGGGAGCCTATTATAATATGGGAAATTAGTTGTTATGATTGGCTATATAAACTTTATTGTACTCATTGTAATCTGACTTTACTCATTTCAATACACTTCTATTTTGTCTTCTATATTTCTCTCTCAATTTTTCCTCTAAACCATGTTTTCTAACAAAGCTAGAATTAATTAGCTATTAAAAGATTGTAAATTTTGTATTAGTTTTACTTTTCTTTATCCAAACCTTATCATTTCTTTGTTATCTTTTTTATTTACTCTTCTAACTTTAAATGTTTGCTAAAAATCCATGAAGTCCTTTCAAATCTCATAAATCTATAATGTCTTTTCAAATCTTATAAATTCTTATAATATAAATTTATTGAAATACAAACTATAAAATCTTCATTATAAAAGTTTTTTTAAAAAAATCTTAAAAGCCATTATATTTCTCCAGAGTATTTAAAAATCCACAAGACTTTTGTTTATGTCAAAATAGTTTTTTTTTTAAATCCTAATCCAATACACCCTTAAATTATCAATCATGTTTTATGTTTTTTTTTGTCTATACTATGTTAAATTAACAAAATAGAAACCTTTCAAAAAAAAAAAAACATAACAAAATAGAAACCGTTCAAAAAAAAAACATAACAAAATAGAAACCTTTAAAAAAAAACATAACAAAATAGAAAAAAGGCAGATCTCATATTTCCATTGATAGAAATAATTGAAAACTAAAAGTTTTTTAAGCGGAGACTAGAGACAAGAAAAGAGCATTGCACTTGGTTGGGATTCTTGGGTTTTATTATTTTTTTTCTGTCATGCTTGTTTGTGCGACTGTTTCTCTCACTGGTTCAAGTGTTGCACTGAGATTTTATTTCAAAATTGTGCTTCAGTTGCTTATAAAATTGAATAAGGTTATAAGTGGTGCTTAACCATTATACCACATATGTGAGTATTTCACCCTAAGCAGCATCAATAGGTGTTGGTATATATAGAATATTGTATAAGTTATACTCTTGATTTATGAAATGTTAGCCATACTTAGTGGGGACTGCTTCTAAAAAATCCCACACACACACACATCTAACTTCATGATCCTTGAAGCAACCTTTTCATTCCCTCTAGTTTGTCTCATCACCAAACAAGGCTTTAATAAGTTCTAAATCCCATTCCTGCATTACACACACACACACACACACACACACATCTAACTTCATGATCCTTGAAGCAACCTTTTCATTCCATCTAGTTTGTCTCGTCACCAAACAAGGCTTTAATAACTTCTAAATCCCATTCCTGCATTATTATTAAAGTAAAAATTCCATAAAAATCTATTTGTTTTTTTAATACCAGAAGACTTTTTGCAACTTGTAAAAAGTCTCGATTGAATACCACTAAATTTTGACACCCTTTTTAAAAAGCTCTAATTGAATACCACAAGATATATTTACATTATTTAAATTCTTGATTGAATTCCACAAGTCTATTTTTTTTTTATCACAAAAAGTCTTTTAAATTCTTAATCCAATACACCCCAATTAAGTGTAAAGGATTTAACTAAAATATGAATTATTCAAACATGCACATTATTTTTATTCCTAAAAAAGATATAATTCTTAGCAATCCTCCACACCCACCACATTGGGATGATTCATGATTTCCACTTGAAAATCATCTGGAATAGTCCATTATATCAATGACATATTCTTTCGTGCACGCACACTTCACACTTGCCCCCACGATATTCTACCAGGTTGGTCCACCATACATATTTAATTAATAATAGGTTGTGCTAATAACATAAAAGCATCTACCCAATAAACACACAATCAACGTGTTAAAAAATGCAAAAATGGATAAAAAAGCGGCAACTGATTCCATCTTCAAAATAAGCACAAAAAAGATGCAATTTTAAGGGAGAAAAGGTGCAAAATAGAATGGAAAATAAGGTCTCAATTAATTTTGCAATTTTTTTATTGGCCAATGTTAGTTGTTAGTTTTTTTGTTAGTGGGAGGGATTCGAACCCACGACCTTTCCCTCCCCCCTTCTCCCTTCAACCACCAAGTCAATCTTATAACTCCTAATTAATTTTGCAAATGGAAGGCACCAGAAGGAGTTCTTTCATTCAATTTGAAACTGTGCAAAAAATAATAATAATTGGGTTTTTCATGCTACACCTTGAACAATCTTGATCTCTTAATTTGCGCAATCAAAACCAATAGTGTATTGGACATATGAAACAGCATTCATTCACTTGTAAGCAAAAGCTTCCAAAAAATTAATGAATTTGGCTTCACCTTAATTTGTTCAAGTCAGCTTAAAGCATCTGAATATATAAGAACATAATTCATTCTAGTTTATAATTATTCACATAGGGTTCAGACGATTTGCACCTTTAATTCGATTGCAATCAAATAAAAGAATAGCCATAATTATATTAAACCAGGCTCTGATAACAATTGATGATTTTTATAAGCCCTAAACATACGCGGACCAAATAGATACAAGATTACAACATATACATTCTCACATGAGAATAAAAAGAGAATAAGATGGTAAAATTTGTGCACCTGGAATAAAGAATTTATTCGCCTGATTTTTCGTGAGATTTGAGTAAACCACGTAGAAAACTAGAATGAGAGAACCACTGCCCTGAAACCAAATTCCGGTGGACCTCTGGTGCAATCCAAATTCCAGTTTGCTCCCCAAGATTTATACAGTGACGTGTTTGAACTCGTGCATACGAGGCCAAACACATTGAGCCTCACAAACAATGCCTAGAAAAGTATAAAGAGAAGAAAGAAAAATAGAGGAAAGAAAGATAGAAAAGCTAGAGTTAGAGAAGAGCTTTTTCTTCTTGTGTAAAAACTCAAGCTGCCACACCTTTATATAGTGTGCTACACGATCATATCATTGCCACCAATTAAAATTTGCTTTTAATTCTCTTAAAACAGAATCTGATGTATATTCCAATAACGTACATGCCATTTGAATGGCTAATTAAAAAAAATGATTCCAACGTCTTTGTGCAAATGAAAAAAGGTTTTATAACCTTTAAAATTTCTAGCAAAAGTTATGAAATATAAAACCATTTGAATGTTTGACTTTAAAAGTTAAAGGTTTGAATTTAAATGGGAAATAATGAATGCATTGAATTGTCATTATTCATACAATCCCCCACTAATGGTAGTTAAGTGGATAGAGATAGAATGAGAAAAAGAAAGAAAAAAAAAATCTAGGCAAGTAAAGGGATTTTTGTGCTTCAGTGTTAATGTCCTTAGGATTGAATTAACACGTAGTGAGGTGAGACAACATCTTATGTCCAAGAAGTGAATTTATCTTGAACTTAATGGATTTATGATGAGACCCTCACAACATATACTTATACCTTTAAATTTGTGATAGCTTCACGTTTAAAACTTTCCACAATAATTTAGGCCTTTATATTTATTTGTACCTTGGGTTGCTCATGAGTTCTTTAGAAAGATATCCTAAGTCTTTCATGGAAGGTGGCATGGGCCTTCACACTCATATAGGTAGATACATCAAGCGTGTCTCTATAGCACCACCCATATCAAGGGCTATGTATCTATTAAGAGCTCATTGCTCAACCTCACATCAAGCACTATCGCATGTCATAGGGATGAAAAGTGTAGTGCATAGGACTATTCATATGGCTTCATTTGACTACTAAATGGGTATCCACCATACTTTGCTCCACTCAAGGCTTTAAGCTTATCCCCTTCGACATATTGAAGATAATTTTCTTGGGTAATCCTTTGGTAAAAGGATCTGGAAGCTATGAAGCACCGACTCGGACACGAACACCAGACACGACACGGACACAACTAAAGTTTGAAACATAGGACACGGGGACACGACATACACACACACACACACACACACACACACACACATATATATATATATATATATATATATATATATATATATGATCAACATAACAAAAATTTAAATTGATAATTAAGATTTATATATTCATCTTAAAACAAGTTAAGAAAACTAAAAAAGCAAGACGAACAGAGGGTGTACTAGTTACGCCAGCGTACTCGAGAACGTGAACGGACGGAGGAGAAGGCAAAAGGTACGTGAGAGAGGTTACCAAAATAGGTTAATTTTAAAAAGGAAATTTTATTGTCTAATCTTTTAGGTTCAGTTTTAAAAGTTTTGATAAAAAAATCAGAGGAGTGTCCGATATGTGTCTGCATGTTTAGGCCATGTCCAAGCTAAAACAAAAAAGCAAAAAAAATCTGGACACTGCAAAAAAGTGTCTGACACTGTGTCCATCGTGTGTTGGAGTCGAAAGTGCCTCGAACACCTTGACACGGCCTTCCACTACCATGTCTGTGCTTCCTAGTCTGGAAGTGAGCTTGAGAAGAATTTTTCCTTTGCCGCGCACTACAACAGCAACAGAGTTTCCCATGTAGATAGTAGCTTCTTCAACATTTTCCTTGAACTCTTGAAATAACCTTTTATTTGCACAAATGTGTCTCATAGCTCTTGTGTCCAATGTCTAATCAGCTGCATTGTTGACCAAATTCAAGTTTGCTGGTTTTGGCTTTGATTGATGGCCAACAATTTGTCCTTTGTTATTGTTGTTTGGGTCGTTCTTGAAAAAATGGCATTGATATGCTTTGTGTCCATTTTTTTCGCAAATGAAACAAATTGTCTTATGGATTTCTTTGTAATTTTTACCTAACTGAGGTGCTAGCAAATTCAACAAGATTAGCATTAGAAAAATTAAGAGGGGGTAGAGAGAGACTAATCCTTGATATAGTTTGTTTCTTCTATTCTCATATAGCTAATGAGTTCTTGCAGGGTGAAGTCTTTCTTCTTATGTTTTAGATGGTTTTGGAACTCACTCCAAGAAGGGGGAAGTTTCCCAAGCAATGTTTTCTTGTAATATATCTCACACATCTTCATGCCTTCATTTAGAACATTAGCAACCAAGTTCATGTACTTGTGCACTTGCTCCATTATTGGTTTATCGTCAACCATTTGGAATTGTACCCATTTGCCAATAATGTACTTACGATTACCGACATCATCTGCACCATACTTCTTTTCAAGTGTCTCCCAAATGGATTTTGCGAATTTGTCTGACACAAAGAAATGAAAAGGATTATTAGGCATATGATTAAGGAGATGACCCATACTAGTTTGTCTCATTTTTCATAGTTCTCGATTGTCTTGGTTGTGGTTTCCATGATCTCATTGCTTCTAGCAAATGGAATTGTTGGTTCATCTTTGTACAAAACGTAGTCAACCTCGAGTTGCTAGAAAAATATGAGTAGCCTTTGTGACTATCGCTTGTAGTTGGTTCCATTAAGGGACTCAAGTTTAGACATATTAGGCAAGGCATTCTTGTTGAGCAACAAAGCCATTGGAACAACTCAAGAAAGAAAAGAAAATTTGTTTTTAGATTGTAAGAAAGAAAGGAGTAGAAAAGTTATGCCATGACAAGAACTGCTGCCTTGAAAGCAAATTTCGGTGGACCTCTGGTGCAACCTAAATTCTAGTTTGCTCCCCAAGGTTTATACAGCGGCATTTTTGAACTCGTGCACTCGAGGCCAAACACATTGGAGCCTAAAAAACAATGCCTGGAAAAATATAAAGAGAAGAAAGAAAAATATAGGAAAGAAGGAGAGAAAAGCTAGAGTTAGAGAAGAACTTTTCTGCTTGTATCAAAACTCAAGCTGCCACACCTTTATATAGTGTGCTACACGATCATACTATTGCCATCAATTAAAACCAGCTTTTAATTCTCTTAAAATAGAATCTGGTGTATATTCCAACAACATACGTGCTATTTGAATGGCTAATTAAAAAAAAGGATTCCAACGTCTTTGTGCCAACAAAATAAGGTTCAAATTTCTAGTAGAAGTTATGAAATATAAAACCATTTAAACGTTTGGATTTAAAAGTTAAAGGTTTGAATTTAAATGGGAAAGAATGAATGCAATTAATTGCCATTATTCATACAGAGACCAATAAGTCGTTGGTCCGAGTGGTGCTAAGCTTGATCCCCTTAAGCAAGGTCTCAAGTTTGAACCTTGTGGGTGGAAAAAATGTGGTTGGGAAGGGAGAACCCCACTAAAGGTGGCCAGTTAAGTTCCCCGACGGAGATTTGTCATCAACAAAGTCGGTGGATACTTCATACCAATAACATGGTAACAAAAAAAAAATTGTCATTAATCATACAGAGTTAGGCTATTGTGTTGCTCTAGTAACCATGGCACAAGGGAGCTACCCTTTTGGCCCCTTATAGGATAGATACTACACACTAGATCATTCTCAATGTCTACCATGACCCCCACCATTGAATTCCCACCCACACTAAGGTGGTGTTCCCTCTTAGGCTTTAACCAAGATCAAAATCAAGTTCACATGCTTATGATGTGTATGACTACATAATCAAAATCCAACACAAGTTCGTCAATCAACACATACATTGAATATTGTTGCAACCAGGGTCATGGCAGGACAACGAAAATTCAAAAGAATACATTTTGAAAAATAGTAGAGTCTCCATAAATATTTTATATTGGGAAAACATTGGAAAACCCATTTTAAAAGAGAAGTCTTTGAAAACCAAATTTGGGTTCGGGAATCAATTACGTATAAGGAAGGTATTAGCACCCTACGACATCTGTTAAAAATTGTTACCTTAAATTAATTAAATTATTTATCTCACCCTAAAACACAATTAAAAAATCAATTTTAATAAAAATGAGAATATATTTATTGAATTATTTACGTTTTGATTTATTTTGATGAAAATTTATGTTTTATTTTATAGGGCTCAAAAGGGTTGGTCAATTGCTTCTATGTATCTCCCAGTGCAATAGAGAATCAAAGTCTACTTAGTTCTTGGGGGTATTGTGCGTTTTTGTTTTTTATTTTTGTGTTCATTTTATTGTGTGTTTTTTTTTATTCTTTTAGACTTAAATACAATTTCAGTCATCCTATTTTGTTTAATTTGAAATTTTGGTCTCTTTATTTTAAAATAGAGACATTTGGTCCCCTATTTTAAAAAATCCACAATTTTGGTTTAATCATCAATTTTGCCTACGTTTTATTTCTTTTATTTTGGTCCAATTGAACCTTAGACCTAACATATTCATTTAAGATACCATCAAGAAATGATTTAATTAATTAAAATGTAAGAAATAAATGTAGTCAAAATTGAGGATTGGACCAAGATTGTGGATTTTCTAAAATAAGGGAATCAAATGTCTCTATTTTAAAATAAGGGGACCAAAATTGCATATTTGGCAAAATAGGGGGACCAAATTTGTATTTAAGCCATTCTATTATTATTATTTTTGGTTATTTTAAGATTTCCAAGCTATCACAACTCGTATATCTTAAAAATAGAATTGACAGAGGTGTCACACCAAAGTCAATTTCTTGAATTAAATACTTTTTGTTTTAGAGGAAAATTTTGAGACATCAAATTGTCCCAACTTGTGTCCCAAAACTTTAAAGATTAAGATGTTGTCACATCTAATTAACCCAATCTCTATTAATAGTTCATCATTATCATATTTTAATTAAACAAAGTTAATATTTTAAAGATCTATTATGAAAACAATTATTATTAATATTATTAGTCATGGCAGTTGAGATTAATTAAGAAATAATTTCGAGTACACCAAGTTAACACAACTTGTGTCATCGAAGATTCTAAGAGCATCTCCAACATGGGTGCTTATATGAGTTGCTTTAACAATTTTTTTTGTTGGAGCAGATGACTTGGCAATGCATTGCTTAAGTGAGATGCTTAAATAAACAATTTGTTACTTAACTGATTCGCACCAATAAAAAAATTATTTTTCAGTCACAAAATTTAATGTTGCTGAAGTTAACCACTCTAGCAATTTTAGCATTGTAGATGTAAGAGACAAAAAGATGTCACATTTAACTATCCCTTTTATTTGAAAGAAATTATATCATGGCCATTATAAATAAAGGATCTTGATATGAGAAGAATGACCTAACATGAAAAAGGGGTCATGTACTGCAAGTTCAAGAGATGTGAGTCAAAGAGATGTGAGATGGTCTCTTATGAGTGAGAATGTATTTATCATTCCTTGTAACTTTTGAGTGGGAGACTCAGGCTTGTAGGGTGATATACTATTTGGGAGTTTTTTTTTTCAAGTTTGTCCAAAAAGCAAGTAATCTTGTTTGAGGTAGTGAATATTTGTTGGGATCGATGTTCTTGTGGATATAGGTAAGAGGTGTTGTCGAAAAATCAAGTTAAATTCACATCTTTCGCTATTTCTATATGTGGTGTTGTTTGTGCATGTTCTATCCTTTAATACTTCTTATGTGTGCAAGGAGGTTTTTCCCCAACATATTCAAGGTACACATCGACCTATGAGTCGCCATGAACCTATCTATTGGAGCACGAAATCAAGTGGAGTAAAAAGCGAATACCTAACAAAAGCAATTGATATGACCAACATGCATCTAAGATAATAAAATTGTTTTATAGAATTAGTACTCAACCAACCTTAAACTTTTCAAGCAAACTTGTATACCGAGTCAAAGTTACTATGCTTTATCAATTTAAATCTTATTGTTGCTTGACAACATAAAGAACCAATGCTTTCAGCCATCTGCTTAAAAATAAATGCACATTCTGAGAATCTCAATGATCATGACACAACATACCACATTTCCTTTCAGGTTCAATGCTTAATTAGTGGTTGTGTACCATCCTGGCCTAGTCATAAAGTTGAGGCATGATCAACTAACTTTGCCTTTCAGGCTTGATTTTTGTGGACCATCCTGGTTGAGCCATACCTCAATTGCGACACAATCAACCACCTCCACCTTTCATGCTCAATGCTTAGGAGTTGTGGATAGTGGACTGTCTTTGACTTATGGCGCAATCTTGGATTATATATTATGTAGTGGAGGCCAACCTAGATCGATCGCTTACTGAGAACTACATTTATTATGAAAATGACTCCATTAAACACCATTCCAATTATCTCAAAATCCTTTCCAACACTTACCAAAACCCTCTTAAATAGGCATCTACCTCTGGTGATATCTAAGGAAAGTCACACATTCTAGAGCATAATACTCATATTGTAGACACTCAGAAACTCAAACACCAAATCCAACTGCTACTCCGGTAAGAGCACAAGGATAGAAAGAAAACAAAAAGTGATAGAAAAATCAATAAAGTTTGAGAAAAAAATCAGGAGGAACCAAAATCAATAACTTCTATCCATACCACTCAGCATTACTCATATAAACATGTCACTGAGGAATTTTTATACAAACATTATATTTTGGAAAAAAAGTCAATTGGAAATATTATATATATTATGTATGCACAAATAACCACCAGCTAGGATAGCTTAAGAGTCAATTGGAAATATTATATATATTATGTATGCACAAACGGTTACTTAAAATGTTCCCTATTTTGGATTAAATATATATTACAGCATCAATGTTTCTTAAGTAACAATCAGCTTCAGCAGCTTGGTTTTTGTAAAGCCAATTCGATCCCAACTATGTTTCTTCACAGAGAAAGCAGTTGAACCAAGTTAAAATCTAGTCCAGTTAGAAACCACAAACGGATAATGTAATTAGAGTTCAATAAAGATAGTTACAAATTCTCGGCATAAGGAGCAATTAATTGCAATATAAAGGTTCAGCCAAAACACCACAAAAATAATGCAAACAATGTATAATGCTATAACTAATGAAAAAAGAGGCTGTACAAAATCAAAAACCAAACAAAAGAGTGCAAAATTAGATTTACTTTTTATTGGTTGCCCAAATGAAAATTTGTGTTTTTCTAGGAACAATACATGGCACACATATTGTTATATACCTGAGATTCACTTCAAAATCTAGAGGATTTGGACTTCTGCCACGGAGGCATATATAACACAAGCGCCATCTATTACGAAAAAATAAATCAATTTAAACAGTTCATTATTCTTTAACATTTTTTTTGCAATAATTTTGAAAATGAAATTAAAATGATTAACATTAATTAACATGATTAATTAATCTAATTAGCTCAAATACTAGCATTATTATCGTCACTTTTTTTCTTATATTATTTTCCCAAGAAATATAAACAGGGTTCTTTGTACATTGAAAAGCAAGCCAAAATAAACAAAACTGCTGCTTCTATTTTTTTCTTTTTTGAATTTAGTTAGAATAAAGTGATAGTAAATAAAGTTTTGTATACTATAATCTTATCACAAATTATCATGTATAATATGTTGGTTGTCTTGATGGTTCTGCAACAAAGAAGAGAGAAGGCGCAAATCTCCAAGGCGTGTGTAAACAGTAACCTTTAGGTTCGATTCGCCCCCACCAACCTCTATAGAAATTGGATGCAATAGGGTGTCTTGGCGAATCTCCTTCAGGATACAATGGAGCCCTTGATATGGTTTGCACACCCACAAACAAGCGTATCGTCAATGGCAGTTTACAGAATAATAGTTTCCTTAATTCTCTCTGCGCACAAGGGAAGAAAGGAAACGATTTGGATACAGAGAATCTGGTGATTTTTATGTTTGTTGTTATATTTTTCTGCATGTAGATTGTTTCTATTTATAGACCATCTCATGTCTTTTGGTGAAGAGATTTGACCTTTCAAAGAGACACATCTCATGACTCTTGGTGAAGAGTCACATCTCATGACCCTTGGTGAAGAGTCACATCTCATGACTCTTAACAAAGAGTCTCATCTCATGTCTCTTGAAAAGGAGTCGTATCTATTCATATTTACACCTTTATATGAATAGACACATAACTTCATGAAAGAATACAACCTTTAATTAATTTTGAAATTCTCTCACAATCCCCCACCATTTTCAAAATATATCCAAATCCAATTATTCTGGAAATCACATGGTTTCAGATAAAGGTATCTCGCGATTTGAACCTTTACTTAGTAAGTTATGGGTTTCACTCATCCCGAATATTGTGGTAGACAAGCTTTGAACCAAATAATCATTAGAACAAGCGTGCATAACTTACACATGCAATCTCGGTACCATTGAACGAATTGTTAAAGTGACACATTTGATAAGACCTTGTGTCATGTATCCTTTTCATGAGAGCTTTAAGAGTCAAGCCCTTAACTCCAAGAAGCGGCCACACTTCACTCCCATATAGGTAGACTTTATCAGAAGTGCCCCATAAATAAACACTCCAGCACATACATGCTATAAGTCCATTAAGAACAAATGTTCAACCTTCCCCTTTTATATACTTTATGGACCAAGTACTTTTAAAACCTTTGGGATGTCACTACAAGAATTCTCGCTATTACAGTGGGCTAAAAGCCCACTGTAATATAAAAAAACCCACTGTAATTCAAAATTACCGACGGCTTACAGTGGGCTACTTATCCCTCTATAAAAGTCTCGTCGGTAAATTTTATCAACGGCTACGAAAAAGCCCTCTATAATACAGTGGGCTAAGCCCACTGTAACTCGAGGGTAGTACAGTGAGTTCTTTCGTTAGAAATTTGACCCTCGATAATATTGAAGGAAAAGCCGTCGATAATTTGAGTAAAAACACATTCATAAAAGAATATATAAAAAATTAGAGTGGGTTAAGCCGTCTGTATTACAGTAGGTAAAACCCACTTTAAGAAGCCCACTGTAATATAGAGGATTTAGCCTTCGGTAATTATCTATTTTTTATAAAAAAAAATTGTTTACAAAATTATCAATACCTGTATATATTAATTAATTTCAAACACATTTTAAAAATAGTACTTGTTTATACATAAAATTAACCCATAATATAAAATATTTTATTTACATAGATTAAATCATTCAAAACATAATATAATTCATATAACCATGAGTCAAACAACAAATAGAAATGAAAACATGACATAAAACTTTATAAACATACAACTAAGTCATAATACAAATCAATAGAAGTACTACATAATACAAATCCATCGAATAAAATTCTCAAAAACAAACTTAGAACATGTTATATTCACATTGATAATACAATTCAATACTACGTCCATCTACACCCAAAGGATGCTAAACTTTAATTATAGAATATTGACATGCTAATAATAAATAGGTATGGGTGCATATTCTTGATTGCAGCAACCATGGGCATGAATGCATCTTTCACATTTGTAGCATTTGCACTTGTTTCCATGAAAGGTACACAATTTGATCTGTGAATTTCTGCAATGAGAGAAAAAAAGAGGCATGTAAAACTTTGAGACTTTCTTTTTCTTTTACTTAGTATATATATATTCATCAAATGATCATGCAAGAGAGTGTGCAATGAATCAATTATTTGGTATGCTTCTACAAGGGATTGTAAACCATACTCTACAAATCTATCTCTAACAAATAAGAAATATCTTTCTCAAAGAAAAAGAAAATTCCTTAATTGCAAATTTGCAATGTCACAAGTATCTAAGAGTGCTCCAGAGGCAATGTCCCACAATTGAACCTGTAGAAAGAAACTCACATTACTTTTTTTTTTATCATTACACACATACTTTTATCTCAAAGAGAATTAAAAAGAAAATAAATAGGGTGCCTAAATCCTGAAATGTTGAGTGAATTACTCTGGAATTACCACTGCCAGGGATACAATATAATTTTTTAATCTTATTTATATTTGTGTATGTATTTATTTATAGTCAATTTTTTAGTTTTTCATAAATAAAAGTGCTCTTTTTCCATAATATTATATTAAGTATTTTAGAATTCCAACTAGTGGTGTGCTGGGACTCAAACACGTAATTGAATTAATGTGATGTGTGTGAAACATGGATAGTAAATTTGTGAACCTTAACCAAGCCTATTTTGACATCACATTCTTTTTATTCTTATCATTACACTTTCCTTTTAAACTTAAGTTTCAATTATCTCATTTATTCTATAAAAAGAACCTCGTTAGTATTAATTCTAATAAACATTGAATATATTCCAAAGAGATTAGGAATTAAGTATACATACTTGAACAAAATAGTCAAGATAATGGAGAGGGCAGCATGACAATTGGTAGTGTCAGGACAAACTAATATTTGTTTTGCCGATGTATTCAGATCAGATCATACTACATAAGTATTGACAGTGTTAGCAAAATCTCTTAAAAATATTATCGAATGTAACCCATGGTTATAGTATCATTGATCCATAATTACATTAAAGACAAAGGAAAACATTCTTGGCACGTTGTTACAAAGTACAAAGACAAGTATTTTAGCAAAAAACAAAAAAAATAACAGAACATGCCTTTCTTAAAATCTTCATTAAGAAAATAAGGTTGTATCAGACCACCCATGGAATTGTTCACATGTAAACAAAAATCAAGTAATCTCAACCCAAAATACTACAAAAATGGATAACATTAACATTGCCAAAAATGCATAGCTCAACAGGTATCTCCTCTATTCTTCACCTAACGGGGGCTTTTGCAATGGGAGATGGACCCCTCACGTTTGTATTTTGCATTCCAATTCTAGTTGTTGTGTTCCAATTCCAATGATTAACATGCACCAATCACCAATATAGTGAAGTAATTATGGAAATAATAGAGTAAAACATTGTCAAGAAACATAGAAATTCAATCAACAAGAAAAAAAAAAAACAAGCAAAACCTTGTTCTTGTCCAGATGAACATGTACACGCTCTGTAAATGGGAATAGAAAAAAATTAGTGATTCCTATAAAATGGAAGAAATGGAGAAGGACAAATAATTAGAAGGGAAAGAGAGAAAAAGTGTGGTACCAAGGGTTCACAATGTCCAGAAGCGCTTTAAAATGGACTGACTCACATCTTGTGTACCTAATTTGAATGAACAAATTAGCTATTTAAAAAAAAAAAAAAATTGTACTATAAAGATAATGATTAACCTAAACAAAATTGTAGGCAGAGAAGGTGTTTTCTACATCTTCCTTACGCTCTGTGCTGACCTTGAACTCGACGAGGTAGAAGCTCCGACGGCAGCGACCTGTGGCGAAGGAACAACTTCTGACGTGTTGGGGTAGGGTTCCCATCGCTCTAGGAGTTCACGCCAGGATGGACCAGCTTCTCCGCGTCATGCTAGGATGGAGTAGGTGCAGATTTGACGCCGGTAGCTTCAGATCCGACGCGGTGGCTGCAGATCGGACGGCGTGGGTGAGACTGCGAAGATGGGTTATGTTTGTGCGGTTGTTCTGAGTATGAAGAACCTAAGTGAGCGAGTGTAATGTTTGTAGGTTTGTTATTTTTAATTAAATATTTTTAAAATTAATTACAGTGGGCTTTAGCCACTGTAATTGCTTTAATTATATTATATTCTATTATAGCTAATAGTAATTACAGTGAATTTTACCTATTATAAAAATGTTTAAATTTATAAATATAATTATTAAACAAAGTAGGCACAGTGGGTTTTGCCCACTGTACCTACTTGATTTTAATTATACTATATAAATATATATATTATGTATAACATTGATATACATTAAAATCATCTAGCTACATATATATATATATAGTATAAGACAATAAAATGAAAGTTATATAAAGTTAAAAAGAAAATATCATTACAGTGGGCTTAACCCACTGTAGTTGTTCTGTATTACTGTCTAAAAAACCGTCAGTAATGACTTTGACCAACAAAAAATTAAATAATATTTTGTAATTGACATATAGCGGCGGCAAAGCCCACTGTAATTTATCGACGGCAAAACCCACTGTAATCCCTCGTTATTATTGACAAAAAAGCCGTCTATAAATTACCATTGGACAAACCCACTGTAATCTGTCTATATTACTGACGACCTTGTAGCCCACTATAATAAACCCACTGTAATAGCGAAAATTCTTGTAGTGTGTATCTATTATTGTTAAGTACTTTCAATCACTCTAATAATGTACTTTCACCATTGAACTCAAGACTTGATGCTACTCAAGTGTGAGTTGGGTTTCCATTATTGGTGATTAATTAGATATGGGCTTGAGTCCCATCCCTAATGATGTTTTATACACCATATCCCTTGTCAATCCTTTCGTCAAAGGATCTGCAAGATTTCTTTCAGTTCTTATAAATATTATGGATATTACTCCATTTGCAGTTAGATCTTTCACATAGCTATGTCTAAGTCCAATGTGTCTAGACTTTCCATTATATACTTGACTATATGCCTTTGATAGTGTCAATTGACTATCACAATGTATGGATATTGGTGCCATTGGCTTTGGCCAAATTGGCATCTCATACAACAAATTTCTTAGCCATTCCGCCTCTTTACTACCTGCAGCCAATGCTATGAATTCTGCAGCCATGGTGGAGTCAGCAATGCAAGTTTGTTTCTTGGAACCCCAAGATATAGCACCTCCACCAAGAGTGAAGATCCACCCACTAGTTGAGGAGTGGTCTTCTGTATGAGTTACCCAACTGGCATATGTATAACCTTCTAACACTGAAGGATACCCATTATAGTTCAAACTATAGTTCATTGTCCCTTTCAAGTATTTCAATACTCTTTGAACAACATGCCAATGGTATTTACTTGGGTTACAAGTATACCTACTCAATCTTCCTACAACATATGCTATGTCTGGTCGAGTACATGTCACTGCATACATCAAACACCCAATTACTTTTGAATACTCAAGTTGTGCCACTGGATTTCCTTTATTTGGTACTAAAACCAATGTTTTTGTTGAAAGGAGTAGAAATAGATTAACAATCAAAGTAACCAAATTTCTTTAAAACTTTCTCTATATAATGTGATTGAGATAAACCTATGTTATTACCATATCTAGTTATTCTAATTCCTAGAATCACATCTGCTACTCCTAAATCTTTCATGTCAAAATTTCTAGACAAAAAGCTCTTAGTGTTTTCCACTTCATTTATATCAGTACCAAAAATCAACATATCATCTACATATAAGCAAATCATGACACCTTTCCCATTATAGAATTTACTATACACACATTTGTCAGATTCATTTAATTTATATCCATTAGCTAGCATAACTTGATCAAACTTTTGATGCCATTATTTAGGAGCTTGCTTTAGCCCATACAAAGACTTTTTCAATTTACACACTTTTTCCTCTTGACCTTTTACCACAAACCCTTCTGATTGTGTCATATACACCTCTTCATCTAATTCTCCATTTAGAAATGCAGTTTTTACATCCATTTGATGAATGACAAACTTGTAGATGGAAGCTAGTGCCAAAAGCACTCTAATGGAAGTTATCCTTGCTACAGGTGCATATGTATCAAAATAGTCAATACCTTCTTTTTGTGTAAACCCTTTAGCTACTAATCTTGCCTTAAACTTATCAATAGTTCCATCTACCTTCATTTTCCTTTTGAAAATCCATTTACATCCTATTGGTTTGGAACCTGGTGGGAGGTCTACTAGTTTCCATGTTTTATTCCCCATTAGAATCCATTTCCTCTTGTATAGCTTCTTTCCAGAAAGCAGCATCTTGAGACTTTGTTGCCTCTTCAAATGTTTCTGGATCACTTTCAGTATTATAGCAAATTGGTCCATAACTATCTATGGACTCTTTTGTTCCTTTAACAAGAAACATGAAAAAGTCTGGTCCATAAGTTTTCTCTTTCCTAGCCCTCTTACTTCTTCTAGGTTCTAACTTTTCCAATGCATCTTTATTAGATACATTATTTTCTGGATCATGTGCATTAGTATGAACATTATCCTTGGGCCTTGGCATTGAGTTAAATCTTTCTTCTTGAAAAATTGCATCTCTAGACTCAATTACTGTATTTACAGCATATGAGTCATTAGATTCTATAATCATGAATCTATAAGCTTTGCTATTTTCAGCATAGCCTAGAAATACACATTCAATTCCTCTTTCACCTAATTTCTTTCTTTTTGGTTCAGGAACCTTTACTATTGCTCTACAACCCCACACTTTCAAGTAGTTAAGATTAGGCTTTCTATTTTTCCAAAGTTCATATGGGGTTATCTTGTTCCTTTTGTTTGGAACTCTATTTAATATGTGACATGCTGTCAACATTGCTTCTCCCCAATATCCTTTTGCTAGACCATAATAGGATAACATGGCATTTACCATTTCTTCTAATACCCTATTTTTCCTTTCAGCTATACCATTTTGTTGTGGGGAATAAGGTGCAGTTGTTTGATGAATTATACCAGTAGACTCAAAGAAACTAGGATTATAGAACTCTCCTCCTCTATCACTCCTAAGGCATTTGATAAAAGTTTCATGTTGAAGTTCTAGTTGTGACTTAAATATCTTAAATTTATCTAAAACTTCATCCTTTGAATGCATTAAATATACATAACAATATCTATGAAAGTCACAAAGTATCTTTTACCGCCTATGGTAGGCCAACCATGCAAATCACAAACATCTGAATGAATTAAATCTAATACTTTAGAACTTCTTTCAACTCTTTTAAAAGGGAGTCTAGTAATTTTAGTTAACATACAAGTTGTGCATTCCCTATCTGGTGGTCTTGGAGTGTTCAAGACATACACCACCTTCAAAGTAGTAAGAAGGAAGTGCATTTCCTTTTGCCAACGAATGAAGTTTCCTCCATCAAATTTCTCAAGTTTGACAAAATCAGAAGCCATCTCTTTCAAAGTTGCAGCCATTGTTGTTAGAATGAAATCGAACCTAAAGATTGTTGGTTGTCTTGATGGTTCTGCAACAAAGAAGAGAGAAGGCGCAAATCTCCAAGGCGTGTCTAAACACTAACCTTTAGGTTCGATTTGCCCCCACCAACCTCTATAGAAATTGGATGCAATAGGGTGTCTTGGCGAATCCCCTTCAGGATACAATGGAGCCCTTGATATGGTTTGCACACCCACAAACAAGCGTATCGTCAATGGCAGTTTACAGAATACTAGTTTCCTTAATTCTCTCTACGCATAAGGGAAGAAAGGAAATGATTTGGATACAGAGAATCTGGTGATTTCTATGTTTGTTATTATATTTTTCTGCATGTAGATTGGTTCTATTTATAGACCATCTCATGTCTTTTTGGTGAAGAGATTTGACCTTTCAAAGAGACACATCTCATGACTCTTTGTGAAGAGTCACATCTCATGACCCTTGGTGAAGAGTCACATCTCATGACTCTTAAAAAAGAGTCTCATCTCATGTCTCTTGAAGAAGAGTCGTATCTATTCATATTTACACCTTTATATGAATAGACACATAACTTCATGAAAGAATACAACATTTCATTAATTTTGAAAATCTCTCACATAATAAATTTATTGATCTTTAAAATAATTACTTCAAAAATCTTGTTAAAGATAATTTTTTTTATTAGTCGATATAGTATAAATTATTTTACACCCAAAATGTATGACTTTTAAACTGTTTATTTTTTTTTCTCCCTAAACCTATTAAAAAGAAAGGAATGTGTTGAACACTGAGTTATTGAGAGATGCGACTAGTGTACTCCAAGTAGAGCTTCTTCCATATTTCAATCTCATCCTCATTGTGAAGCTTTCTAATTCCTCCAAAGTATCCACCTCTTGGATCAGCTTGTTCCCCAATGTTCTTCCTACACAACTTTATTCGTCTCGTGATTGATGGGTATTGCTTGAACAACACGATCAGCGTATCTATCACAAAAGAAGATTAAATGATATTTAGGTACCTATTGGCTGAAATAAGAGGAAAGTAAATTTTTACTTAATATCAAAATTCATAGATATCAACAGATTGAATTTCACATGCTTGTCTTACACTTTTACTATGGAAAAATGCTAAAAAGTTGGTAAATTTTCGCAAAACTTGATAAAAGTATGTAATTTGCATATCTTAACATCTCATTTCTTTCCATAAAAAAAATATCATTTCTCTCTCTCTCTCTCTTCTCTCTCAACTCATTCACTTATCCTTTTTACACAATTTCTGAAAAACTTTTGAATAAAGAGTTTAATTTTAATATGTTATAAAAAAATTATTACACTATCAATCAATTAGAAATCACTTTAAATATAATTTTTTTAAAGTAATTATTAAAAAAGTTAAAAATCATATCATACATGACAATTCAAAATTGAATTACAAAATAAAAAATCTTTATACATATTTTCATTGCATTCTAATTAATTCTTTAGAAATTGGGTTCTCTCTTCTCTCTCCTTTCTCTCATCCCACTCTTGATTTTAATGGGGTAAATCTATTTGAAGTAGGGGTAATAGACTGAGGGAGAATTCTAGAATTATGAGGAGTTTTTTCAACCTTTTGAGAATACGATGGAGCAAAATTGTGCAAAGATAATGCTTTTGAACTAGATGTGGTAGAGGGCCTCATCTTGGTGACTTATTTCCCTGTAAAAATTCATGGGTTAAGAAATCAGGAATAGAATTATTTTTTTCCTTTATAAATTCTATTTCAAAATCAAAACAAGACAAAAAGACTTTGCCATCTAGCAAAGATTTGCTTTGAAACTATATTTTTAACATCTTTTTCCAAAACATTTTTTGTCGATTGGCAATCAATTCTTAATAAAAAAAATTATTTACTAAATCACTTTGAAATTTCATAATACAAAGTATTATGGATAAAATTTCTTTTTTAATATTACTGTATTTCAATTGGGCTTCCATCCAATCACTGGAATGATATCTGACAATTTGTTCTTTTGCATTTTCTGCGAATTTCTGTTTAATAATACCTCCAAATCCAAATTCAGAGGCATCTGTTTCTACTATCATAAAGGCATCTGGATGAGGGATACCTAGACATCGAAGACTTTTTACTAAGGATTTTACCTTAATTATTACCTGAGTTAATTCTGGATTCCAAGGCTTAGGAATTTTACGAAGCCTATTGAATAGAGGTTTACAAATAATTCTAATGTTGGGAATGAAATCAGACACATAATTCAGATATCCCAAAAATCTTTGTAATTGATTTTTATCCTTAATTTCATTAGGAAATTTAGAAGCAAATTCTATATTGCTGGTTATAGGAGTGATTTTCCCTTGATATATTTCATAACCCAAGAATATAATTCTAGTTTGGGCTAGTTTCATTTTCTTTTGTGATATAACAATTCCATTTTGTTTAATTATATTTTTAAAAGTTTTTAGATGTTTAATATGTTGATCTACCGAATTTGAGTAGATTAACACATCATCTAAATAGACTAATGCGAATTGACTATAAGGGGTTATTATTGAATTCATAATATTTTGAAATTCAGATGGGGAGTTCTTTAGTCCCATAGGCATTACATTCCATTCATAATGCTCAAATGGTACTGCAAATGTTGTTTTGTATTTATCCTTTTCTTCTATCTTTATTTGATAATATCCTGATTTCATATCAAATTTTGAAAATATTACTGCATCACATAATCTTCCAATAAAAATCTTTCTTATTCGGTAAAGGATATCTTATCCATTTTAATGCATTATTTAAGGGTTTGTAATTAATAACCTTCCTAGGTTCTCCTCTTTCAATTTCGGAGGCATTCTGCACATAGAATGTCGCACAACTCCATGGAGATTTGTTCAGTCTAATTAATCCTTTATCTAAAAATCCTTGTATTTCTTTTTTGCAATATTCTAGTGTTTCTTTATTCATTTGAACAGGTCTTGATTTAGTGGGAATTTTACTTTCATGAAAATCTTCCTCATAGGGTAAACTTATCGTAACAGTTTTTCTATTCCAAAAAGCATTTGGTATTTCAGCACAAACTTCTTTTATAAAACTTTTTTCAATTTCTTTAATTTTTTCTTTTATAATTTTGGTATTTAATTGTTCTTCTATTCTTTTATATGCTATTTCTTTTTGTAATAAAGTTATTTGATTATTTTTGTTACTAATTTTATTTATAAATGTAATTTCCTCAAAAAAATTTATATTATGTATTTCTTTGTTTCTTATGGGTTTTATAAATTCAAAAATGATTTCTTGTTCATTTATTTTAGTTTTAACTCCTTGCTAAGATACTTCAAAAGGATAAATCTGAGTTAGGAATGGTGTTCCTAAAATCATTTCTTCTGTAATATCTTTAGTTAAAATAAATGTATTTTTAAAGCATTTTCCTTTATTACAAATACTTGCATTAGATAATTTATATTGTACCTTTAATTTTGAGTTATTCGCTGTGGTTAATTTTTGAATAGGTTTTTCATAATACTGAGTAGGAATTAATCCTTCTTGAATACAATTTAAATCAGCGCCTGAATCTATTAATGCCGTAAATTCTTTATGGAATGATTTTCCAATTTTTAAAGTTACTCTACCTTGGCATTTTTGTTGTAGGGTTTTAACTCAATTTATTGTTTCTAATTCAGGTTTTGTTTCTACTTCTTCTTTTAAAGGGTCTGTTAGTTGTAATAAAGTAATATCTTGTACCAAATCATTTTCTTTTAATTTATTTAATTCTATTTTTATAATTTGTCTTTTTATTTTAAATCATTTATTTCTTTATTTAAATCACTTATGGTGAGTTTTCTCTTTGTATTTCTGCTTTCTTTAATATACTTGCAAAATCATATTCTTCTTTAATCAGGTTTAGGGATTTCTTCTTCCTTTTGTTCTAATAACATATTCTTAATTTTAGTTAAATATTCATATCTTTCTTCTTCATTAGGTATTTTATCAATCATTTCTAATGCTAGTTTTGCTTATGTTCTAATCATATTAATTTGATAAGAACATTCGCAATTATTTGAATCACAGTTTTCTAAATCATTTTCACTTTCAGAAGTTGTATTTTCTTGTGCCATTAATATTTCGTTCTCATCTTCTTCAGGCTCTTCTGAATCATTAACATTATTTTAGCTATTTGTTCTTTTAATTCTTCACTCATGTTTAACTCATTTACTCTACAATTTTTTTTCATATGACCAAATCTACGACAATTATAGCAAACAATATTAGTTTTTCCTTTATTGGTAGGGTTATTATTGTTTTCTTTGTTTGTAGCTGTCTTTTTCTGAGGACAATTTTTACTTCTTTTATATGGAGGTTTATAATTAGTTGGTACAATTTTATTTCTTTTAATAATTTTCTTAGTTTTTGCATAAGGGGAAGAAGGTCTGTCATACACATATTGGGCACAAAAATTGCCTAATTCTTTTATTCCTTTAGATTGATTTTTCTTAATCCTATTTTCTATTTTCATATTGTTACATAATTCTAATTCAGTATTTTTTACAATAGAAATTATTCTTCCATGGGTTAATTCAGTTATGGGAGTATTGGGATATTCTTGTTGTAATTGTTCTCTAACTTTATCTCCAAAAACTATTGGTAATCCTGCTATAAATTTCTCTTTCCAAAAGGTTTCTCGGCAATCTTCTCTGGTTAAAACCATTGCCATAAAATTATGAGTATACCATCTAAAATCTCCTGATGTAGGACATCTCAGATTATGTAGTAATATTGAAGTTCTTTCATTGAATAATTTGGTATCTCCTATAAAATTATGAATTATTGCAATAATTAAAGTTTCTACCATTATTGGAATTATATTATCATTTTCTTGCTTAACGTTGGAGGCAATATATGTTTTTTGTTCAAGAGTTAAGTAATTATTCCACCAACCTTTGAGTATACCAGTAAAACCGACAATAATTAGCTTTAGAGTTTGGTCTTCAGAGTGTTTAACCCAATAGGCACTAGCTGCCATAGTCATTTCATTTGTTTTTCTCAAAATTTGATAGTCAGTCATACCATCTATATTCCATTATGTAATTCCTGTTCCATCAAAGGCTGACGGATGTTCTAACTCCCATTATTCAAATTGAATATCAAGAAGCGTAGGCCTATTATAAAAATTTCTTGTGGTTGGCCTAGGAGCAATTCTAGTTTTGTTATTTTTGTTATAGTCTTTTAATATAAATAGCGAATTATCAAATTGTTCTTCGCTAAGGTCTCTTCCTAATTCTTCTGCTAGAATATTAGTAATGGTATTTATTTTGTTGATATTTAGTTTATCTAGTTTTTTATTTATTTCTTCTAAGACTTCATCTTTTCCAATTCTTAAGTTTTTTAATTTTAAGTCTGAGAATTTAAAAGGTTTTGTTAGGGGTTTTTCTAATTTAGAGCTACTTTCTTTGTGGTTGGTAATTAAATTTTTATCAGGACTTTTTACTTCTTTTGCTACTTGATATAACAATTGATTAGTACAGTTTAATTAGTGATGAATTTTTAATACATCATTTCTATTAGCATTTTTTTTTCTAATAATTCCTTTTCTTCATTTATCATTTTAAAGGGAGAAGCTATTACTTCATTGTCTTGAATGTTTGGGAATTTAATTTCTTCTAAAGGCGGAATAGTCCCTATGGTTTTTCCTTCAGCAATTGTCCATATTTTTTCTGCCGTGCTTATCATATTTACTTGTAAATTAGGTAAGAAATTATTTTCAAACCATTCAAAATAAGGGATATTTTCTTGTATTTCTTCTAAATGTGTATAGTAATCTTCTTTGTATTTTCCTAATTCTTCTTGATTAAAGGTTTCAAAAAACCATTTTCTTTTTTCTTTATTTTGTTCCCTTAAGAATTCTTCTCTAAGTACTTCTTTATTTATTTCAAATTTTTTAATGACATTTAGTTGGTTCATATCAGATTGGGTAGGTGAATTTTGGTTTTGAACCGATTCATATTGCATCGAAGGGGCTGCAGATTCTTCATATTCGTATTCTGGGGTAGGTATTACAGGATCACTTCTAATTCCCTTTAGATATAACCCTTTTGTAATGGTGTAATTAGAAATCGATCTTCTAGTTGGAATAGGTGAAGAGTTTTGGGGAATTCTTAAAGAATTACTTCTTCTGAGTGGAGTAAAAGTTACTTCCATTGTTCATGATTCTCTATTATGTCATCTAACACAACAGGTACAGGTTTCTCTGGAGGAAGGATGTCTTCTAATTTCCACTTTAAACCACTAGTTATTTCTTCATGTTTCAAGGTTTTTGGTACTGTAGCATTTACCTTTTCTGGGTTTACTAAAAGTAATGTTGTTTCATCAGTAGGAGACATCAAAAGTAATTAGGTTAACCTCCCTTCTCTCTAAACTTCTTTTGTAATTCAAGAGTCCTCTCTACTGACGAAACAACATTACTTTTAGTAAACCCAGAAAAGGTAAATGCTACGGTACCAAAAAACCTTGAAACAAGATGAAATAACTAGTGGTTTAAAATAGAAATTAGAAGTCCTTCCTCTAGAGAAACCTATACCTGTTGTGTTAGATGACATAATAGAGTACAAATTAGGAACAATGGAAGTAGTTTTTACTCCACTTAGAAGAAGTAATTCTTTAAGAATTCCCCAAAACTCTTCACCTATTCCAACCAGAAGATCGATTTCTAATTACACCATTCCAAAAGGGTTATATCTAAAGGGAATTAGAAGTGATCCTGTAATACCTACCCCAAAATACGAAGTTGAGGAATTTGCAGCCCCTTCAATGCAGTATGAATCGACTCAAAACCAAAATTCACCTACCCAATTTGATATGAACCAACTAAATGTCATTAAAAAATTTTGAAATAAATAAAGAAGTACTTAGAGAAGAATTCTTAAGGGAACAAAATAAAGAAAAAAGAAAATGGTTTTTTGAAACCTTTAATCAAGAAGTATTAGGAAAATACAGAGAAGATTACTATACACATTTAGAAGAAATACAAGAAAATATCCCTTATTTTGAATGGTTTGAAAATAATTTCTTACCTAATTTACAAGTAAATATGATAAGCACGGCAGAAAAAATATGGACAATTGCTGAAGGAAAAACCATAGGGACTATTCCGCCTTTAGAAGAAATTAAATTCCCAAACATTCAAGACAATGAAGTAATAGCTTCTCCCTTTAAAATGATAAATGAAGAAAAGGAATTATTAGAAAAAAAAAATGCTAATAGAAATGATGTATTAAAAATTCATCACTAATTAAACTGTACTAATCAATTGTTATATCAAGTAGCAAAAGAAGTAAAAAGTCCTGATAAAAATTTAATTACCAACCACAAAGAAAGTAGCTCTAAATTAGAAAAACCCCTAACAAAACCTTTTAAATTCTCAGACTTAGAATTAAAAAACTTAAGAATTGGAAAAGATGAAGTCTTAGAAGAAATAAATAAAAAACTAGATAAACTAAATATCAACAAAATAAATACCATTACTAATATTCTAGCAGAAGAATTAGGAAGAGACCTTAGCGAAGAACAATTTGATAATTCGCTATTTAAATTAAAAGACTATAACAAAAATAACAAAACTAGAATTGCTCCTAGGCCAACCACAAGAAATTTTTATAATAGGCCTACGCTTCCTGATATTCAATTTGAAGAATGGGAGCTAGAACATCCGTCAGCCTTTGATGGAACAGGAATTACATAATGGAATATAGATGGTATGACTGACTATCAAATTTTGAGAAAAACAAATGAAATGACTATGGCAGCTAGTGCCTATTGGGTTAAACACTCTGAAGACCAAACTCTAAAGCTAATTATTGTCGGTTTTACTGGTATACTCAAAGGTTGGTGGAATAATTACTTAACTCTTGAACAAAAAACATATATTGCCTCCAACGTTAAGCAAGAAAATGATAATATAATTCCAATAATGGTAGAAACTTTAATTATTGCAATAGTTCATAATTTTATAGGAGATACCAAATTATTCAATGAAAGAACTTCAATATTACTACATAATCTGAGATGTCCTACATCAGGAGATTTTAGATGGTATACTCATAATTTTATGGCAATGGTTTTAACCAGAGAAGATTGCCGAGAAACCTTTTGGAAAGAGAAATTTATAGCAGGATTACCAATAGTTTTTGGAGATAAAGTTAGAGAACAATTACAACAAGAATATCCCAATACTCCCATAACTGAATTAACCCATGGAAGAATAATTTCTATTGTAAAAAATACTGAATTAGAATTATGTAACAATATGAAAATAGGATTAAGAAAAATCAATCTAAAGGAATAAAAGAATTAGGCAATTTTTGTGCCCAATATAGGTATGACAGACCTTCTTCCCCTTATGCAAAAACTAAGAAAATTATTAAAAGAAATAAAATTGTACCAACTAATTATAAACCTCCATATAAAAGAAGTAAAAATTGTCCTCAGAAAAAGATAGCTACAAACAAAGAAAACAATAATAACCCTACCAATAAAGGAAAAACTAATATTGTTTGCTATAATTGTGGTAGATTTGGTCATATGAAAAAAGATTGTAGAGTAAGAGAAAAAATAAATGAATTAAACATGAGCAAAGAATTAAAAGAACAAATAGTTAAAATAATGTTAAATGATTCAAAAGAGTCTGAAGAAGATGAAAACGAAATATTAATGGCACAAGAAAATACAACTTCTGAAAATGAAAATGATTTAGAAAACTGTGATTCAGATAATTGCGAATGTTCTTATCAAATTAATATGATTAGCACAGAAGCAAAACTAGCATTAGAAATGATTGATAAAATACCTAATGAAGAAATTATTTATATATATATAATATATATAATTTTTTAATGTTTAATAAAGGACTTTGCCAACAGAATATGCATATTTTTTTATGTATCTCCATTTATATATATCTAGCTCATTGAATCTTCACAAAAATAATGTTAGAAAATTAATGGGAATATATATATATATATATATATATATATATATATATATATATATATATATGTGTGTGTGTGTGTGTGTGTGTGAATGGATTTTTTTTAAAAAGTGGTTCCACTGAACAAGTATGACTAACAAGTATAATGTCTGACAAGACTTTGTACCAACACTTATAACCTCGTCCTTCAATTTCAATAGTAAGTGGAGCATAATTCTAAATTAAAATCCCAGTGCAACATTGGAACCAGTGAGAGAAACAATCACACAAACAAGCATGATAGAGAAAAAAGAAAACCCAAGAATCCCAATTGGGTGCAAAGGCCTTCTCCTGTCTCTACTCTCCACTAAAATAACTTTTAGTTTTCAATTATTTCTTCTTAATTAGAGATCAATAGAAATATGAGAACACTGTCTTTTTCTATTTTGTTAATTTAACATAGTATAGAAAGAAAAAAAACATAAATGATGATTGTTAATTTAGCTTTGTATTTCATTAAGATTTTAAAAAACTATTTTGGCATAAAAAAAGTCTTTGGAATTTTAAAGACTTTGTAGGAATATAATGACTTTTTGTACTCATAGTAAACTTGAACAAAAAGTCCAACACAATGTAGTTATAATCAAGTTCTTGCTTCATTGTGATTTTCGCAGGTTTTGCTTGATTGTTGATCGATTTCTGCTATGAGACTCATATGATTCTACTGATGGACGCGTATTATGTGTATAAACAAAAATTTATGGAGTGATTCATCTTCTTTTTGTTGACATCGAAGATTAAGCTTCAATTATGATAGTTGTTCACACTGTATTTCTTGCATTTTCATAGTATTCTCTTTAGATTCATATGTACTTGTATTGTCCATCCCAAGCTAGAAGTGTTGTGAACACCTTCCAACTTGCGGGGAGCCTATTAGAATATGGGAAATTAGTTGTTATGATTGGCTATATAAACTTTATTGTACTCATTGTAATATGACTTTACTCATTTCAATACACTTCTATTTTGTCTTCTATATTTCTTTCTCAATTTTTCCTCTAAACCATGTTTTCTAACAAAGCTAGAATTAATTAGCTATTAAAAGATTGTAAATTTTGTATTAGTTTTACTTTTCTTTATCCAAACCTTATCATTTCTTTGTTATCTTTTTTATTTACTCTTCTAACTTTAAATGTTTGCTAAAAATCCATGAAGTCCTTTCAAATCTCATAAATCTATAATGTCTTTTCAAATCTTATAAATTCTTATAATATAAATTTATTGAAATACAAACTATAAAATCTTCATTATAAAAGTTTTTTTTAAAAAAAATCTTAAAAGCCATTATATTTCTCCAGAGTCTTTAAAAATCCTCAAGACTTTTGTTTATGTCAAAATAGCTTTTTTTTTAAATCCTAATCCAATACACCCTTAAATTATCAATCATGTTTTATGTTTTTTTTGTCTATACTATGTTAAATTAACAAAATAGAAACCTTTCAAAAAAAAGAACATAACAAAATAGAAACTGTTCCAAAAAAAAACATAACAAAATAGAAACCTTTCAAAAAAAAAAAAATAACAAAATAGAAAAAAGGCAGATCTCATATTTCCATTGATAGAAATAATTGAAAACTAAAAGTTTTTTAAGCGGAGACTAGAGACAAGAAAAGAGCATTGCACCTGGTTGGGATTCTTGGGTTTTATTATTTTTTTTTCTGTCATGCTTGTTTGTGCGACTGTTTCTCTCACTGGTTCAAGTGTTGCACTGAGATTTTATTTCAAAATTGTGCTTCAGTTGCTTATAAAATTGAATAAGGTTATAAGTGGTGCTTAACCATTATACCACATATATGAGTATTTCACCCTAAGCAGCATCAATAGGTGTTGGTATATATAGAATATTGTATAAGTTATACTCTTGATTTATGAAATGTTAGCCATACTTAGTGGGGACTGCTTCTAAAAAATCCCACACACACACACATCTAACTTCATGATCCTTGAAGCAACCTTTTCATTCCCTCTAGTTTGTCTCATCACCAAACAAGGCTTTAATAAGTTCTAAATCCCATTCCTGCATTACACACACACACACACACACACACACACACACACACATCTAACTTCATGATCCTTGAAGCAATCTTTTCATTCCATCTAGTTTGTCTCGTCACCAAACAAGGCTTTAATAACTTCTAAATCCCATTCCTGCATTATTATTAAAGTAAAAATTCCATAAAAATCTATTTGTTTTTTTAATACCAGAAGACTTTTTGCAACTTGTAAAAAGTCTCGATTGAATACCACTAAATTTTGACACCCTTTTTAAAAAGCTCTAATTGAATACCACAAGATATATTTACATTATTTAAATTCTCGATTGAATTCCACAAGTCTATTTTTTTTTATCACAAAAAGTCTTTTAAATTCTTAATCCAATACACCCCAATTAAGTGTAAAGGATTTAACTAAAATATGAATTATTCAAACATGCACATTATTTTTATTCCTAAAAAAGATATAATTCTTAGCAATCCTCCACACCCACCACATTGGGATGCTTCATGATCTCCACTTGAAAATCATCTGGAATAGTCCATTATATCAATGACAAATTCTTTCGTGCACGCACACTTCACACTTGCCCCCACGATATTCTACCAGGTTGGTCCACCATACATATTTAATTAATAATAGGTTGTGCTAATAACATACAAGCATCTACCCAATAAACACACAATCAACATGTTAAAAAATGCAAAAATGGATAAAAAAAGCGGCAACTGATTCCATCTTCAAAATAAGCACCAAAAAGATGCAATTTTAAGGGAGAAAAAGGTGCAAAATAGAATGGAAAATAATGTCTCGATTAATTTTGCAATTTTTTTATTGGCCAATGTTAGTTGTTAGTTTTTTTGTTAGTGGGAGGGATTCGAACCCACGACCTTTCCCTCCCCCCTTCTCCCTTCAACCACCAAGTCAATCTTATAACTCCTAATTAATTTTGCAAATTGAAGGCACCAGAAGGAGTTCTTTCATTCAATTTGAAACTGTGCAAAAAATAATAATAATTGGGTTTTTCATGCTACACCTTGAACAATCTTGATCTCTTAATTTGTGCGATCAAAACCAATAGTGTATTGGACATATGAATCAACATTCATTCACTTGTAAGCAAAAGCTTCCAAAAAATTAATGAATTTGGCTTCACCTTAATTTGTTCAAGTCAGCTTAAAGCATCTGAATATATAAGAACATAATTCATTCTAGTTTATAATTATTCACATAGGGTTCATACGATTTGCACCTTTAATTCGATTGCAATCAAATAAAAGAATAGCCATAATTATATTAAACCAGGCTCTGATAACAATTGATGATTTTTATAAGCCCTAAACATACGCGGATCAAATAGATACAAGATTACAACATATACATTCTCACATGAGAATAAAAAGAGAATAAGATGGTAAAATTTGTGCACCTGGAATAAAGAATTTATTCGCCTTATTTTTCGTGAGATTTGAGTAAACCACGTAGAAAACTAGAATGAGAGAACCACTGCCCTGAAACCAAATTCCGGTGGACCTCTGGTGCAATCCAAATTCCAGTTTGCTCCCCAAGATTTATACAGTGACGTGTTTGAACTCGTGCATACGAGGCCAAACACATTGAGCCTCACAAACAATGCCTAGGAAAGTATAAAGAGAAGAAAGAAAAATAGAGGAAAGAAAGATAGAAAAGCTAGAGTTAGAGAAGAGCTTTTTCTTCTTGTGTCAAAACTCAAGCTGCCACACCTTTATATAGTGTGCTACACGATCATATCATTGCCACCAATTAAAATTTGCTTTTAATTCTCGTAAAACAGAATCTGATGTATATTCCAATAACGTACATGCTATTTGAATGGCTAATTAAAAAAAATGATTCCAACGTCTTTGTGCAAATGAAAAAAGGTTTTATAACCTTTAAAATTTCTAGCAAAAGTTATGAAATATAAAACCATTTGAATGTTTGACTTTAAAAGTTAAAGGTTTGAATTTAAATGGGAAATAATGAATGCATTGAATTGTCATTATTCATACAATCCCCTACTAATGGTAGTTAAGTGGATAGAGATAGAATGAGAAAAAGAAAGAAAAAAACATCTAGGCAAGTAAAGGGATTTTTGTGCTTCAGTGTTAATGTCCTTAGGATTGAATTAACACGTAGTGAGGTGAGACAACATCTTATGTCCAAGAAGTGAATTTATCTTGAACTTAATGGATTTATGATGAGACCCTCACAACACATACTTATACCTTTAAATTTGTGATAGCTTCACGTTTAAAACTTTCCACAATAATTTACGCCTTTATATTTATTTGTACCTTGGGTTGCTCATGAGTTCTTTAGAAAGATATCCTAAGTCTTTCATGGAAGGTGGCATGGGCCTTCACACTCACATAGGTAGATACATCAAGTGTGTCTCTATAGCACCACCCATATCAAGGGCTATGTATCTATTAAGAGCTCATTGCTCAACCTCACATCAAGCACTATCGCATGTCATAGGGATGAAAAGTGTAGTGCATAGGACTATTCATATGGCTTCATTTGACTACTAAATGGGTATCCACCATACTTTGCTCCACTCAAGGCTTTAAGCTTATCCCCTTCGACATATTGAAGACAATTTTCTTGGGTAATCCTTTGGTAAAAGGATCTGGAAGCTATGAAGCACCAACTCGGACACGAACACCAGACACGACACGGACACAACTAAAGTTTAAAACATAGGACACGGGGACACGACATACACACACACACACACACACACATATATATGATCAACATAACAAAAATTTAAATTGATAATTAAGATTTATATATTCATCTTAAAACAAGTTAAGAAAACTAAAAAAGCAAGACGAACAGAGGGTGTACCAGTTACGCCAGCGTACTCGAGAACGTGAACGGACGGAGGAGAAGGCAAAAGGTACGTGAGAGAGGTTACCAAAATAGGTTAATTTTAAAAAGGAAATTTTATTGTCTAATCTTTTAGGTTCAGTTTTAAAAGTTTTGATAAAAAAAATCAGCGGAGTGTCCAATATGTGTCCGCATGTTTAGGCCATGTCCAAGCTAAAACAAAAAAGCAAAAAAAATCTGGACACTGCAAAAAAGTGTCTGACACTGTGTCCATCGTGTGTTGGAGTCGAAAGTGCCTCGAACACCTTGACACGGCCATCCACTACCATGTCTGTGCTTCCTAGTCTGGAAGTGAGCTTGAGAAGAATTTTTCCTTTGCCGCGCACTCCAACAGCAACAGAGTTTCCCATGTAGATAGTAGCTTCTTCAACATTTTCCTTGAACTCTTGAAATAACCTTTTATTTGCACAAATGTGTCTTATAGCTCTTGTGTCCAATGTCTAATCAGCTGCATTGTTGACCAAATTCAAGTTTGCTGGTTTTGGCTTTGATTGATGGCCAACAATTTGTCCTTTGTTATTGTTGTTTGGGTCGTTCTTGAAAAAATGGCATTGATATGCTTTGTGTCCATTTTTTTCGCAAATGAGACAAATTGTCTTATGGATTTCTTTGTAATTTTTACCTAACTGATGTGCTAGCAAATTCAACAAGATTAGCATTAGAAAAATTAAGAGGGGGTAGAGAGAGACTAATCCTTGATATAGTTTGTTTCTTCTATTCTCATATAGCTAATGAGTTCTTCAGGGTGAAGTCTTTCTTCTTGTGTTTTAGATGGTTTTGGAACTCACTCCAAGAAGGGGGAAGTTTCCCAAGCAATGTTTTCTTGTAATATATCTCACACATCTTCATGCCTTCATTTAGAACATTAGCAACCAAGTTCCCGTACTTGTGCACTTGCTCCATTATTGGTTTATCATCAACCATTTGGAATTGTACCCATTTGCTAATAATGTACTTACGATTACCGACATCATCTGCACCATACTTCTTTTCAAGTGTCTCCCAAATGGATTTTGCGAATTTGTCTGACACAAAGAAATGAAAAGGATTATTAGGCATATGATTAAGGAGATGACCCATACTAGTTTGTTATGTTTTTCATAGTTCTCGATTGTCTTGGTTGTGGTTTCCATGATCTCATTGCTTCTAGCAAATGGAATTGTTGGTTCATCTTTGTACAAAACGTAGTCAACATCGAGTTGCTAGAAAAATATGAGTAGCCTTTGTGACTATCGCTTGTAGTTGGTTCCATTAAGGGACTCAAGTTTAGACATATTAGGCAAGGCATTCTTGTTGAGCAACAAAGCCATTGGTACAACTCAAGAAAGAAAAGAAAATTTGTTTTTAGATTGTAAGAAAGAAAGGAGTAGAAAAGTTATGCCATGACAAGAACTGCTGCCTTGAAAGCAAATTTCGGTGGACCTCTGGTGCAACCAAAATTCTAGTTTGCTCCCCAAGGTTTATACAGTGGCATGTTTGAACTCGTGCACTCGAGGCCAAACACATTGGAGCCTAAAAAACAATGCTTGGAAAAATATAAAGAGAAGAAAGAAAAATATAGGAAAGAAGGAGAGAAAAGCTAGAGTTAGAGAAGAACTTTTCTGCTTGTATCAAAACTCAAGCTGCCACACCTTTATATAGTGTGCTACACGATCATACTATTGCCATCAATTAAAACCAACTTTTAATTATCTTAAAATAGAATCTGGTGTATATTCCAACAACATACGTGCTATTTGAATGGCTAATTAAAAAAAATGGATTCCAACGTCTTTGTGCCAACAAAATAAGGTTCAAATTTCTAGTAGAAGTTATGAAATATAAAACCATTTAAACGTTTGGATTTAAAAGTTAAAGGTTTGAATTTAAATGGGAAAGAATGAATGCAATTAATTGCCATTATTCATACAGAGACCAATAAGTCGTTGGTCCGAGTGGTGCTAAGCTTGATCCCCTTAAGCAAGGTCTCAAGTTTGAACCTTGTGGGTGAAAAAAATGTGGTTGGGAAGGGAGAACCCCACTAAAGGTGGCCAGTCAAGTTCCCCGACGGAGATTTGTCATCGACAAAGTCGGTGGATACTTCATACCAATAAAATGGTAACAAAAAAAAATTGACATTAATCATACAGAGTTAGGCTATTGTGTTGCTCTAGTGACCATGGCACAAGGGAGCTACCCTTTTGGCCCCTTATAGGATAGATACTACACACTAGATCATTCTCAATGTCTACCATGACCCCCACCATTGAATTCCCACCCACACTAAGGTGGTGTTCCCTCTTAGGCTTTCACCAAGATCAAAATCAAGTTCACATGCTTATGATGTGTATGACTACATAATCAAAATCCAACACAAGTTCGTCAATCAACACATACATTGAATATTGTTGCAACCAGGGTCATGGTAGGACAACGAAAATTCAAAAGAATACATTTTGAAAAGTAGTAGAGTCTCCATAAATATTTTATATTGGGAAAACATTGGAAAAGCCATTTTAAAAGAGAAGTCTTTGAAAACCAAATTTGGGTTCGAGAATCAATTACGTATAAGGAAGGTATTAGCACCCTACGACATCCGTTAAAAATTGTTACCTTAAATTAATTAAATTATTTATCTCACCCTAAAACACAATTAAAAAATCAATTTTAATAAAAATGAGAATATATTTATTGAATTATTTACGTTTTGATTTATTTTGATGAAATTTTATGTTTTATTTTATAGGGCTCGAAAGGGTTGGTCAATTGCTTCTATGTATCTCCCAGTGCAATAGAGAATCAAAGTCTACTTAGTTCTTGGGGGTATTGTGTGTTTTTGTTTTTTATTTTTGTGTTCATTTTATTGTGTGTTTTTTTTTATTCTTTTAGACTTAAATACAATTTCAGTCATCCTATTTTGTTTAATTTGCAATTTTGGTCTCTTTATTTTAAAATAGAGACATTTGGTCCCCTATTTTAAAAAATCCACAATTTTGGTTTAATCATCAATTTTGCCTACGTTTTATTTCTTTTATTTTGGTCCAATTGAACCTTAGACCTAACATATTCATTTAAGATACCATCAAGAAATGATTTAATTAATTAAAATGTAAGAAATAAATGTAGTCAAAATTAAGGATTGGACCAAGATTGTGGATTTTCTAAAATAAGGGAACCAAATGTCTCTATTTTAAAATAAGGGGACCAAAATTGCATATTTGGCAAAATAGGGGGACCAAATTTGTATTTAAGCCATTCTATTATTATTATTTTTGGTTATTTTAAGATTTCCAAGCTATCACAACTCGTATATCTTAAAAATAGAATCGACAGAGGTGTCACACCAAAGTCAATTTCTTGAATTAAATACTTTTTGTTTTAGAGGAAAATTTTGAGACATCAAATTGTCCCAACTTGTGTCCCAAAACTTTAAAGATTAAGATGTTGTCACATCTAATTAACCCATTCTCTATTAATAGTTCATCATTATCATATTTTAATTAAACAAAGTTAATATTTTAAAGATCTATTATGAAAACAATTATTATTAATATTATTAGTCATGGCAGTTGAGATTAATTAAGAAATAATTTCGAGTACACCAAGTTAACACAACTTGTGTCATCGAAGATTCTAAGAGCATCTCCAACATGGGTGCTTATATGAGTTGGTTTAACAATTTTTTTTGTTGGAGCAGATGACTTGGCAATGCATTGCTTAAGTGAGATGCTTAAATAAACAATTTGTTACTTAACTGATTCGCACCAATAAAAAAATTATTTTTCAGTCACAAAATTTAATGCTGCTGAAGTTAACCACTCTAGCAATTTTAGCATTGTAGATGTAAGAGACAAAAAGATGTCACATTTAACTATCCCTTTTATTTGAAAGAAATTATATCATGGCCATTATAAATAAAGGATCTTGATATGAGAAGAATGACATAACATGAAAAAGGGGTCATGTACTGCAAGTTCAAGAGATGTGAGATGGTCTCTTATGAGTGAGAATGTATTTATCATTCCTTGTAACTTTTGAGTGGGAGACTCAGGCTTGTAGGGCGATATACTATTTGGGAGTTTTTTTTTTTTAAAAGTTTGTTCAAAAAGCAAGTAATCTTGTTTGAGGTAGTGAATATTTGTTGGGATCGATGTTCTTGTGGATATAGGTAAGAGGTGTCGTCGAAAAATCAAGTTAAATTCACATCTTTCGCTATTTCTATATGTGGTGTTGTTTGTGCATGTTCTATCCTTTAATACTTCTTATGTGTGCAAGGAGGTTTTTCCCCAACATATTCAAGGTACACATCGACCTATGAGTCGCCAAGAACCTATCTAGTGGAGCACGAAATCAAGTGGAATAAAAAGCGAATACCTAACAAAAGCAATTGATATGACCAACATGCATCTAAGATAATAAAATTGTTTTATAGAATTAGTACTCAACCAACCTTAAACTTTTCAAGCAAACTTGTATACCGAGTCAAAGTTACTATGCTTTATCAATTTAAATCTTATTGTTGCTTGACAACATAAAGAACCAATGCTTTCAGCCATCTGCTTAAAAATAAATGCACATTTTGAGAATCTCAATGATCATGACACAACATACCACATTTCCTTTCAGGTTCAATGCTTAATTAGTGGTTGTGTACCATCCTGGCCTAGTCATAAAGTTGAGGCATGATCAACTAACTTTGCCTTTCAGGCTTGATTTTTGTGGACCATCCTGGTTGAGCCATACCTCAATTGCGACACAATCAACCACCTCCACCTTTCATGCTCAATGCTTAGGAGTTGTGGACAGTGGACTGTCTTTGACTTATGGCGCAATCTTGGATTATATATTTATGTAGTGGAGGCCAACCTAGATCGATCGCTTACTGAGAACTACATTTATTATGAAAATGACTCCATTAAACACCATTCCAATTATCTCAAAATCCTTTCCAACACTTACCAAAACCCTCTTAAATAGGCATCTACCTCTGGTGATATCTAAGGAAAGTCACACATTCTAGAGCATAATACTCATATTGTAGACACTCAGAAACTCAAACACCAAATCCAACTGCTACTCCGGTAAGAGCACAAGGATAGAAAGAAAACAAAAAGTGATAGAAATATCAATAAAGTTTGAGAAAAAAAATCAGGAGGAACCAAAATCAATAACTTCTATCCATACCACTCAGCATTACTCATATAAACATGTCACTGAGGAATTTTTATACAAAAATTATATTTTGGAAAAAAAGTCAATTGGAAATATTATATATATTATGTATGCACAAATAACCACCAGCTAGGATAGCTTAAGAGTCAATTGGAAATATTATATATATTATGTATGCACAAATGGTTACTTAAAATGTTCCATATTTTGGATTAAATATATATTATAGCATCAATGTTTCTTAAGTAACAATCAGCTTCAGCAGCTTGGTTTTTGTAAAGCCAATTCGATCCCAACTATGTTTCTTCACAGAGAAAGCAGTTGAACCCAGTTAAAATCTAGTCCAGTTAGAAACCACAAACGGATAATGTAATTAGAGTTCAATAAAGATAGTTACAAATTCTCGGCATAAGGAGCAATTAATTGCAATATAAAGGTTCAGCCAAAACACCACAAAAATAATGCAAACAATGTATAATGCTATAACTAATGAAAAAAGAGGCTGTACAAAATCAAAAACCAAACAAAAGAGTGCAAAATTAGATTTACTTTTTATTGGTTGCCCAAATGAAAATTTGTGTTTTTCTAGGAACAATACATATGGCACACATATTGTTATATACCTGAGATTCACTTCAAAATCTAGAGGATTTGGACTTCTGCCACTGGAGGCATATATAACACAAGCGCTATCTATTACGAAAAAATAAATCAATTTAAACAGTTCATTATTCTTTAACATTTTTTTTGCAATAATTTTGAAAATGATATTAAAATGATTAACATTAATTAACATGATCAATTAATCTAATTAGCTCAAATACTAGCATTATTATCGTCACTTTTTTTCTTATATTATTTTCCCAAGAAATATAAACAGGGTTCTTTGTACATTGAAAAGCAAGCCAAAATAAACAAAACTGCTGCTTCTATTTTTTTTCTTTTTCGAATTTAGTTAGAATAAAGTGATAGTAAATAAAGTTTCGTATACTATAATCTTATCACAAATTATCATGTATAATATGTTGGTTGTCTTGATGGTTCTGCAACAAAGAAGAGAGAAGGCGCAAATCTCCAAGGCGTGTGTAAACACTAACCTTTAGGTTCGATTCGCCCCCACCAACCTCTATAGAAATTGGATGCAATAGGGTGTCTTGGCGAATCCCCTTCAGGATACAATGGAGCCCTTGATATGGTTTGCACACCCACAAACAAGCGTATCGTCAATGGCAGTTTACAGAATAATAGTTTCCTTAATTCTCTCTGCGCACAAGGGAAGAAAGGAAACGATTTGGATACAGAGAATCTGGTGATTTCTATGTTTGTTGTTATATTTTTCTGCATGTAGATTGGTTCTATTTATAGACCATCTCGTGTCTTTTGGTAAAAAGATTTGACCTTTCAAAGAGACACATCTCATGACTCTTGGTGAAGAGTCACATCTCATGACCCTTGGTGAAGAGTCACATCTCATGACTCTTGACAAAGAGTCTCATCTCATGTCTCTTGAAAAAGAGTCGTATCTATTCATATTTACACCTTTATATGAATAGACACAACTTCATGAAAGAATACAACCTTTCATTAATTTTGAAATTCTCTCACAATCCCCCACGATTTTCAAAATATATCCAAATCCAATTATTCTGGAAATCACATGGTTTCAGATATAGGTATCTCGCGATTTGAACCTTTACTTAGTAAGTTATGGGTTTCACTCATCCCGAATATTGTGGTAGACAAGCTTTGAACCAAATAATCATTAGAACAAGCGTGCATAACTTACACATGAAATCTCGGTACCATTGAACGAATTGTTAAAGTGACACATTTGATAAGACCTTGTGTCATGTATCCTTTTCATGAGAGCTTTAAGAGTCAAGCCCTTAACTCCAAGAAGCGGCCACACTTCACTCCCATATAGGTAGACTTTATCAGAAGTGCCCCATAAATAAACACTCCAGCACATACATGCTATAAGTCCATTAAGAACAAATGTTCAACCTTCCCCTTTTATATACTTTATGGTCCAAGTACTTTTAAAACCTTTGAGATGTCACTACAAGAATTCTCGCTATTACAGTGGGCTAAAAGCCCACTGTAATTCAAAATTACCGACGGCTTACAGTGAGTTCTTTCGTTAGAAATTTGACCCTCGATAATATTGAAGGAAAAGCCGTCGGTAATTTGAGTAAAAACACATTCATAAAAGAATATATAAAAAATTAGAGTGGGTTAAGCCGTCTGTATTACAGTAGGTAAAACCCACTTTAAGAAGCCCACTGTAATATAGAGGGTTTAGCCTTCGATAATTATCTATTTTTTATAAAAAAAATTGTTTACAAAATTATCAATACCTGTATATATTAATTAATTTCAAACACATTTTAAAAATAGTACTTGTTTATACATAAAATTTACCCATAATATAAAATATTTTATTTTCATAGATTAAATCATTCAAAACATAATATAATTCATATAACCATGAGTCAAACAACAAATAGAAATGAAAACATGACATAAAACTTTATAAAAATACAACTAAGTCATAATACAAATCAATAGAAGTACAACATAATACAAATCCATCGAATAAAATTCTCAAAAACAAACTTAGAACATGTTATATTCACATTGATAATACAATTCAATACTACGTCCATCTACACCCAAAGGATGCTAAACTTTAATTATAGAATATTGACATGCTAATAATAAATAGGTATGGGTGCATATTCTTGATTGCAGCAACCATGGACATGAATGCATCTTTCACATTTGTAGCATTTGCACTTGTTTCCATGAAAGGTACACAATTTGATCTGTGAATTTCTGCAATGAGAGAAAAAAAGAGGCATGTAAAACTTTGAGACTTTCTTTTTCTTTTACTTAGTATATATATATTCATCAAATGATCATGCAAGAGAGTGTGCAATGAATCAATTATTTGGTATGCTTCTACAAGGGATTGTAAACCATACTCTACAAATCTATCTCTAACAAATAAGAAATATCTTTCTCAAAGAAAAAGAAAATTCCTTAATTGCAAATTTGCAATATCACAAGTATCTAAGAGTGCTCCAGAGGCAATGTCCCACAATTGAACCTGTAGAAAGCAACTCACATTACTTTTTTTTTTTTATCATTACACACATACTTTTATCTCAAAGAGAATTAAAAAGAAAATAAATAGGGTGCCTAAATCCTGAAATGTTGAGTGAATTACTCTGGAATTACCACTGCCAGGGATACAATATAATTTTTTAATCTTATTTATATTTGTGTATGTATTTATTTATAGTCAATTTTTTAGTTTTTCATAAATAAAAGTGCTCTTTTTCCATAATATTATATTAAGTATTTTAGAATTCCAACTAGTGGTGTGCTGGGACTCAAACACGTAATTGAATTAATGTGATGTGTGTGAAACATGGATAGTAAATTTGTGAACCTTAACCAAGCCTATTTTGACATCACATTCTTTTTATTCTTATCATTACACTTTCCTTTTAAACTTAAGTTTCAATTATCTCATTTATTCTATAAAAAGAACCTCGTTAGTATTAATTCTAATAAACATTGAATATATTCCAAAGAGATTAGGAATTAAGTATACATACTTGAACAAAATAGTCAAGATAATGGAGAGGGCAGCATGACAATTGGTAGTGTCAGGACAAACTAATATTGTTTTTTGCCGATGTATTCAGATCAGATCATACTGCATAAGTATTGACAGTGTTAGCAAAATCTCTTAAAAATATTATCGAATGTAACCCATGGTTATAGTATCATTGATCCATAATTACATTAAAGACAAAGGAAAACAATCTTGGCACGTTGTTACAAAGTACAAAGACAAGTATTTTAGCAAAAAACAAAAAAATAACAGAACATGCCTTTCTTAAAATCTTCATTAAGAAAATAAGGTTGTATCAGACCAGCCATGGAATTGTTCACATGTAAACAAAAATCAAGTAATCTCAACCCAAAATTCTACAAAAATGGATAACATTAACATTGCCAAAAATGCATAGCTCAACAGGTATCTCCTCTATTCTTCACCTAACGGGGGCTTTTGCAATGGGAGATGGACCCCTAACGTTTGTATTTTGCATTCCAATTATAGTTGTTGTGTTCCAATTCCAATGATTAACATGCACCAATCACCAATATAGTGAAGTAATTATGGAAATAATAGAGTAAAACATTGTCAAGAAACATAGAAATTCAATCAACAAGAAAAAAAAAAAAACAAGCAAAACCTTGTTCTTGTCCAGATGAACATGTACACGCTCTGTAAATGGGAATAGAAAAAAATTAGTGATTCCTATAAAATGGAAGAAATGGAGAAGGACAAATAATTAGAAGGGAAAGAGAGAAAAAGTGTGGTACCAAGGGTTCACAATGTCCAGAAGCGCTTTAAAATGGACTGACTCACATCTTGTGTACCTAATTTGAATGAACAAATTAGCTATTTAAAAAAAAAAATTGTACTATAAAGATAATGATTAACCTAAACAAAATTGTAGGCAGAGAAGGTGTTTTCTACATCTTCCTTACGCTCTGTGCTGACCTTGAACTCGACGAGGTAGAAGCTCCGACGGCAGCGACCTGTGGCGAAGGAACAACTTCTGACGTGTTGGGGTAGGGTTCCCATCGCTCTAGGAGTTCGCGCCAGGATGGACCAGCTTCTCCGCGTCATGCTAGGATGGAGTAGGTGCAGATTTGACGCCGGTAGCTTCAGATCCGACGCGGTGGCTGCAGATCGGACGGCGTGGGTGAGACTGCGAAGATGGGTTATGTTTGTGTGGTTGTTCTGAGTATGAAGAACCTAAGTGAGCGAGTGTAATGTTTGTAGGTTTGTTATTTTTAATTAAATATTTTTAAAATTAATTACAGTGGGCTTTAGCCACTGTAATTGCTTTAATTATATTATATTCTATTATAGCTAATAGTAATTACAGTGAATTTTACCTATTATAAAAATGTTTAAATTTATAAATATAATTATTAAACAAAGTAGGCACAGTGGGTTTTGCCCACTGTACCTACTTGATTTTAATTATACTATATAAATATATATATTATGTATAACATTGATATACATTAAAATCATCTAGCTACATATATATATATATATATATATATATATATATATATATATATATATAGTATAAGACAATAAAATGAAAGTTATATAAAGTTAAAAAGAAAATATCATTACAGTGGGCTTAACCCACTGTAGTTGTTCTGTATTACTGTCTAAAAAACCGTCAGTAATGACTTTGACCAACAAAAAATTAAATAATATTTTGTAATTGACATATAGCGGCGGCAAAGCCCACTGTAATTTATCGACGGCAAAACCCACTGTAATCCCTCGTTATTATTGACAAAAAAGCCGTCTATAAATTACCAGCGGACAAACCCACTGTAATCTGTTTATATTACTGACGACCTTGTAGCCCACTATAATAAACCCACTGTAATAGCGAAAATTCTTGTAGTGTGTATCTATTATTGTTAAGTACTTTCAATCACTCTAATAATGTACTTTCACCATTGAACTCAAGACTTGATGCTACTCAAGTGTGAGTTGGGTTTCCATTATTGGTGATTAATTAGATATGGGCTTGAGTCCCATCCCTAATGATGTTTTATACACCATATCCCTTGTCAATCCTTTCGTCAAAGGATCTGCAAGATTTCTTTCAGTTCTTATAAATATTATGGATATTACTCCATTTGCAATTAGATCTTTCACATAGGTATGTCTAAGTCCAATGTGTCTAGACTTTCCATTATATACTTGACTATATGCCTTTGATAGTGTCAATTGACTATCACAATGTATGGATATTGGTGCCATTGGCTTTGGCCAAATTGGCACACCTCCTACAACAAATTTCTTAGCCATTCCGCCTCTTTACTACCTGCAGCCAATGCTATGAATTCTGCAGCCATGGTGGAGTCAGCAATGCAAGTTTGTTTCTTGGAACCCCAAGATATAGCACCTCCACCAAGAGTGAAGATCCACCCACTAGTTGAGGAGTGGTCTTCTGTATGAGTTACCCAACTGGCATATGTATAACCTTCTAACACTGAAGGATACCCATTATAGTTCAAACTATAGTTCATTGTCCCTTTCAAGTATTTCAATACTCTTTGAACAGCATGCCAATGGTATTTACTTGGGTTACAAGTATACCTACTCAATCTTCCTACAACATATGCTATGTCTGGTCGAGTACATGTCATTGCATACATCAAACACCCAATTACTTTTGAATACTCAAGTTGTGCCACTAGATTTCCTTTATTTGGTACTAAAACCAATGTTTTGGTTGAAAGGAGTAGAAATAGATTAACAATCAAAGTAACCAAATTTCTTTAAAACTTTCTCTATATAATGTGATTGAGATAAACCTATGTTATTACCATATCTAGTTATTCTAATTCCTAGAATCACATCTGCTACTCCTAAATCTTTCATGTCAAAATTTCTAGACAAAAAGCTCTGAGTGTTTTCCACTTCATTTATATCAGTACCAAAAATCAACATATCATCTACATATAAGCAAATCATGACACCTTTCCCATTATAGAATTTACTATACACACATTTGTCAGATTCATTTAATTTAAATCCATTAGCTAGCATAACTTGATCAAACTTTTGATGCCATTATTTAGGAGCTTGCTTTAGCCCATACAAAGACTTTTTCAATTTACACACTTTTTCCTCTTGACCTTTTACCACAAACCCTTCTGATTGTGTCATATACACCTCTTCATCTAATTCTCCATTTAGAAATGCAGTTTTTACATCCATTTGATGAATGACAAACTTGTAGATGGAAGCTAGTGCCAAAAGCACTCTAATGGAAGTTATCCTTGCTACAGGTGCATATGTATCAAAATAGTCAATACCTTCTTTTTGTGTAAACCCTTTAGCTACTAATCTTGCCTTAAACTTATCAATAGTTCCATCTACCTTCATTTTCCTTTTGAAAATCCATTTACATCCTATTGGTTTGGAACCTGGTGGGAGGTCTACTAGTTTCCATGTTTTATTCCCCATTAGAATCCATTTCCTCTTGTATAGCTTCTTTCCAGAAAGCAGCATCTTGAGACTTTGTTGCCTCTTCAAATGTTTCTGGATCACTTTCAGTATTATAGCAAATTGGTCCATAACTATCTATGGACTCTTTTGTTCCTTCAACAAGAAACATGAAAAGGTCTGGTCCATAAGTTTTCTCTTTCCTAGCCCTCTTACTTCTTCTAGGTTCTAACTTTTCCAATGCATCTTTATTAGATACATTATTTTCTGGATCATGTGCATTAGTATGAACATTATCCTTGGGCCTTGGCATTGAGTTAAATCTTTCTTCTTGAAAAATTGCATCTCTAGACTCAATTACTGTATTTACAGCATATGAGTCGTTAGATTATATAATCATGAATCTATAAGCTTTGCTATTTTCAGCATAGCCTAGAAATACACATTCAATTCCTCTTTCACCTAATTTCTTTCTTTTTGGTTCAGGAACCTTTACTATTGCTCTACAACCCCACACTTTCAAGTAGTTGAGATTAGGCTTTCTATTTTTCCAAAGTTCATATGGGGTTATCTTGTTCCTTTTGTTTGGAACTCTATTTAATATGTGACATGCTGTCAACATTGCTTCTCCCCAATATCCTTTTGCTAGACCAGAATAGGATAACATGGCATTTACCATTTCTTCTAATACCCTATTTTTCCTTTCAGCTATACCATTTTGTTGTGGGGAATAAGGTGAAGTTGTTTGATGAATTATACCAGTAGACTCAAAGAAACTAGGATTATAGAACTCTCCTCCTCTATTACTCCTAAGGCATTTGATAAAAGTTTCATGTTGAAGTTCTACTTGTGACTTAAATATCTTAAATTTATCTAAAACTTCATCCTTTGAATGCATTAAATATACATAACAATATCTAGTACAATCATCTATGAAAGTCACAAAGTATCTTTTACCGCCTATGGTAGGCCAACCATGCAAATCACAAACATCTGAATGAATTAAATATAATACTTTAGAACTTCTTTCAACTCTTTTAAAAGGGAGTCTGGTAATTTTAGTTAACATACAAGTTGTGCATTCATTTGAAATTCTATTTATTTTAGGAATCAAAAATGAATTCATCATATCTTCTATTTTCTTAAAATTAACATGTCCCAAACGAATATGCCATAATTCACAAGACTCAACAATATAAGTAGAAATAGACTTATTATTATTAATCACATTTAGTTTGAACATATTCTCACAAAGGTATCCCTTCCCTACAAACATTCCCCCTTTTGAGAGGATAAACTTATCTCCCTCAAATACAGACTTGAACCCATACTTGTTAAGTAATGGTACAAAAAGTAAATTCTTTCTAACATCAGGTACATAGTATACATCAGTGAGAGTTAATATTTTTCTGAAGTGAATTCTAGTTCCACCGTCCCTTTGCCTTTGACTTGGACAGTTGAAGCATTTCCCATATATAGAACAGTTTCATCTTCTTCCTTAATTGTTTTGAAGAGATCTTTGTTCTTACACACATGGTGGGTTGCTCCGGAGTCAATCCACCATGAACCAACATCTTCAATCATGCTGATTTCGGAAATGACTGCAACAAGGTTGTCTTTTGTTGCTCTAGATTCCTTCTCTTTGTTTTTCTTCTTCAGGAACCTACATTCATTTTTGAAGTGTCCTGGTTTGCCACAATGATAACAACTTCCTTTCCTTTTTCTTTGCTTGTTACCATTTCCATTTCCACTGTTGTTCTCATGAGATTTTCCAAAATCTCGATTCCTTTTCTTAAAGGACTTACCTGATGTCCCTTCCTCCGTTACATGCACTTTTTCTTGAACAGATAGATCCTTAGTATCATCTTGTTTACGATACTCTTCTTCTAAATGAAGGTGATTGCCCAATTGTTCAAGATAAATATCATCTTTACGATGTTTTAGACTTCTTTTAAAGTCTTTCCATGAGGGAGGAAGTTTGTCAATGATTGAGGAGACAATGATGCTTTCATCCATATGCATATTGTGTTGTTTGTAGTTATTCAAAATACGTTCAATTTCATGCATTTGTTCCATGACAGGCCTACTATAAATCATCTTATAATTATTAAAACGACTAACAAGAAATTTCTTACTTGTTGCGTCCTCCATCATGTATCTTGCTTCAAGTTTTTCCCAAAGTTCCTTAGCAGATCCAGAATTCTGATACATTTCGAACAAAGTGTCGCACATCCCATTTAGAATGTGTCCCATACAGATGTAATCATCATTATCCCACTTGTTTTTCTCACGGGTTTCAGCCATGGTCTCATCTTCCCTATCTGGTGGTCTTGGAGTGTTCAAGACATACACCACCTTCAAAGTAGTAAGAAGGAAGTGCATTTCCTTTTGCCAACGAATGAAGTTTCCTCCATCAAATTTCTCAAGTTTGACAAAATCAGAAGTCATCTCTTTCAAAGTTGCAGCCATTGTTGTTAGAATGAAATCGAACCTAAAGATTGTTGGTTGTCTTGATGGTTCTGCAACAAAGAAGAGAGAAGGCGCAAATCTCCAAGGCGTGTGTAAACACTAACCTTTAGGTTCGATTCGCCCCCACCAACCTCTATAGAAATTGGATGCAATAGGGTGTCTTGGCGAATCCCCTTCTGGATACAATGGAGCCCTTGATATGGTTTGCACACCCACAAACAAGCGTATCGTCAATGGCAGTTTACAGAATACTAGTTTCCTTAATTCTCTCTACGCATAAGGGAAGAAAGGAAATGATTTGGATACAGAGAATCTGGTGATTTCTATGTTTGTTGTTATATTTTTCTGCATGTAGATTGGTTCTATTTATAGACCATCTCATGTCTTTTGGTGAAGAGATTTGACCTTTCAAAGAGACACATCTCATGACTCTTGGTGAAGAGTCACATCTCATGACCTTTTGTGAAGAGACACATCTCATGACTCTTGACAAAGAGTCTCATCTCATGTCTCTTGAAGAAGAGTCGTATCTATTCATATTTACACCTTTATATGAATAGACACATAACTTCATGAAAGAATACAACCTTTCATTAATTTTGAAAATCTCTCACATAATAAATTTATTGATCTTTAAAATAATTACTTCAAAAATCTTGTTAAAGATAATTTTTTATTAGTCGATATAGTATAAATTTTTTTACACCCAAAATGTATGACTTTTAAACTGTTTATTTTCTTTTCTCCCTAAGCCTATTAAAAAGAAAGGAATGTGTTGAACACTGAGTTATTGAGAGCTGCGACTGGTGTACTCCAAGTAGAGCTTCTTCCATATTTCAATCTCATCCTCATTGTGAAGCTTTCTAATTCCTCCAAAGTATCCACCTCTTGGATCAGCTTGTTCCCCAATGTTCTTCCTACACAACTTTATTCGTCTCGTGATTGATGGGTATTGCTTGAACAACACGATCAGCGTATCTATCACAAAAGAAGATTAAATGATATTTAGGTACCTATTGGCTGAAATCAGAGGAAAGTAAATTTTTACTTAATATCAAAATTCATAGATATCAACAGATTGAATTTCACATGCTTGTCTTACACTTTTACTATGGAAAAATGCTAAAAAGTTGGTAAATTTTCGCAAAACTTGATAAAAGTATGTAATTTGCATATCTTAACATCTCATTTCTTTCCATAAAAAAAAATCTCATTTCTCTCTCTCTCTCTCTTCTCTCTTAACTCATTTACTTATCCTCTTTACACAATTTCTGAAAAACTTTTGAATAAAGAGTTTAATTTTAACATGTTATAAAAAATTATTCCACTATCAATCAATTAGAAATCACTTTAAATATAATTTTTTTAAAGTAATTATTAAAAAAGTTAAAAATTATATCATACATGACAATTCAAAATTGAATTACAAAATAAAAAATCTTTATACATATTTTCGTTGCATTCTAATTAATTCTTTAGAAATTGGCTTCTCTCTTCTCTCTCCTTTCTCTCATCCCACTCTTGATTTTAATGGGGTAAATCTATTTGAAGTAGGGGTAATAGACTGAGGGAGAATTCTAGAATTCTGAGGAGTTTTTTCAACCTTTTGAGAATAGGATGGAGCAAAATTGTCCAAAGATAATGCTTTTGAACTAGATGGGGTAGAGGGCCTCATCTTGGTGACTTATTTCCCTGTAAAAATTCATGGGTTAAGAAATCAGGAATAGAATTATTTTTTTCCTTTATAAATTCTATTTCAAAATCAAAACAAGACAAAAAGACTTTGCCATCTAGCAAAGATTTGCTTTGAAACTATATTTTTAACATCTTTTTTCCAAAACATTTTTTGTCGATTGGCAATCAATTCTTAATAAAAAAAATTATTTACTAAATCACTTTGAAATTTCATAATACAAAGTACTATGGATAAAATTTCTTTTTTAATAGTACTGTATTTCAATTGGGCTTCCATCCAATCACTGGAATGATATCTGACAATTTGTTCTTTTGGATTTTCTGCGAATTTCTGTTTAAGAATACCTCCAAATCCAAATTCAGAGGCATCTATTTCTACTATCATAAAGGCATCTGGATGAGGGATACCTAGACATGGAAGACTTTTTACTAAGGATTTTACCTTAATTATTACCTGAGTTAATTCTGGATTCCAAGGCTTAGGAATTTTACGAAGCCTATTGAATAGAGGTTTACAAATAATTCTAATGTTGGGAATGAAATCAGACACATAATTCAGATATCCCAAAAATCTTTGTAATTGATTTTTATCCTTAATTTCATTAGGAAATTTAGAAGCAAATTCTATACTTCTGGTTATAGGAGTGATTTTCCCTTGATATATTTCATAACCCAAGAATATAATTCTAGTTTGGGCTAGTTTCATTTTCTTTTGTGATATAACAATTCCATTTTGTTTAATTATATTTTTAAAAGTTTTTAGATGTTTAATATGTTGATCTATCGAATTTGAGTAGATTAACACATCATCTAAATAGACTAATGCGAATTGACTATAAGGGGTTATTATTGAATTCATAATATTTTGAAATTCAGATGGGGGGTTCTTTAGTCCCATAGGCATTACATTCCATTCATAATGCCCAAATGGTACTGCAAATGTTGTTTTGTATTTATCCTTTTCTTCTATCTTTATTTGATAATATCCTGATTTCATATCAAAATTTGAAAATATTACTGCATCACGTAATCTTCCAATTAAATCTTTCTTATTCGGTAAAGGATATCTTATCCATTTTAATGCATTATTTAAGGGTTTGTAATTAATAACCTTCCTAGGTTCTCCTCTTTCAATTTCGGAGGCGTTCTGCACATAGAATGTCGCACAACTCCATGGAGATTTGTTCAGTCTAATTAATCCTTTATCTAAAAATCCTTGTATTTCTTTTTTGCAATATTCTAGTGTTTCTTTATTCATTTGAACAAGTCTTGCTTTAGTGGGAATTTTACTTTCATGAAAATCTTCCTCATAGGGTAAACTTATCGTAATAGTTTTTCTATTCCAAAAAGCATTTGGTATTTCAGCACAAACTTCTTTTATAAAACTTTTTTCAATTTCTTTAATTTTTTCTTTTATAATTTTGGTATTTAATTGTTCTTCTATTCTTTTATATGCTATTTCTTTTTGTAATAAAGTTATTTGATTATTTTTGTTACTAATTTTATTTATAAATGTAATTTCCTCAAAAAAAATTATATTATGTATTTCTTTGTTTCTTATGGGTTTTATAAATTCAAAAATGATTTCTTGTTCATTTATTTTAGTTTTAACTCCTTGCTAAGATACTTCAAAAGGATAAATCTGAGTTAGGAATGGTGTTCCTAAAATCATTTATTCTATAATATCTTTAGTTAAAATAAACGTATTTGTAAAGCATTTTCCTTTATTGCAAATACTTGCATTAGATAATTTATATTGTACCTTTAATTTTGAGTTATTCGCTGTGGTTAATTTTTGAATAAGTTTTTCATAATACTGAGTAGGAATTAATCCTTCTTGAATACAATTTAAATCAGCGCCTGAATCTATTAATGCCGTAAATTCTTTATGGAATGATTTTCCAATTTTTAAAGTTACTCTACCTTGGCATTTTTGTTGTAGGGTTTTAATTCAATTTATTGTTTCTAATTTGGGTTTTGTTTCTACTTCTTCTTTTAAAGGGTCTGTTAGTTGTAATAAAGTAATATCTTGTACCAAATCATTTTCTTTTAATTTATTTAATTCTATTTTTATAATTTGTATTTTTATTTTAAATCATTTATTTCTTTATTTAAATCACTTATGGTGAGTTTTCTCTTTGTATTTCTGCATTCTTTAATATACTTGCAAAATCATATTCTTCTTTAATCAGGTTTAGGGATTTCTTCTTCCTTTTGTTCTAATAACATATTCTTAATTTTAGTTAAATATTCATATCTTTCTTCTTCGTTAGGTATTTTATCAATCATTTCTAATGCTAGTTTTGCTTATTTTCTAATCATATTAATTTGATAAGAACATTCGCAATTATTTGAATCACAGTTTTCTAAATCATTTTCACTTACAGAAGTTGTATTTTCTTGTGCCATTAATATTTCGTTTTCATCTTCTTCAGGCTCTTCTGAATCATTTAACATTATTTTAGCTATTTGTTCTTTTAATTCTTCACTCATGTTTAATTCATTTATTTTTTCTCTTACTCTACAATCTTTTTTCATATGACCAAATCTACGACAATTATAGCAAACAATATTAGTTTTTCCTTTATTGGTAGGGTTATTATTGTTTTCTTTGTTTGTAGCTGTCTTTTTCTGAAGACAATTTTCTCTTCTTTTATATGGAGGTTTATAATTAGTTGGTACAATTTTATTTCTTTTAATAATTTTCTTAGTTTTTGCAGAAGAGGGAGAAGGTCTATCATACCCATATTAGGTACAAAAATTGCCTAATTCTTTTATTCCTTTAGATTGATTTTTCTTAATCCTATTTTCTATTTTCATATTGTTACATAATTCTAATACAGTATTTTTTTACAATAGAAATTATTCTTCCATGGATTATTTCAGTTATGGGAGTATTGGGATATTCTTGTTGTAATTGTTCTCTAACTTTATCTTCAAAAACTATTGGTAATCCTGCTACAAATTTCTCTTTCCAAAAGGTTTCTCGGCAATCTTCTCTAGTTAAAACCATTGCCATAAAATTATGAGTATACCATCTAAAATCTCCTGATGTAGGACATCTCAGATTATGTAGTAATATTGAAGTTCTTTCATTGAATAATTTGGTATCTCCTATAAAATTATGAATTATTGCAATAATTAAAGTTTCTACCATTATTGGAATTATATTATCATTTTCTTGCTTAACGTTGGAGGCAATATATGTTTTCTGTTCAAGAATTAAGTAATTATTCCACCAACCTTTGAGTATACAAGTAAAATCGACAATAATTAGCTTTAGAGTTTGGTCTTCAGTGTGTTTAACCCAATAGGCACTAGCTGCCATAGTCATTTCATTTGTTTTTCTCAAAATTTGATAGTCAGTCATACCATCTATATTCCATTATGTAATTCCTGTTCCATCAAAGGCTGACGGATGTTCTAACTCCCACTCTTCAAATTGAATATCAGGAAGCGTAGGCCTATTATAAAAATTTCTTGTGGTTGGCCTAGGAGCAATTCTAGTTTTGTTATTTTTGTTATAGTCTTTTAATTTAAATAGCGAATTATCAAATTGTTCTTCGCTAAGGTCTCTTCCTAATTCTTCTGCTAGAATATTAGTAATGGTATTTATTTTGCTGATATTTAGTTGATCTAGTTTTTTATTTATTTCTTCTAAGACTTCATCTTTTCCAATTCTTAAGTTTTTTAATTCTAAGTCTGAGAATTTAAAAGGTTTTGTTAGGGGTTTTTCTAATTTAGAGCTACTTTCTTTGTGGTTGGTAATTAAATTTTTATCAGGACTTTTTACTTCTTTTGCTACTTGATATAACAATTGATTAGTACAGTTTAATTAGTGATGAATTTTTAATACATCATTTCTATTAGCATTTTTTTCTTCTAATAATTCCTTTTCTTCATTTATCATTTTAAAGGGAGAAGCTATTACTTCATTGTCTTGAATGTTTGGGAATTTAATTTCTTCTAAAGGCGAAATAGTTCCTATGGTTTTTCCTTCAGCAATTGTCCATATTTTTTCCGCCGTGCTTATCATATTTACTTGTAAATTAGGTAAGAAATTATTTTCAAACCATTCAAAATAAGGGATATTTTCTTGTATTTCTTCTAAATGTGTATAGTAATCTTCTCTGTATTTTCCTAATTCTTCTTGATTAAAGGTTTGAAAAAACCATTTTCTTTTTTCTTTATTTTGTTCCCTTAAGAATTCTTCTCTAAGTACTTCTTTATTTATTTCAAATTTTTTAATGACATTTAGTTGGTTCATATCAGATTGGGTAGGTGAATTTTGGTTTTGAGCCGATTCATATTGCATCGAAGGGGTTGCAGATTCTTCAGCTTCGTATTCTGGGGTAGGTATTACAGTATCACTTCTAATTCCCTTTAGATATAACCCTTTTGGAATGGTGTAATTAGAAATCGATCTTCTAGTTGGAATAGGTGAAGAGTTTTGGGGAATTCTTAAAGAATTACTTCTTCTGAGTGGAGTAAAAGTTACTTCCATTGTTCATGATTTGTACTCTATTATGTCATCTAACACAACAGGTACAGGTTTCTCTGGAGGAAGGATGTCTTCTAATTTCCATTTTAAACCACTAGTTATTTCTTCATATTTCAAGGTTTTTGGTACTGTAGCATTTACCTTTTCTGGGTTTACTAAAAGTAATGTTGTTTCATCAGTAGGAGACATCAAAAGTAATTAGGTTAACCTCCCTTCTCTCTAAACTTCTTTTGTAATTCAAGAGTCCTCTCTACTGACGAAACAACATTACTTTTAGTAAACCCAGAAAAGATAAGTGCTACGGTACCAAAAAACCTTGAAACAAGATGAAATAACTAGTGGTTTAAAATAGAAATTAGAAGAAATCATTCCTCCAAAGAAACCTATACCTGTTGTGTTAGATGACATAATAGAGTACAAATTAGGAACAACGGAAGTAGCTTTTACTCCACTCAGAAGAAGTAATTCTTTAAGAATTCCCCAAAACTCTTCACCTATTCCAACTAGAAGATCGATTTCTAATTACACCATTCCAAAAGGGTTATATCTAAAGGGAATTAGAAGTGATCCTGTGATACCTACCCTAGAATACAAAGTTGAAGAATCTGCAGCCCCTTCGATGCAGTATGAATCGGCTCAAAACCAAAATTCACCTACCCAATTTGATATGAACCAACTAAATGTCATTAAAAAATTTGAAATAAATAAAGAAGTACTTAGAGAAGAATTCTTAAGGGAACAAAATAAAGAAAAAAGAAAATGGTTTTTTGAAACCTTTAATCAAGAAGTATTAGGAAAATACAGAGAAGATTACTATACACATTTAGAAGAAATACAAGAAAATATCCCTTATTTTGGATGGTTTGAAAATAATTTATTACCTAATTTACAAGTAAATATGATAAGCACGGCAGAAAAAATATGGACAATTGCTGAAGGAAAAACCATAGGAACTATTTCGCCTTTAGAAGAAATTAAATTCCCAAACATTCAAGACAATGAAGTAATAGCTTCTCCCTTTAAAATGATAAATGAAGAAAAGGAATTATTAGAAAAACAAAATGCTAATAGAAATGATGTATTAAAAATTCATCACTAATTAAACTGTACTAATCAATTGTTATATCAAGTAGCAAAAGAAGTAAAAAGTCCCGATAAAAATTTAATTACCAACCACAAAGAAAGTAGCTCTAAATTAGAAAAACCCTAACAAAACCTTTTAAATTCTCAAACTTAGAATTAAAAAACTTAAGAGTTGGAAAAGATGAAGTCTTAGAAGAAATAAATAAAAAAACTAGATAAACTATCAGCAAAATAAATACCATTACTAATATTCCAGCAAAAGAATTAGGAAGAGACTTTAGCGAGGAACAATTTGATAATTCGCTATTTAAATTAAAAGACTATAACAAAAATAACAAAACTAGAATTGCTCCTAGGCCAACCACAAGAAATTTTTATAATAGGCCTACGCTTCCTGATATTCAATTTGAAGAATGGGAGTTAGAACATCCGTCAACCTTTGATGGAACAGGAATTACATAATGGAATATAGATGGTATGACTGACTATCAAATTTTGAGAAAAACAAATGAAATGACTATGGCAGCTAGTGCCTATTGGGTTAAACACTCTGAAGACCAAACTCTAAAGCTAATTATTGTCGGTGTTACTGGTATACTCAAAGGTTGGTGGAATAATTACTTAACTCTTGAACAAAAAACATATATTGCCTCCAACGTTAAGCAAGAAAATGATAATATAATTCCAATAATGGTAGAAACTTTAATTATTGCAATAATTCATAATTTTATAGGAGATACCAAATTATTCAATGAAAGAACTTCAATATTACTACATAATCTAAGATGTCCTACATCAGGAGATTTTAGATGGTATACTCATAATTTTATGGCAATGGTTTTAACCAGAGAAGATTGCCGAGAAACCTTTTGGAAAGAGAAATTTATAGCAGGATTACCAATAGTTTTTGGAGATAAAGTTAGAGAACAATTACAACAAGAATATCTCAATACTCCCATAACTGAATTAACCCATGGAAGAATAATTTCTATTGTAAAAAATACTGAATTAGAATTATGTAACAATATGAAAATAGGATTAAGAAAAATCAATCTAAAGGAATAAAAGAATTATGTAAATGAATTTGGAGTTCTTTGCTCATTTGTGAAAGGTGTTAAGATAGAGTTAACTGCTTCAGTTTTTAGCTCTATAGGCGGTATTGATATTGGCGGAACTAAGCCAAATTTAGAAGAATTCAAGAAAATTGGAATTAAGTATAGCAAGGTTACTACCTTTTTGGACTGTATGAGGAACCCAACAGAACCATTAAAGAAAAAATTTAATACTAGACCTCTTAAGGTAGATGACAGATTGCTTGCTTATGTTATTTCATGGATTCTCACACCCAGGGGGAGCAATCATGCTCAATTAACCGATGAAGATATTATGCTCATATTTGCTCTGAAAAATAAGATTAAAGTGAATTGGATGTTTGTGATAATTGAGAATATGCTGAAAACCAAAAGATTGGTAGACTACAAGTGCCCCTATGTTGTGTTCATCTCAAAGGTGATTGATCACTTCAAGGTGGCTACATCATCTGAAAATTTTGAATTCACTAGGGACATTCATGAAGTCAAGACCAAAGCCCTGAAGAAAATGAACTTGGTTGTGACTGATCACGGCTGGTTTGCAAAGGAATGTGCACCAGTTGATGTTGAAGACAATGAAGGACTAAAGGAGCATGCTCAGCCTGCACAAGATGAAGAGAAGCCACTAACCCTATTTGAGAAGGTTGTTTTGGCTAAATTAGATGAGTTGATAAAGGTTCACAAGGAAGACTATCAAGAACTCAAAGAGAGTTTTGAAAGCATCTCTGGAAGGCTTGATGAACGCAATATTCCCTATCCTGAAGATTATATCAGCAACCATTCCAAAATCAATATTTTTTTTGCATAACTAATCTCATATTTTGAAACTGTTTTGAACTTTGTTTTAAACTCTGTTTTCATTTCTAGTTCAGTATTTTGGATGACTACTTAATGATATACATTAATGTTTTGAACAATTATGATTACTTGAGTACACCATTTTACTTCTATATGATCTCTATTCACTTGTTTAAATTTGATGTTATTTGATCATAGCCTTTTTGGCTTTCATTTGCTAAAAGGGGGAGTATATTTTAATGATTTATATGTTCTATGATTGGTATCAAGTTTTACAATGTCTATATATATTTGTTTAACCAATCCCTGGACAAGTATACATGAAAACAAAAATGTACAATGCTAAGCACAATCAAAGAAGAGTTTGGCACAATTAAAACCAAAAAAGGGAGAGATTGTTGACATGATGACTAGATCTCTTTAGTTTTCTATTTAGTTTTGGTTTTAATTTGATTTTAATTTCTAAATATGCCAAACATGTAAAGATGTGGCGTTGTATTGTTTGTTATAGACTTAGACTTATGAGTGATTGACTTTTAAGTATTAGTCTTGCCTAGAGTCTTAACCAAAAATCTAAGAAAGTAAATTGATTGATCCTTTTGATAAATCCACTGTAGTAATCGATTACATCATAGATGTAATAGATTACTACGTTTTCTTCTTATCTAGGAAACGCTAAAATACTAAGAGTAATCGATTACACCTTGGGATAATCGATTACACAAGGCATTTTAGACTTTGGTTCTTGTTTCTGAAAGAATTTACATTGTTTCTGTTTTAATCGATTACAACATGGTTTAATCAATTACTATAGATCCAAAAAGTTATTTAAGAAGGAAGAAAGCTGGGTTTAATCGATTACATGAACATGTAACAGATAAAAATGAACCCAGATCATCAAGATCAACTTAACAGGTTACACTTTGATGTAACAAGTTAAATCAATTCTCGAATTGAACCCAGGTGTGCTGAAGAACGATTTAACAGATTACGTTGTCTACGTAACAAATTAAATCAGTTATATCTTTAAAATTTTATATATACCAGCACCTCTCTCTCTAAAAAATAATGCTTTTCGAAAATCAGTTTTAAAACATACTTTGAGAGAAGAGCATCAAGAAGGTTCTAAAGCTATTTGATCTCCTTCATTTTCAAAATGGAAGAATAAAAAAAGGAAGATCATTTTACTTGAAGAAACGATTGGAACTTGACGAGCTGAAATGTTCTATCATTCACTAAAGGTGAAATCGTTCCATTACCTTGATCTTTGATTTTAAGATTGAATTATTTTAAATAGGGGTTTTCAGAAACTAATAGTAGTGTTCTATTAGGAGTTTCTTTCTTGTAGGGTTCAAGTCTAGAAAGTGTGTATTTCAGATTTCTTGTTTGTGTAGTGTGCATGTAACTCGAAATTTGAATTAGCGAAAGATCTAACAAGGTGTTGGATCAACTGGATGTAGGTCTTTATGAATGAACCAGTATAAAACTCTTGAGCATTCTTTCGTTAATCTTTATGGCAATGGTTTTAACCAGAGAAGATTGCCGAGAAACCTTTTGGAAAGAGAAATTTATAGTAGGATTACCAATAGTTTTTGGAGATAAAGTTAGAGAACAATTACAACAAGAATATCCCAATACTCCCATAACTGAATTAACCCATGGAAGAATAATTTCTATTGTAAAAAATACTGAATTAGAATTATGTAACAATATGAAAATAGGATTAAGAAAAATCAATCTAAAGGAATAAAAGAATTAGGCAATTTTTGTGCCCAATATGGGTATGACAGACCTTCTTCCCCTTATGCAAAAACTAAGAAAATTATTAAAAGAAATAAAATTGTACCAACTAATTATAAACCTCCATATAAAAGAAGTAAAAATTGTCCTCAGAAAAAGATAGCTACAAACAAAGAAAACAATAATAACCCTACCAATAAAGGAAAAACTAATATTGTTTGCTATAATTGTGGTAGATTTGGTCATATGAAAAAAGATTGTAGAGTAAGAGAAAAAATAAATGAATTAAACATGAGCGAAGAATTAAAAGAACAAATAGTTAAAATAATGTTAAATGATTCAGAAGAGTCTGAAGAACATGAAAACGAAATATTCATGGCACAAGAAAATACAACTTCTGGAAATGAAAATGATTTAGAAAACTGTGATTCAGATAATTGCGAATGTTCTTATCAAATTAATATGATTAGCACAGAAGCAAAACTAGCATTAGAAATGATTGATAAAATACCTAATGAAGAAATTATTTATATATATATATATAATATATAATTTTTTAATGTTTAATAAAGGACTTTGCCAACAGAATATGCATATTTTTTTATGTATCTCCATTTATATATATCTAGCTCATTGAATCTTCACAAAAATAATGTTAGAAAATTAATGGGAATATATATATATATATATATGTGTGTGTGTGTGTGTGTGTGTGTGTGAATGGATTTTTTTTAAAAGGTGGTTCCACTGAACAAGTATGACTAACAAGTATAATGTCTAACAAGACTTTGTACCAACACTTATAACCTCGTCCTTCAATTTCAATAGTAAGTGGAGCATAATTCTAAATTAAAATCCCAGTGCAACATTGGAACCAGTGAGAGAAACAATCACACAAACAAGCATGATAGAGAAAAAAGAAAACCCAAGAATCCCAATTGGGTGCAAAGGCCTTCTCCTGTCTCTACTCTCCACTAAAATAACTTTTAGTTTTCAATTATTTCTTCTTAATTAGAGATCAATAGAAATATGAGAACACTGTCTTTTTCTATTTTGTTAATTTAACATAGTATAGAAGAAAAAAACATAAAAGATGATTGATAATTTAGGTTTGTATTTCATTAAGATTTTAAAAAACTATTTTGGCATAAAAAAAGTCTTTGGAATTTTAAAGACTTTGTAGGAATATAATGACTTATTGTACTCATAGTAAACTTGAACAAAAAGTCCAACACAATGTAGTTATAATCAAGTTCTTGCTTCATTGTGATTTTCGCAGGTTTTGCTTGATTGTTGATTGATTTCTGCTATGAGACTCATATGATTCTACTGATGGACGCGTATTATGTGTATAAACAAAAATTTATGGAGTGATTCATCTTCTTTTTGTTGACATCGAAGATTAAGCTTCAATTATGATAGTTGTTGACACTGTATTTCTTGCATTTTCATAGTATTCTCTTTAGATTCATATGTACTTGTATTGTCCATCCCAAGCTAGAAGTGTTGTGAACACCTTCCAACTTGCGGGGAGCCTATTAGAATATGGGAAATTAGTTGTTATGATTGGCTATATAAACTTTATTGTACTCATTGTAATCTGACTTTACTCATTTCAATACACTTCTATTTTGTCTTCTATATTTCTCTCTCAATTTTTCCTCTAAACCATGTTTTCTAACAAAGCTAGAATTAATTAGCTATTAAAAGATTGTAAATTTTGTATTAGTTTTACTTTTCTTTATCCAAACCTTATCATTTCTTTGTTATCTTTTTTATTTACTCTTCTAACTTTAAAAGTTTGCTAAAAATCCATGAAGTCCTTTCAAATCTCATAAATCTATAATGTCTTTTCAAATCTTATAAATTCTTATAATATAAATTTATTGAAATACAAACTATAAAATCTTCATTATAAAAGTTTTTTTAAAAAAATCTTAAAAGCCATTATATTTCTCCAGAGTCTTTAAAAATCCACAAGACTTTTGTTTATGTCAAAATAGTTTTTTTTTAAATCCTAATCCAATACACCCTTAAATTATCAATCATGTTTTATGTTTTTTTTTTGTCTATACTATGTTAAATTAACAAAATAGAAACCTTTCAAAAAAAAAACATAACAAAATAGAAACCGTTCCAAAAAAAAAAACATAACAAAATAGAAACCTTTCAAAAAAAAAAACATAACAAAATAGAAAAAAGGCAGATCTCATATTTCCATTGATAGAAATAATTGAAAACTAAAAGTTTTTTAAGCGGAGACTAGAGACAAGAAAAGAGCATTGCACCTGGTTGGGATTCTTGGGTTTTATTATTTTTTTTCTGTCATGCTTGTTTGTGCGACTGTTTCTCTCACTGGTTCAAGTGTTGCACTGAGATTTTACTTCAAAATTGTGCTTCAGTTGCTTATAAAATTGAATAAGGTTATAAGTGGTGCTTAACCATTATACCACATATGTGAGTATTTCACCCTAAGCAGCATCAATAGGTGTTGGTATATATAGAATATTGTATAAGTTCTACTCTTGATTTATGAAATGTTAGCCATACTTAGTGGGTACTGCTTCTAAAAAATCCCACACACACACACATCTAACTTCATGATCCTTGAAGCAACCTTTTCATTCCCTCTAGTTTGTCTCATCACCAAACAAGGCTTTAATAAGTTCTAAATCCCATTCCTGCATTACACACACACACACACACATCTAACTTCATGATCCTTGAAGCAACCTTTTCATTCCATCTAGTTTGTCTCGTCACCAAACAAGGCTTTAATAACTTCTAAATCCCATTCCTGCATTATTATTAAAGTAAAAATTCCATAAAAATCTATTTGTTTTTTTAATACCAGAAGACTTTTTGCAACTTGTAAAAAGTCTCGATTGAATACCACTAAATTTTGACACCCTTTTTAAAAAGCTCTAATTGAATACCACAAGATATATTTACATTATTTAAATTCTCGATTGAATTCCACAAGTCTATTTTTTTTTATCACAAAAAGTCTTTTAAATTCTTAATCCAATACACCCCATTTAAGTGTAAAGGATTTAACTAAAATATGAATTATTCAAACATGCACATTATTTTTATTCCTAAAAAAGATATAATTCTTAGCAATCCTCCACACCCACCACATTGGGATGCTTCATGATTTCCAGTTGAAAATCATCTGGAATAGTCCATTATATCAATGACAAATTCTTTCGTGCACGCACACTTCACACTTGCCCCCACGATATTCTACCAGGTTGGTCCACCATACATATTTAATTAATAATAGGTTGTGCTAATAACATAAAAGCATCTACCCAATAAACACACAATCAACGTGTTAAAAACTGCAAAAATGGATAAAAAAGCGGCAACTGATTCCATCTTCAAAATAAGCACCAAAAAGATGCAATTTTAAGGGAGAAAAGGTGCAAAATAGAATGGAAAATAAGGTCTCGATTAATTTTGCAATTTTTTTATTGGCCAATGTTAGTTGTTAGTTTTTTTGTTAGTGGGAGGGATTCGAACCCACGACCTTTCCCTCCCCCCTTCTCCCTTCAACCACCAAGTCAATCTTATAACTCCTAATTAATTTTGCAAATTGAAGGCACCAGAAGGAGTTCTTTCATTCAATTTGAAACTGTGCAAAAAATAATAATAATTGGGTTTTTCATGCTACACCTTGAACAATCTTGATCTCTTAATTTGCGCGATCAAAACCAATAGTGTATTGGACATATGAATCAACATTCATTCACTTGTAAGCAAAAGCTTCCAAAAAAATAATGAATTTGGCTTCACCTTAATTTGTTCAAGTCAGCTTAAAGCATCTGAATATATAAGAACATAATTCATTCTAGTTTATAATTATTCACATAGGGTTCATACGATTTGCACCTTTAATTCGATTGCAATCAAATAAAAGAATAGCCATAATTATATTAAACCAGGCTCTGATAACAATTGATGATTTTTATAAGCCCTAAACATACGCGGATCAAATAGATACAAGATTACAACATATACATTCTCACATGAAAATAAAAAGAGAATAAGATGGTAAAATTTGTGCACCTGGAATAAAGAATTTATTCGCCTTATTTTTTGTGAGATTTGAGTAAACCACGTAGAAAACTAGAATGAGAGAACCACTGCCCTGAAACCAAATTCCGGTGGACCTCTGGTGCAATCCAAATTCCAGTTTGCTCCCCAAGATTTATACAGTGACGTGTTTGAACTCGTGCATACGAGGCCAACCACATTGAGCCTCACAAACAATGCCTAGGAAAGTATAAAGAGAAGAAAGAAAAATAGAGGAAAGAAAGATAGAAAAGCTAGAGTTAGAGAAGAGCTTTTTCTTCTTGTGTCAAAACTCAAGCTGCCACACCTTTATATAGTGTGCTACACGATCATATCATTGCCACCAATTAAAATTTGCTTTTAATTCTCGTAAAACAGAATTTGATGTATATTCCAATAATGTACATGCTATTTGAATGGCTAATTAAAAAAAATGATTCCAACGTCTTTGTGCAAATGAAAAAAGGTTTTATAACCTTTAAAATTTTTAGCAAAAGTTATGAAATATAAAACCATTTGAATGTTTGACTTTAAAAGTTAAAGGTTTGAATTTAAATGGGAAATAATGAATGGATTGAATTGTCATTATTCATACAATTCCCCACTAATGGTAGTTAAGTGGATAGAGATAGAATGAGAAAAAGAAAGAAAAAAACATCTAGGCAAGTAAAGGGATTTTTGTGCTTCAGTGTTAATGTCCTTAGGATTGAATTAACACGTAGTGAGGTGAGACAACATCTTATGTCCAAGAAGTGAATTTATCTTGAACTTAATGGATTTATGATGAGACCCTCACAACATATACTTATACCTTTAAATTTGTGATAGCTTCACGTTTAAAACTTTCCACAATAATTTAGGCCATTATATTTATTTGTACCTTGGGTTGCTCATGAGTTCTTTAGAAAGATATCCTAAGTCTTTCATGGAAGGTGGCATGGGCCTTCACACTCACATAGGTAGATACATCAAGTGTGTCTCTATAGCACCACCCATATCAATGGCTATGTATCTATTAAGAGCTCATTGCTCAACCTCACATCAAGCACTATCGCATGTCATAGGGATGAAAAGTGTAGTGCATAGGACTATTCATATGGCTTCATTTGACTACTAAATGGGTATCCACCATACTTTGCTCCACTCAAGGCTTTAAGCTTATCCCCTTCGACATATTGAAGACAATTTTCTTGGGTAATCCTTTGGTAAAAGGATCTGGAAGCTATGAAGCACCAACTCGGACACGAACACCAGACACGACACGGACACAACTAAAGTTTAAAACATAGGACACGGGGACACGACATACACACACACACACACACACACACACACACACACATATATCATCAACATAACAAAAATTTAAATTGATAATTAAGATTTATATATTCATCTTAAAACAAGTTAAGAAAACTAAAAAAGCAAGACGAACAGAGGGTGTACTAGTTACGCCAGCGTACTCGAGAACGTGAATGGACGGAGGAGAAGGCAAAAGGTACGTGAGAGAGCTTACCAAAATAGGTTAATTTTAAAAAGGAAATTTTATTGTCTAATCTTTTAGGTTCAGTTTTAAAAGTTTTGATAAAAAAAAATCAGAGGAGTGTCCGATATGTGCCCGCATGTTTAGGCCATGTTTAGGCCATGTTTAGGCCATGTCCAAGCTAAAACAAAAAAGCAAAAAAAATCTGGACACTGCAAAAAAGTGTCTGACACTGTGTCCATCGTGTGTTGGAGTCGAAAGTGCCTCGAACACCTTGACACGGCCTTCCACTACCATGTCTGTGCTTCCTAGTCTGGAAGTGAGCTTGAGAAGAATTTTTCCTTTGCCGCGCACTCCAACAGCAACAGAGTTTCCCATGTAGATAGTAGCTTCTTCAACATTTTCCTTGAACTCTTGAAATAACCTTTTATTTGCACAAATGTGTCTTATAGCTCTTGTGTCCAATGTCTAATCAGCTGCATTGTTGACCAAATTCAAGTTTGCTGGTTTTGGCTTTGATTGATGGCCAACAATTTGTCCTTTGTTATTGTTGTTTGGGTCGTTCTTGAAAAAATGGCATTGATATGCTTTGTGTCCATTTTTTTCGCAAATGAAACAAATGGTCTTATGGATTTCTTTGTAATTTTTACCTAACTGAGGTGCTAGCAAATTCAACAAGATTAGCATTAGAAAAATTAAGAGGGGGTAGAGAGAGACTAATCCTTGATATAGTTTGTTTCTTCTATTCTCATATAGCTAATGAGTTCTTGCAGGGTGAAGTCTTTCTTCTTGTGTTTTAGATGGTTTTGGAACTCACTCCAAGAAGGGGGAAGTTTCCCAAGCAATGTTTTCTTGTAATATATCTCACACATCTTCATGCCTTCATTTAGAACATTAGCCACCAAGTTCCCGTACTTGTGCACTTGCTCCATTATTGGTTTATCCTCAACCATTTGGAATTGTACCCATTTGCCAATAATGTACTTACAATTACCGACATCATCTGCACCATACTTCTTTTCAAGTGTCTCCCGAATGGATTTTGCGAATTTGTTTGACACAAAGAAATGAAAAGGATTATTAGGCATATGATTAAGGAGATGACCCATACTAGTTTGTTATGTTTTTCATAGTTCTAGATTGTCTTGGTTGTGTTTTCCATGATCTCATTGCTTCTAGCAAATGGAATTGTTGGTTCATCTTTGTACAAAACGTAGTCAACCTCGAGTTGCTAGAAAAATATGAGTAGCCTTTGTGACTATCGCTTGTAGTTGGTTCCATTAAGGGACTCAAGTTTAGACATATTAGGCAAGGCATTCTTGTTGAGCAACAAAGCCATTGGAACAACTCAAGAAAGAAAAGAAAATTTGTTTTTAGATTGTAAGAAAGAAAGGAGTAGAAAAGTTATGCCATGACAAGAACTGTTGCCTTGAAAGCAAATTTCGGTGGACCTCTGGTGCAACCTAAATTCTAGTTTGCTCCCCAAGGTTTATACAGCGGCATGTTTGAACTCGTGCACTCGAGGCCAAACACATTGGAGCCTAAAAAACAATGCCTGGAAAAATATAAAGAGAAGAAAGAAAAATATAGGAAAGAAGGAGAGAAAAGCTAGAGTTAGAGAAGAACTTTTCTGCTTGTATCAAAACTCAAGCTGCCACACCTTTATATAGTGTGCTACACGATCATACTATTGCCATCAATTAAAACCAGCTTTTAATTCTCTTAAAATAGAATCTGGTGTATATTCCAACAACATACGTGCTATTTGAATGGCTAATTAAAAAAAAGGATTCCAACGTCTTTGTGCCAACAAAATAAGGTTCAAATTTCTAGTAGAAGTTATGAAATATAAAACCATTTAAACGTTTGGATTTAAAAGTTAAAGGTTTGAATTTAAATGGGAAAGAATGAATGCAATTAATTGCCATTATTCATACAGAGACCAATAAGTCGTTGGTCCGAGTGGTGCTAAGCTTGATCCCCTTAAGCAAGGTCTCAAGTTTGAACCTTGTGGGTGGAAAAAATGTGGTTGGGAAGGGAGAACCCCACTAAAGGTGGCCAGTCAAGTTTCCCGACGAAGATTTGTCATCGACAAAGTCGGTGGATACTTCATACCAATAACATGGTAACAAAAAAAAATTGTCATTAATCATACAGAGTTAGGCTATTGTGTTGCTCTAGTGACCATGGCACAAGGGAGCTACCCTTTTGGCCCCTTATAGGATAGATACTACACACTAGATCATTCTCAATGTCTACCATGACCCCCACCATTGAATTCCCACCCACACTAAGGTGGTGTTCCCTCTTAGGCTTTCACCAAGATCAAAATCAAGTTCACATGCTTATGATGTGTATGACTACATAATCAAAATCCAACACAAGTTCGTCAATCAACACATACATTGAATATTGTTGCAACCAGGGTCATGGTAGGACAACGAAAATTCAAAAGAATACATTTTGAAAAATAGTAGAGTCTCCATAAATATTTTATATTGGGAAAACATTGGAAAAGCCATTTTAAAAGAGAAGTCTTTGAAAACCAAATTTGGGTTCGAGAATCAATTACGTATAAGGAAGGTATTAGCACCCTACGACATCCGTTAAAAATTGTTACCTTAAATTAATTAAATTATTTATCTCACCCTAAAACACAATTAAAAAATCAATTTTAATAAAAATGAGAATATATTTATTGAATTATTTACGTTTTGATTTATTTTGATGAAATTTTATGTTTTATTTTATAGGGCTCGAAAGGGTTGGTCAATTGCTTCTATGTATCTCCCAGTGCAATAGATAATCAAAGTCTACTTAGTTCTTAGGGGTATTGTGCGTTTTTGTTTTTTATTTTTGTGTTCATTTTATTGTGTGTTTTTTTTTATTCTTTTAGACTTAAATACAATTTCAGTCATCCTATTTTGTTTAATTTGCAATTTTGGTCTCTTTATTTTAAAATAGAGACATTTGGTCCCCTATTTTAAAAAAATCCACAATTTTGGTTTAATCATCAATTTTGCCTACGTTTTATTTCTTTTATTTTGGTCCAATTGAACCTTAGACCTAACATATTCATTTAAGATACCAAGAAATGATTTAATTAATTAAAATGTAAGAAATAAATGTAGTCAAAATTGAGGATTGGACCAAGATTGTGGATTTTCTAAAATAAGGGAACCAAATGTCTCTATTTTAAAATAAGGGAACCAAAATTGCATATTTGGCAAAATAGGGGGACCAAATTTGTATTTAAGCCATTCTATTATTATTATTTTTGGTTATTTTAAGATTTTCAAGCTATCAAAACTAGTATATCTTAAAAATAGAATCGACAGAGGTGTCACACCAAAGTCAATTTCTTGAATTAAATACTTTTTGTTTTAGAGGAAAATTTTGAGACATCAAATTGTCCCAACTTGTGTCCCAAAACTTTAAAGATTAAGATGTTGTCACATCTAATTAACCCATTCTCTATTAATAGTTCATCATTATCATATTTTAATTAAACAAAGTTAATATTTTAAAGATCTATTATGAAAACAATTATTATTAATATTATTAGTGATGGCAGTTGAGATTCATTAAGAAATAATTTCGAGTACACCAAGTTAACACAACTTGTGTCATCGAAGATTCTAAGAGCATCTCCAACATGGGTGCTTATATGAGTTGCTTTAACAATTTTTTTTTGTTGGAGCAGATGGCTTGGCAATGCATTCCTTAAGTGAGATGCTTAAATAAACAATTTGTTACTTAACTGATTCGCACCAATAAAAAAATTATTTTTTAGTCACAAAATTTAATGTTGCTGAAGTTAACCACTCTAGCAATTTTAGCATTGTAGATGTAAGAGACAAAAAGATGTCACATTTAACTATCCCTTTTATTTGAAAGAAAATATATCATGGCCATTATAAATAAAGGATCTTGATATGAGAAGAATGACCTAACATGAAAAAGGGGTCATGTACTGCAAGTTCAAGAGATGTGAGTCAAAGAGATGTGAGATGGTCTCTTATGAGTGAGAATGTATTTATCATTCCTTGTAACTTTTGAGTGGGAGACTCAGGCTTGTAGGGTGATATACTATTTGGGAGTTTTTTTTTTTTTTTTTTCAAGTTTGTCCAAAAAGCAAGTAATCTTGTTTGAGGTAGTGAATATTTGTTGGGATCGATGTTCTTGTGGATATAGGTAAGAGGTGTCGTCGAAAAATCAAGTTAAATTCACATCTTTCGCTATTTCTATATGTGGTGTTGTTTGTGCATGTTCTATCCTTTAATACTTCTTATGTGTGCAAGGAGGTTTTTCCCCAACATATTCAAGGTACACATCGACCTATGAGTCGCCATGAACCTATCTAGTGGAGCACGAAATCAAGTGGAATAAAAAGCGAATACCTAACAAAAGCAATTGATATGACCAACATGTGTAACCCCCTTCTAAATTAATTAATTTTACATCTAATACGTATAAAAAAAATATATAATTTCCAAGGAAAATAAATCCAATCCATTAAAGTTCAAAGTTTGCCTTTATAATTTACATTATTAAAATTTACAGAAAATACTAGTACAAAATTATTTCTAATTAATACAAAAGTATCTAAAACCAAAAACCCATATTCCTATAGCTCTGGAACATGTCTGCATCTGTGACTTCTAATTATTCTTCTTTATACCTGCAATCACACTCCCCTAGTATCTGGGGACAGCATTACCGGATCAGGCATTTAATTTCTCATAGAATTAAAACAATTTCAAACAAATACATATCATAACAAATTAATTAGTTACACACATAATTAAATGCAGTATGAGTTATGCAATGCAGTTTTTGACTCAAATTCATTTTTGACCCTGCTCCATGGAGACTTCCCCTTTGAGTGTTTAGTAAGTAACTGGCCTACCATTACGTACTGCAATTCAGCTATCAGCCCCTACTAAACGCGAATAAGCTAAACAGAATTAGGAGATTAGGATACCCGGAAGGCTACCACGACCGCAACTCAGTCCAGTTTCCAGCCACATGTGGAATTGCCAATATCCTTCACCCCACAGACTATATAATCACAGATTATACGGTCCTGTCTAACAAATTCTACTCAACCCAAAAATCCTTTCTCAATCATTTTCATTTCACATGACTACCGCAGTCCCGGTTAGTCAACAATTCATTTCTCAATCAGTTTCATTTCACATGACTACCGCAGTCCCGGTTAGTCAACAAAAGTCATTTCTCATAGATCAACTCAATTCTCATGACTACCACAGTCCTGGTTAGTCAACATAATTCTTTCTCATTTGATACTTTTATAAATCCCCCAAAAAGACTCATGCTAATGAATTTTTTTCATGATCACAATCAAATAAATAATTTGTACACATTAACATACAAGGATACAAAGATTTAAGCAATTTACATTATAACATTAGTATTTTTAATAATTTCCAAAAATGCCCTCAATCTTTTTCCAAAATACCCAATGTGTCCCTACATGTAAAATGACCATTTTGCCCTTGGTTTTATAAAAATTTCCACATAATATCCCTTGCATTTAGGGCTGGCCGAATGGTCTACAAGCCATTCTCAACAATTCTTCCAAAGCTACAAACTCCAATTCCAACCAAAATTCAATCAAATCACAATTTAAATCAAAATTCAACAAACCAATTTTCAACCATTACAACACCTTAAAAATTCAATCAAACATCATTCCAATCCATGAATTACAATCACAAGCATCAAAAACACAAAACCCCTAAATCAATTTCAAGTTTTCATGATTTTAGTTCAAATTTTTAATCTAAGCCTACAACATGTTTTCTTCTAATTCCAAGGGTTCTAATTGAAATTAAATGCCTAGATCCTTACCTTAGACTCTTTAATTGAAGAAAAAGCTTTGAATTCCTTTCTCCCTCACTCCTTGGTCTTGTAGGAATTTTTGAGATTTTCTCCAATTTCTTGCCCTTTTTGCCGATTAACTTAGGGTTTAGGAAGTTTGGATGGTTGGGTTTCTTAATTTGGGATGAGATGATGAAGTTAAGATGAAATTAAAATAGGAACTGCAGCTGCTGGGTTCTAAGAATGTCACGGTTCTGTTTTAAGGCAAAGGCTAGCTTTTGGTGACTTTTACTTTATTTTATGTTTTAATACTCCTTTAAGCAAGCTATTAACCAAATTGGATAATTCCCTCACATCCAGCTGCTCCTGCACGTCCAGCAGCCTTCATTGGCCAAGGAAGATAAGTCACCAAAGTCACTTGGACAGCCAAGTAGTTCCTTGTGTGACTTGGTCAATTGCCTACCCCAAAAGTCAACATTTTCAAGAAGTTTGTAGAAAATTCTAGAATATTTTTAGGGCTGTTAATTATCTTACAATGTAATTAGAATTTGAAGAAAATAACACCACCATTGGATTCCTCACTATCAAAAACCTTGGGGTAGTGTCTTACTTATCTCTTAATCCAAGCCTAATTAGCTTAATTTAGTGATCTTAGAAAAGCCTAAATTGTCACTTTTTGATTGGTTAAGGTTCTAAATTAAATTTTTCTTGGTTAAACATTTTTAATAATTATTTTAAGTATATTACAATTATTAGATAATTCTATAGATATCCTATGAATTTTCTCTAAATTTTCTGTCTTAAAATTTTACTGTAATAATTTCTCAAAGTTCTAACTTTCAGAAAATCCTAACAATTCTGAATAAGCATTTTAATACTTTATCTGTATATATTTTTAATCTATATTCTATTACCTTTCTTTTAAGTTATAAATGAGTTCAAAATTCTATACTTGAAAATTTATCCTGGACAGCTGTCTGACATAGCAGTCCAGTCAACTATCAATTTCAGTAAAAACAAAGACATTTGCAAATTCAGAAAATTCTTCTGAGTAGAACTGTATTAATTTCATTAAGAAAATATGTTCATAAAGTTCTATGAAATACATTGCATAAGTGTTCATAATGTACATATATAAATGCATACAAATAGTAAAAATGAGGATGTTACAACATGCATCTAAGATAATAAAATTGTTTTATAGAATTAGTACTCAACCAACCTTAAACTTTTCAAGCAAACTTGTATACCGAGTCAAAGTTACTATGCTTTATCAATTTAAATCTTATTGTTGCTTGACAACATAAAGAACCAATGCTTTCAGCTATCTGCTTAAAAATAAATGCACATTTTGAGAATCTCAATGATCATGACACAACATACCACATTTCCTTTCAGGTTCAATGCTTAATTAGTGGTTGTGTACCATCCTGGCCTAGTCATAAAGTTGAGGCATGATCAACTAACTTTGCCTTTCAGGCTTGATTTTTGTGGACCATCCTGGTTGAGCCATACCTCAATTGCGACACAATCAATCACCTCCACCTTTCATGCTCAATGCTTAGGAGTTGTGGATAGTGGACTGTCTTTGACTTATGGCGCAATCTTGGATTATATATTATGTAGTGGAGGCCAACCTAGATCGATTGCTTACTGAGAACTACATTTATTATGAAAATGACTCCATTAAACACCATTCCAATTATCTCAAAATCCTTTCCAACACTTACCAAAACCCTCTTAAATAGGCATCTACCTCTGGTGATATCTAAGGAAAGTCACACATTCTAGAGCATAATACTCATATTGTAGACACTCAGAAACTCAAACACCAAATCCAACTGCTACTCCGGTAAGAGCACAAGGATAGAAAGAAAACAAAAAGTGATAGAAAAATCAATAAAGTTTGAGAAAAAAATCAGGAGGAACCAAAATCAATAACTTCTATCCATACCACTCAGCATTACTCATATAAACATGTCACTGAGGAATTTTTATACAAACATTATATTTTGGAAAAAAAGTCAATTGAAAATATTATATATATTATGTATGCACAAATAACCACCAGCTAGGATAGCTTAAGAGTCAATTGGAAATATTATATATATTATGTATGCACAAACGGTTACTTAAAATGTTCCCTATTTTGGATTAAATATATATTACAGCATCAATGTTTCTTAAGTAACAATCAGCTTCAGCAGCTTGGTTTTTGTAAAGCCAATTCGATCCCAACTATGTTTCTTCACAGAGAAAGCAGTTGAACCCAGTTAAAATCTAGTCCAGTTAGAAACCACAAACGGATAATGTAATTAGAGTTCAATAAAGATAGTTACAAATTGTCGGCATAAGGAGCAATTAATTTTAATATAAAGGTTCATCCAAAACACCACAAAAATAATGCAAACAATGTATAATGCTATAACTAATGAAAAAAGAGGCTGTACAAAATCAAAAACCAAACAAAAGAGTGCAAAGTTAGATTTACTTTTTATTGGTTGCCCAAATGAAAATTTGTTTTTCTAGGAACAATACATGGCACACATATTGTTATATACCTGAGATTCACTTCAAAATCTAGAGGATTTGGACTTCTGCCACTGGAGGCATATATAACACAAGAGCCATCTATTACGAAAAAATAAATCAATTTAAACAGTTCACTATTCTTTAACATTTTTTTTGCAATAATTTTGAAAATGAAATTAAAATGAATAACATTAATTAACATGATCAATTAATCTAATTAGCTCAAATACTAGCATTATTATCGTCACTTTTTTTCTTATATTATTTTCCCAAGAAATATAAACAGGGTTCTTTGTACATTGAAAAGCAAGCCAAAATAAACAAAACTGCTGCTTCTATTTTTTTCTTTTTCGAATTTAGTTAGAATAAAGTGATAGTAAATAAAGTTTTGTATACTATAATCTTATCACAAATTATCATGTATAATATGTTGGTTGTCTTGATGGTTCTGCAACAAAGAAGAGAGAAGGCGCAAATCTCCAAGGCGTGTGTAAACACTAACCTTTAGGTTCGATTCGCCCCCACCAACCTCTATAGAAATTGGATGCAATAGGGTGTCTTGGCGAATCCCCTTCAGGATACAATGGAGCCCTTGATATGGTTTGCACACCCACAAACAAGCGTATCGTCAATGGCAGTTTACAGAATAATAGTTTCCTTAATTCTCTCTGCGCACAAGGGAAGAAAGGAAATGATTTGGATACAGAGAATTTGGTGATTTCTATGTTTGTTGTTATATTTTTTTGCATGTAGATTGTTTCTATTTATAGACCATCTCATGTCTTTTGGTGAAGAGATTTGACCTTTCAAAGAGACACATCTCATGACTCTTGGTGAAGAGTCACATCTCATGACCCTTGGTGAAGAGTCACATCTCATGACTCTTGACAAAGAGTCTCATCTCATGTCTCTTGAAAAGGAGTCGTATCTATTCATATTTACACCTTTATATGAATAGACACATAACTTCATGAAAGAATACAACCTTTCATTAATTTTGAAATTCTCTCACAATCCCCCACCATTTTCAAAATATATCCAAATCCAATTATTCTGGAAATCACATGGTTTCAGATATAGGTATCTCGCGATTTGAACCTTTACTTAGTAAGTTATGGGTTTCACTCATCCCGAATATTGTGGTAGACAAGCTTTGAACCAAATAATCATTAGAACAAGCGTGCATAACTTACACATGCAATCTCGGTACCATTGAACGAATTCAAAATTACCCACTGTAATATAAAAAAAAACCCACTGTAATTCAAAATTACCGACGGCTTACAGTGGGCTACTTATCCCTCTATAAAAGTCTCATCGGTAAATTTTATCGACGGCTACGAAAAAGCCCTCTATAATACAGTGGGCTAAGCCCACTGCCCACTGTAACTCGAGGGTAGTACAGTGAGTTCTTTTGTTAGAAATTTGACCCTCGATAATATTGAAGGAAAAGCCGTCGGTAATTTGAGTAAAAACACATTCATAAAAGAATATATAAAAAATTAGAGTGGGTTAAGCCGTCTGTATTACAGTAGGTAAAACCCACTTTAAGAAGCCCACTGTAATATAGAGGGTTTAGCCTTCGGTAATTATCTATTTTTTATAAAAAAAAAAATTGTTTACAAAATTATCAATACCTGTATATATTAATTAATTTCAAACACATTTTAAAAATAGTACTTGTTTATACATAAAATTAACCCATAATATAAAATATTTTATTTTCATAGATTAAATCATTCAAAACATAATATAATTCATATAACCATGAGTCAAACAACAAATAGAAATGAAAACATGACATAAAACTTTATAAAAATACAACTAAGTCATAATACAAATCAATAGAAGTACAACATAATACAAATCCATCGAATAAAATTCTCAAAAACAAACTTAGAACATGTTATATTCACATTGATAATACAATTCAATACTACGTCCATCTACACCCAAAGGATGCTAAACTTTAATTATAGAATATTGACATGCTAATAATAAATAGGTATGGGTGCATATTCTTGATTGCAGCAACCATGGACATGAATGCATCTTTCACATTTGTAGCATTTGCACTTGTTTCCATGAAAGGTACACAATTTGATCTGTGAATTTCTGCAATGAGAGAAAAAAAGAGGCATGTAAAACTTTGAGACTTTCTTTTTCTTTTACTTAGTATATATATATTCATCAAATGATCATGCAAGAGAGTGTGCAATGAATCAATTATTTGGTATGCTTCTACAAGGGATTGTAAACCATACTCTACAAATCTATCTCTAACAAATAAGAAATATCTTTCTCAAAGAAAAAGAAAATTCCTTAATTGCAAATTTGCAATATCACAAGTATCTAAGAGTGCTCCAGAGGCAATGTCCCACAATTGAACCTGTAGAAAGCAACTCACATTACTTTTTTTTTTTTTTATCATTACACACATACTTTTATCTCAAAGAGAATTAAAAAGAAAATAAATAGGGTGCCTAAATCCTGAAATGTTGAGTGAATTACTCTGGAATTACCACTGCCAGGGATACAATATAATTTTTTAATCTTATTTATATTTGTGTATGTATTTATTTATAGTCAATTTTTTAGTTTTTCATAAATAAAAGTGCTCTTTTTCCATAATATTATATTAAGTATTTTAGAATTCCAACTAGTGGTGTGCTGGGACTCAAACACGTAATTGAATTAATGTGATGTGTGTGAAACATGGATAGTAAATTTGTGAACCTTAACCAAGCCTATTTTGACATCACATTCTTTTTATTCTTATCATTACACTTTCCTTTTAAACTTAAGTTTCAATTATCTCATTTATTCTATAAAAAGAACCTCGTTAGTATTAATTCTAATAAACATTGAATATATTCCAAAGAGATTAGGAATTAAGTATACATACTTGAACAAAATAGTCAAGATAATGGAGAGGGCAGCATGACAATTGGTAGTGTCAGGACAAACTAATATTGTTTTTTGCCGATGTATTCAGATCAGATCATACTGCATAAGTATTGACAGTGTTAGCAAAATCTCTTAAAAATATTATCGAATGTAACCCATGGTTATAGTATCATTGATCCATAATTACATTAAAGACAAAGGAAAACAATCTTGGCACGTTGTTATAAAGTACAAAGACAAGTATTTTAGCAAAAAACAAAAAAATAACAGAACATGCCTTTCTTAAAATCTTCATTAAGAAAATAAGGTTGTATCAGACCAGCCATGGAATTGTTCACATGTAAACAAAAATCAAGTAATCTCAACCCAAAATACTAAAAAAATGGATAACATTAACATTGCCAAAAATGCATAGCTCAACAGGTATCTCCTCTATTCTTCACCTAACGGGGGCTTTTGCAATGGGAGATGGACCCCTCACGTTTGTATTTTGCATTCCAATTCTAGTTGTTGTGTTCCAATTCCAATGATTAACATGCACCAATCACCAATATAGTGAAGTAATTATGGAAATAATAGAGTAAAACATTGTCAAGAAACATAGAAATTCAATCAACAAGAAAAAAAAAACAAGCAAAACCTTGTTCTTGTCCAGATGAACATGTACACGCTCTGTAAATGGGAATAGAAAAAAATTAGTGATTCCTATAAAATGGAAGAAATGGAGAAGGACAAATAATTAGAAGGGAAAGAGAGAAAAAGTGTGGTACCAAGGGTTCACAATGTCCAGAAGCGCTTTAAAATGGACTGAATCACATATTGTGTACCCAATTTGAATGAAGAAATTAGCTATTTAAAAAAAAAAACAAAACAAAATTGTACTATAAAGATAATGATTAACCTAAACAAAATTGTAGGCAGAGAAGGTGTTTTCTACATCTTCCTTACGCTGTGTGCCGACCTTGAACTCGACGAGGTAGAAGCTCCGACGGCAGCGACCTGAGGCGAAGGAACAACTTCCGACGTGTTGGGGTAGGGTTCCCATCGCTCTAGGAGTTCGCGCCAGGATGGACCAGCTTCTCCGCGTCATGCTAGGACGGAGTAGGTGCAGATTTGACGCTGGTAGCTTCAGATCCGACACGGTGGCTGCAGATCGGACGGCGTGGGTGAGACTGCGAAGATGGGTTATGTTTGTGCGATTGTTCTGAGTATGAAGAACCTAAGTGAACGAGTGTAATGTTTGAAGGTTTGTTATTTTTAATTAAATATTTTTAAAATTAATTACAGTGGGCTTTAGCCACTGTAATTGCTTTAATTATATTATATTCTATTATAGCTAATAGTAATTACAGTGAATTTTACCCATTATAAAAATGTTTAAATTTATAAATATAATTATTAAACAAAGTAGGCACAGTGGGTTTTGCCCACTGTACCTACTTGATTTTAATTATACTATATAAATATATATATTATGTATAACATTGATATACATTAAAATCATCTAGCTACATATATATATAGTATAAGACAATAAAATGAAAGTTATATAAAGTTAAAAAGAAAATATCATTAAAGTGGGCTTAACCCACTGTAGTTGTTCTGTATTACTGTCTAAAAAACCGTCAGTAATGACTTTGACCAACAAAAAATTAAATAATATTTTGTAATTGACATATAGCGGCGGCAAAGCCCACTGTAATCTATCGACGGCAAAACCCACTGTAATCCCTCGTTATTATTGACAAAAAAGCCGTCTATAAATTACCAGCGGACAAACCCACTGTAATCTGTCTATATTACTGACGACCTTGTAGCCCACTATAATAAACCCACTGTAATAGCAAAAATTCTTGTAGTGTGTATCTATTATTGTTAAGTACTTTCAATCACTCTAATAATGTACTTTCATCATTGAACTCAAGACTTGATGCTACTCAAGTGTGAGTTGGGTTTCCATTATTGGTGATTAATTAGATATGGGCTTGAGTCCCATCCCTAATGATGTTTTATACACCATATCCCTTGTCAATCCTTTCATCAAAGGATCTGCAAGATTTCTTTCAGTTCTTATAAATATTATGGATATTACTCCATTTGCAATTAGATCTTTCACAGAGCTATGTCTAAGTCCAATGTGTCTAGACTTTCCATTATATACTTGACTATATGCCTTTGATAGTGTCAATTAACTATCACAATGTATGGATATTGGTGCCATTGGCTTTGGCCAAATTGGCATCTCATACAACAAATTTCTTAGCCATTCCGCCTCTTTACTACCTGCAGCCAATGCTATGAATTCTTCAGCCATGGTGGAGTCAGTAATGCAAGTTTGTTTCTTGGAACCCCAAGATATAGCACCTCCACCAAGAGTGAAGATTCACCCACTAGTTGAGGAGTGGTCTTCTGTATGAGTTACCCAACTGGCATATGTATAACCTTCTAACACTGAAGGATACCCATTATAGTTCAAACTATAGTTCATTGTCCCTTTCAAGTATTTCAATACTCTTTGAACAGCATGCCAATGGTATTTACTTGGGATACAAGTATACCTACTCAATCTTCCTACAACATATGCTATGTCTGGTCGAGTACATGTCATTGCATACATCAAACACCCAATTACTTTTGAATACTCAAGTTGTGCCACTGGATTTCCTTTATTTGGTACTAAAACCAATGTTTTGGTTGAAAGGAGTAGAAATAGATTAACAATCAAAGTAACCAAATTTCTTTAAAACTTTCTCTATATAATGTGATTGAGATAAACCTATGTTATTACCATCTCTAGTTATTCTAATTCCTAGAATCACATCTGCTACTCCTAAATCTTTCATGTCAAAATTTCAAGACAAAAAGCTCTTAGTGTTTTCCACTTCATTTATATCAGTACCAAAAATCAACATATCATCTACATATAAGCAAATCATGACACCTTTCCCATTATAGAATTTACTATACACACATTTGTCAGATTCATTTAATTTAAATCCATTAGCTAGCATAACTTGATCAAACTTTTGATGCCATAGTTTAGGAGCTTGCTTTAGCCCATACAAAGACTTTTTCAATTTACACACTTTTTCCTCTTGACCTTTTACAACAAACCCTTCTGATTGTGTCATATACACCTCTTCATCTAATTCTCCATTTAGAAATGTAGTTTTTACATCCATTTGATGAATGACAAACTTGTAGATGGAAGCTAGTGCCAAAAGCACTCTAATGGAAGTTATCCTTGCTACAGGTGCATATGTATCAAAATAGTCAATACCTTCTTTTTGTGTAAACCCTTTAGCTACTAATCTTGCCTTAAACTTATCAATAGTTCCATCTACCTTCATTTTCCTTTTTGAAAATCCATTTACATCCTATTGGTTTGGAACCTGGTGGGAGGTCTACTAGTTTCCATGTTTTATTCCCCATTAGAATCCATTTCCTCTTGTATAGCTTCTTTCCAGAAAGCAGCATCTTGAGACTTTGTTGCCTCTTCAAATGTTTCTGGATCACTTTCAGTATTATAGCAAATTGGTCCATAACTATCTATGGACTCTTTTGTTCCTTCAACAAGAAACATGAAAAAGTCTGGTCCATAAGTTTTCTCTTTCCTAGCCCTCTTACTTCTTCTAGGTTCTAACTTTTCCAATGCATCTTTATTAGATACATTATTTTCTGGATCATGTGCATTAGTATGAACATTATCCTTGGGCCTTGGCATTGAGTTAAATCTTTCTTCTTGAAAAATTGCATCTCTAGACTCAATTACTGTATTTACAGCATGTGAGTCATTAGATTCTATAATCATGAATCTATAAGCTTTGCTATTTTCAGCATAGCCTAGAAATACACATTCAATTCCTCTTTCACCTAATTTCTTTCTTTTTGGTTCAGGAACCTTTACTATTGCTCTACAACCCCACACTTTCAAGTAGTTGAGATTAGGCTTTCTATTTTTCCAAAGTTCATATGGGGTTATCTTGTTCCTTTTGTTTGGAACTCTATTTAATATGTGACATGCTGTCAACATTGCTTCTCCCCAATATCCTTTTGCTAGACCAGAATAGGATAACATGGCATTTACCATTTCTTCTAATACCCTATTTTTCCTTTTAGCTATACCATTTTGTTGTGGGGAATAAGGTGCAGTTGTTTGATGAATTATACCAGTAGACTCAAAGAAACTAGGATTATAGAACTCTCCTCCTCTATCACTCCTAAGGCATTTGATAAAAGTTTCATGTTGAAGTTCTACTTGTGACTTAAATATCTTAAATTTATCTAAAACTTCATCCTTTGAATGCATTAAATATACATAACAATATCTAGTACAATCATCTATGAAAGTCACAAAGTATCTTTTACCGCCTATGGTAGGCCAACCATGCAAATCACAAACATCTAAATGAATTAAATCTAATACTTTAGAACTTCTTTCAAATCTTTTAAAAGGGAGTCTAGTAATTTTAGTTAACATACAAGTTGTGCATTCATTTGAAATTCTATTTATTTTAGGAATCAAAAATGAATTCATCATATCTTCTATTTTCTTAAAATTAACATGTCCCAAACGAATATGCCATAATTCACAAGACTCAACAATATAAGTAGAAATAGACTTATTATTATTAATCACATTTAGTTTGAACATATTCTCACAAAGGTATCCCTTCCCTACAAACATTCCCCCTTTTGAGAGGATAAACTTATCTCCCTCAAATACAGACTTGAACCCATACTTGTTAAGTAATGGTACAAAAAGTAAATTCTTTCTAACATCAGGTACATAGTATACATCAGTGAGAGTTAATATTTTTCTGAAGTGAATTCTAGTTCCACCGTCCCTTTGCCTTTGACTTGGACAGTTGAAGCATTTCCCATATATAGAACAGTTTCATCTTCTTCCTTAATTGTTTTGAAGAGATCTTTGTTCTTACACACATGGTGGGTTGCTCCGGAGTCAATCCACCATGAACCAACATCTTCAATCATGTTGATTTCGGAAATGACTGCAACAAGGTTGTCTTTTGTTGCTCTAGATTCCTTCTCTTTGTTTTTCTTCTTCAGGAACCTACATTCATTTTTGAAGTGTCCTGGTTTGCCACAATGATAACAACTTCCTTTCCTTTTTCTTTGCTTGTTACCATTTCCATTTCCACTGTTGTTCTCATGAGATTTTCCAAAATCTCGATTCCTTTTCTTAAAGGACTTACCCGATGTCCCTTCCTCCGTTACATGCACTTTTTCTTGAACAGATAGATCCTTAGTACCATCTTGTTTACGATACTCTTCTTCTAAATGAAGGTGATTGCCCAATTGTTCAAGATAAATATCATCTTTACGATGTTTTAGACTTCTTTTAAAGTCTTTCCATGAGGGAGGAAGTTTGTCAATGATTGAGGAGACAATGATGCTTTCATCCATATGCATATTGTGTTGTTTGTAGTTATTCAAAATACGTTCAATTTCATGCATTTGTTCCATGACAGGCCTACTATCAATCATCTTATAATTATTAAAACGACTAACAAGAAATTTCTTACTTGTTGCGTCCTCCATCATGTATCTTGCTTCAAGTTTTTCCCAAAGTTCCTTAGCAGATCCAGAATTCTGATACATTTTGAACAAAGTGTCGCATATCCCATTTAGAATGTGTCCCATACAGATGTAATAATCATTATCCCACTTGTTTTTCTCACGGGTTTCAGCCATGGTCTCATCTTCCCTATCTGGTGGTCTTGTAGTGTTCAAGACATACACCACCTTCAAAGTAGTAAGAAGGAAGTGCATTTCCTTTTGCCAACGAATGAAGTTTCCTCCATCAAATTTCTCAAGTTTGACAAAATCAGAAGTCATCTCTTTCAAAGTTGCAGCCATTGTTGTTAGAATGAAATCGAACCTAAAGATTGTTGGTTGTCTTGATGGTTCTACAACAAAGAAAAGATAAGGCGCAAATCACCAAGGCGTGTGTAAACACTAACCTTTAGGTTCGATTCGCCCCCACCAACCTCTATAGAAATTGGATGCAATAGGGTGTCTTGGCGAATCCCCTTCAGGATACAATGGAGCCCTTGATACACACCCACAAACAAGCGTATTGTCAATGGCAGTTTACAGAATACTAGTTTCCTTAATTCTCTCTACGCATAAGGGAAGAAAGGAAATGATTTGGATACAGAGAATCTGGCGATTTCTATGTTTGTTGTTATATTTTTCTGCATGTAGATTGGTTCTATTTATAGACCATCTCATGTCTTTTGGTGAAGAGATTTGACCTTTCAAAGAGACACATCTCATGACTCTTGGTGAAGAGTCACATCTCATGAGCCTTGGTGAAGAGTCACATCTCATGACTCTTGACAAAGAGTCTCATCTCATGTCTCTTGAAGAAGAGTCGTATCTATTCATATTTACACCTTTATATGAATAGACACATAACTTCATGAAAGAATACAACCTTTCATTAATTTTGAAAATCTCTCACATAATAAATTTATTGATCTTTAAAATAATTACTTCAAAAATCTTGTTAAAGATAATTTTTTATTAGTCGATATAGTATAAATTTTTTTACACCCAAAATGTATGACTTTTAAACTGTTTATTTTCTTTTCTCCCTAAGCCTATTAAAAAGAAAGGAATGTGTTGAACACTGAGTTATTGAGAGTTGCGACTAGTGTACTCCAAGTAGAGCTTCTTCCATATTTCAATCTCATCCTCATTGTGAAGCTTTCTAATTCCTCCAAAGTATCCACCTCTTGGATCAGCTTGTTCCCCAATGTTCTTCCTACACAACTTTATTCGTCTCGTGATTGATGGGTATTGCTTGAACAACGCGATCAGCATATCTATCACAAAAGAATATTAAAATGATATTTAGGTACCTATTGGCTGAAATCAGAGGAAAGTAAATTTTTACTTAATATCAAAATTCATAGATATCAACATATTGAATTTCACATGCTTGTCTTACACTTTTACTATGGAAAAATGCTAAAAAGTTGGTAAATTTTCGCAAAACTTGATAAAAGTATGTAATTTGCATATCTTAACATCTCATTTGTTTCCATAAAAAAAATCTCATTTCTCTCTCTCTCTCTCTTCTCTCTCAACTCATTTACTTATCCTTTTTACACAATTTCTGAAAAACTTTTGAATAAAGAGTTTAATTTTAATATGTTATAAAAAATTATTACACTATCAATCAATTAGAAATCACTTTAAATATAATTTTTTTAAAGTAATTATTAAAAAAAGTTAAAAATTATATCATACATGACAATTCAAAATTGAATTACAAAATAAAAAATCTTTATACATATTTTCATTGCATTCTAATTAATTCTTTAGAAATTGGCTTCTCTCTTCTCTCTCCTTTCTCTCATCCCACTCTTGATTTTAATGGGGTAAATCTATTTGAAGTAGGGGTAATAGACTGAGGGAGAATTCTAGAATTCTGAGGAGTTTTTTCAACCTTTTGAGAATAGGATGGAGCAAAATTGTCCAAAGATAATGCTTTTGAACTAGATGGGGTAGAGGGCCTCATCTTGGTGACTTATTTCCCTGTAAAAATTCATGCGTTAAGAAATCAGGAATAGAATTATTTTTGTCCTTTATAAATTCTATTTCAAAATCAAAACAAGACAAAAAGACTTTGCCATCTAGCAAAGATTTGCTTTGAAACTATATTTTTAACATCTTTTTCTAAAACATTTTTTGTCGATTGGCAATCAATTCTTAATAAAAAAAATTATTTACTAAATCACTTTGAAATTTCATAATACAAAGTACTATGGATAAAATTTCTTTTTTAATAGTACTGTATTTCAATTGGGCTTCCATCCAATCACTGGAATGATATCTGACAATTTGTTCTTTTGGATTTTCTGCGAATTTCTGTTTAAGAATACCTCCAAATCCAAATTCAGAGGCATCTGTTTCTACTATCATAAAGGCATCTGGATGAGGGATACCTAGACATGGAAGACTTTTACTAAGGATTTTACCTTAATTATTACCTGAGTTAATTCCGGATTCCAAGGCTTAGGAATTTTACGAAGCCTATTGAATAGAGGTTTACAAATAATTCTAATGTTGGGAATGAAATTAGACACATAATTCAGATATCCCAAAAATCTTTGTAATTGATTTTTATCCTTAATTTCATTAGGAAATTTAGAAGCAAATTCTATACTTCTGGTTATAGGAGTGATTTTCCCTTGATATATTTCATAACCCAAGAATATAATTCTAGTTTGGGCTAGTTTCATTTTCTTTTGTGATATAACAATTCCATTTTGTTTAATTATATTTTTAAAAGTTTTTAGATGTTTAATATGTTGATCTACCGAATTTGAGTAGATTAACACATCATCTAAATAGACTAATGAGAATTGACTATAAGGGGTTATTATTGAATTCATAATATTTTGAAATTCAGATGGGGCGTTCTTTAGTCCCATAGGCATTACATTCCATTCATAATGCCCAAATGGTACTGCAAATGTTGTTTTGTATTTATCCTTTTCTTCTATCTTTATTTGATAATATCCTGATTTCATATCAAATTTTGAAAATATTACTGCATCACATAATCTTCCAATTAAATCTTTCTTATTCGGTAAAGGATATCTTATCCATTTTAATGCATTATTTAAGGGTTTGTAATTAATAACCTTCCTAGGTTCTCCTCTTTCAATTTCAGAGGCATTCTGCACATAGAATGTCGCACAACTCCATGGAGATTTGTTCAGTCTAATTAATCCTTTATCTAAAAATCCTTGTATTTCTTTTTTGCAATATTCTAGTGTTTCTTTATTCATTTGAACAGGTCTTGCTTTAGTGGAAATTTTACTTTCATGAAAATCTTCCTCATAGGGTAAACTTATCGTAACAGTATTTCTATTCCAAAAAGCATTTGGTATTTCAGCACAAACTTCTTTTATAAAACTTTTTTCAATTTCTTTAATTTTTTCTTTTATAATTTTGGTATTTAATTGTTCTTCTATTCTTTTATATGCTATTTCTTTTTGTAATAAAGTTATTTGATTATTTTTGTTACTAATTTTATTTATAAATGTAATTTCCTCAAAAAAAATTATATTATGTATTTCTTTGTTTCTTATGGGTTTTATAAATTCAAAAATGATTTCTTGTTCATTTATTTTAGTTTTAACTCCTTGCTAAGATACTTTAAAAGGATAAATCTGAGTTAGGAATGGTGTTCCTGAAATCATTTATTCTGTAATATCTTTAGTTAAAATAAACGTATTTTTAAAGCATTTTCCTTTATTACAAATACTTGCATTAGATAATTTATATTGTACCTTTAATTTTGAGTTATTCGCTGTGGTTAATTTTTGAATAGGTTTTTCATAATACTGAGTAGGAATTAATCCTTCTTGAATACAATTTAAATCCGCGCCTGAATCTATTAATGCCGTAAATTCTTTACGGAATGATTTTCCAATTTTTAAAGTTACTCTACCTTGGCATTTTTGTTGTAGGGTTTTAATTCAATTTATTGTTTCTAATTCAGGTTTTGTTTCTACTTCTTCTTTTAAAGGGTCTGTTAGTTGTAATAAAGTAATATCTTGTACCAAATCATTTTCTTTTAATTTATTTAATTCTATTTTTATAATTTGTATTTTTATTTTAAATCATTTATTTCTTTATTTAAATCACTTATGGTGAGTTTTCTCTTTGTATTTCTGCTTTCTTTAATATACTTGCAAAATCATATTCTTCTTTAATCAGGTTTAGGGATTTCTTCTTCCTTTTGTTCTAATAACATATTCTTAATTTTAGTTAAATATTCATATCTTTCTTCTTCATTAGGTATTTTATCAATCATTTCTAATGCTAGTTTTGCTTATGTTCTAATCATATTAATTTGATAAGAACATTCGCAATTATTTGAATCACAGTTTTCTAAATCATTTTCACTTACAGAAGTTGTATTTTCTTGTGCCTTTAATATTTCATTTTCATCTTCTTCAGGCTCTTCTGAATCATTTAACATTATTTTAGCTATTTGTTCTTTTAATTCTTCACTCATGTTTAATTCATTTATTTTTTCTCTTACTCTACAATCATTTTTCATATGACCAAATCTACCACAATTATAGCAAACAATATTAGTTTTTCCTTTATTGGTAGGGTTATTATTGTTTTCTTTGTTTGTAGCTGTCTTTTTCTTAAGATAATTTTCTCTTCTTTTATATGGAGGTTTATAATTAGTTGGTACCATTTTATTTCTTTTAATAATTTTCTTAGTTTTTGCAGAAGAGGGAGAAGGTCTGTCATACCCATATTAGGTACAAAAATCGCCTAATTCTTTTATTCCTTTAGATTGATTTTTCTTAATCCTATTTTCTATTTTCATATTGTTACATAATTCTAATACAGTATTTTTTTACAATAGAAATTATTCTTCCATGGGTTATTTCAGTTAGGGGAGTATTGGGATATTCTTGTTGTAATTGTTCTCTAACTTTATCTTCAAAAACTATTGGTAATCCTGCTATAAATTTCTCTTTCCAAAAGGTTTCTCGGCAATCTTCTCTGGTTAAAACCATTGCCATAAAATTATGAGTATACCATCTAAAATCTCCTGATGTAGGACATCTCAGATTATGTAGTAATATTGAAGTTCTTTCATTGAATAATTTGGTATCTCCTATAAAATTATGAATTATTGCAATAATTAAAGTTTCTACCATTGTTGGAATTATATTATCATTTTCTTGCTTAACGTTGGAGGCAATATATGTTTTCTGTTCAAGAGTTAAGTAATTATTCCACCAACCTTTGAGTATACAAGTAAAATCGACAATAATTAGCTTTAGAGTTTGGTCTTCAGAGTGTTTAACCCAATAGGCACTAGCTGCCATAGTCATTTCATTTGTTTTTCTCAAAATTTGATAGTCAATCATACCATCTATATTCCATTATGTAATTCCTGTTCCATCAAAGGCTGACGGATGTTCTAACTCCCACTCTTCAAATTGAATATCAGGAAGCGTAGGCCTATTATAAAAAATTCTTGTGGTTGGCCTAGGAGCAATTCTAGTTTTGTTATTTTTGTTATAGTCTTTTAATTTAAATAGCGAATTATCAAATTGTTCTTCGCTAAGGTCTCTTCCTAATTCTTCTGCTAGAATATTAGTAATGGTATTTATTTTGCTGATATTTAGTTTATCTAGTTTTTTATTTATTTCTTCTAAGACTTCATCTTTTCCAATTCTTAAGTTTTTTAATTCTAAGTCTGAGAATTTAAAAGGTTTTGTTAGGGGTTTTTCTAATTTAGAGCTACTTTCTTTGTGGTTGGTAATTAAATTTTTATCAGGACTTTTTACTTCTTTTGCTACTTGATATAACAATTGATTAGTACAGTTTAATTAGTGATGAATTTTTAATACATCATTTCTATTAGCATTTTTTTTCTTCTAATAATTCCTTTTCTTCATTTATCATTTTAAAGGGAGAAGCTATTACTTCATTGTCTTGAATGTTTGGGAATTTAATTTCTTCTAAAGGCGGAATAGTTCCTATGGTTTTTCCTTCAGCAATTGTCCATATTTTTTCTGCCGTGCTTATCATATTTACTTGTAAATTAGGTAAGAAATTATTTTCAAACCATTCAAAATAAGGGATATTTTCTTGTATTTCTTCTAAATGTGTATAGTAATCTTCTCTGTATTTTCCTAATTCTTCTTGATTAAAGGTTTCAAAAAACCATTTTCTTTTTTCTTTATTTTGTTCCCTTAAGAATTCTTCTCTAAGTACTTCTTTATTTATTTCAAATTTTTTAATGACATTTAGTTGGTTCATATCAGATTGGGTAGGTGAATTTTGGTTTTGAGCCGATTCATATTGCATCGAAGGGGCTGCAGATTCTTCAGCTTCATATTCTGGGGTAGGTATTACAGGATCACTTCTAATTCCCTTTAGATATAACCCTTTTGGAATGGTGTAATTAGAAATCGATCTTCTAGTTGGAATAGGTGAAGAGTTTTGGGGAATTCTTAAAGAATTACTTCTTCTGAGTGGAGTAAAAGCTACTTCCATTGTTCCTAATTTGTACTCTATTATGTCATCTAACACAACAAGTACAGGTTTCTCTGGAGGAATGATTTCTTCTAATTTCTATTTTAAACCACTAGTTATTTCATCTTGTTTCAAGGTTTTTTGGTACCGTAGCACTTACCTTTTCTGGGTTTACTAAAAGTAATGTTGTTTCGTCAGTAGGAGACATCAAAAGTAATTAGGTTAACCTCCCTTCTCTCTAAACTTCTTTTGTAATTACTTTTAGTAAACCCAGAAAAGGTAAATGCTACGGTACCAAAAAACCTTGAAACAAGATGAAATAACTAGTGGTTTAAAATAGAAATTAGAAGAAGTCCTTCCTCTAGAGAAACCTATACCTGTTGTGTTAGATGACATAATAGAGTACAAATTAGGAACAATGGAAGTAGTTTTTACTCCACTCAGAAGAAGTAATTCTTTAAGAATTCCCCAAAACTCTTCACCTATTCCAACTAGAAGATCGATTTCTAATTACACCATTCCAAAAGGGTTATATCTAAAGGGAATTAGAAGTGATCCTGTAATACCTACCCCAGAATACGAAGTTGAAGAATTTGCATCCCCTTCGATGCAGTATGAATCGGCTCAAAACCAAAATTCACCTACCCAATTTGATATGAACCAACTAAATGTCATTCAAAAATTTGAAATAAATAAAGAAGTACTTAGAGAAGAATTCTTAAGGGAACAAAATAAAGAAAAAAGAAAATGGTTTTTTGAAACCTTTAATCAAGAAGTATTAGGAAAATACAGAGAAGATTACTATACACATTTAGAAGAAATACAAGAAAATATCCCTTATTTTGAATGGTTTGAAAATAATTTATTACCTAATTTACAGGTAAATATGATAAGCACGAAAAAATATGGACAATTGCTGAAGGAAAAACCATAGGAACTATTTCGCCTTTAGAAGAAATTAAATTCCCAAACATTCAAGACAATGAAGTAATAGCTTCTCCCTTTAAAATGATAAATGAAGAAAAGGAATTACTAGAAAAACAAAATACTAATAGAAATGATGTATTAAAAATTCATCACTAATTAATTTGTACTAATCAATTGTTATATTAAGTAGCAAAAGAAGTAAAAAGTCCTGATAAAAATTTAATTACCCACAAAGAAAGTAGCTCTAAATTAGAAAAACCTCTAACAAAACCTTTTAAATTCTCAAACTTAGAATTAAAAAACTTAAGAATTGGAAAAGATGAAGTCTTAGAAGAAATAAATAAAAAAACTAGATAAACTAAATATCAGCAAAATAAATACCATTACTAATATTCCAGCAGGAGAATTAGGAAGAGACTTTAGCGAGGAACAATTTGATAATTCGCTATTTAAATTAAAAGACTATAACAAAAATAACAAAACTAGAATTGCTCCTAGGCCAACCACAAGAAATTTTTATAATAGGCCTACGCTTCCTGATATTCAATTTGAAGAATGGGAGTTAGAACATCCGTCAGCCTTTGATGGAACAGGAATTACATAATGGAATATAGATGGTATGACTGACTATCAAATTTTGAGAAAAACAAATGAAATGACTATGGCAGCTAGTGCCTATTGGGTTAAACACTCTGAAGACCAAACTCTAAAGCTAATTATTGTCGGTTTTACTGGTATACTCAAAGGTTGGTGGAATAATTACTTAACTCTTGAACAAAAAACATATATTGCCTCCAACGTTAAGCAAGAAAATGATAATATAATTCCAATAATGGTAGAAACTTTAATTATTGCAATAATTCATAATTTTATAGGAGATACCAAATTATTCAATGAAAGAACTTCAATATTACTACATAATCTGAGATGTCCTACATCAGGAGATTTTAGATGGTATACTCATAATTTTATGGCAATGGTTTTAACCAGAGAAGATTGCCGAGAAACCTTTTGGAAAGAGAAATTTATAGCAGGATTACCAATAGTTTTTGAAGATAAAGTTAGAGAACAATTACAACAAGAATATCCCAATACTCCCATAACTGAATTAACCCATGGAAGAATAATTTCTATAGTAAAAAAAAATGAATTAGAATTATGTAACAATATGAAAATAGAAAATAGGATTAAGAAAAATCAATCTAAAGGAATAAAAGAATTAGGCAATTTTTGTGCCCAATATGGGTATGACAGACCTTCTTCCCCTTATGCAAAAACTAAGAAAATTATTAAAAGAAATAAAATTGTACCAACTAATTATAAACCTCCATATAAAAGAAGTAAAAATTGTCCTCAGAAAAAGACAGCTACAAACAAAGAAAACAATAATAACCCTACCAATAAAGGAAAAACTAATATTGTTTGCTATAATTGTGGTAGATTTGGTCATATGAAAAAAGATTGTAGAGTAAGAGAAAAAATAAATGAATTAAACATGAGCGAAGAATTAAAAGAACAAATAGTTAAAATAATGTTAAATGATTCAGAAGAGTCTGAAGAAGATGAAAACAAAATATTAATGGCACAAGAAAATACAACTTCTGAAAATGAAAATGATTTAGAAAACTGTGATTCAGATAATTGCGAATGTTCTTATCAAATTAATATGATTAGCACAGAAGCAAAACTAGCATTAGAAATTATTGATAAAATACCTAATGAAGAAATTATTTTTATATATATATAATATATATAATTTTTTAATGTTTAATAAAGGACTTTGCCAACAGAATATGCATATTTTTTTATGTATCTCCATTTATATATATCTAGCTCATTGAATCTTCACAAAAATAATGTTAGAAAATTAATAGGAATATATATATATATATATATATATATATATATATATATATATATATATCTGTGTGTGTGTGTGTGTGTGTGCGTGTGTGTGTGTGAATGGATTTTTTTTTTAAAAAGTGGTTCCACTGAACAAGTATGACTAACAAGTATAATGTCTAACAAGACTTTGTACCAACACTGATAACCTCATCCTTCAATTTCAATAGTAAGTGGAGCATAATTCTAAATTAAAATCCCAGTGCAACATTGGAACCAGTGAGAGAAACAATCACACAAACAAGCATGATAGAGAAAAAAGAAAACCCAAGAATCCCAATTGGGTACAAAGGCCTTCTCCTGTCTCTACTCTCCACTAAAATAACTTTTAGTTTTCAATTATTTCTTCTTAATTAGAGATCAATAGAAATATGAGAACACTGTCTTTTTCTATTTTGTTAATTTAACATAGTATAGAAAAAAAACATAAAAGATTATTGATAATTTAGGTTTGTATTTCATTAAGATTTTAAAAACTATTTTGGCATAAAAAAAGTCTTTGGAATTTTAAAGACTTTGTAGGAATATAATGACTTATTGTACTCATAGTAAACTTGAACAAAAAGTCCAACACAATGTAGTTATAATCAAGTTCTTGCTTCATTGTGATTTTCGCAGCTTTTGCTTGATTGTTGATCGATTTCTGCTATGAGACTCATGATTCTACTGATGGACGCGTATTATGTGTATAAACAAAAATTTATGGAGTGATTCATCTTCTTTTTGTTGACATCGAAGATTAAGCTTCAATTATGATAGTTGTTGACACTGTATTTCTTGCATTTTCATAGTATTCTCTTTAGATTCATATGTACTTGTATTGTCCATCCCAAGCTAGAAGTGTTGTGAACACCTTCCAACTTGCGGGGAGCCTATTAGAATATGGGAAATTAGTTGTTATGATTGGCTATATAAACTTTATTGTACTCATTGTAATCTGACTTTACTCATTTCAATACACTTCTATTTTGTCTTCTATATTTCTCTCTCAATTTTTCCTCTAAACCATGTTTTCTAACAAAGCTAAAATTAATTAGCTATTAAAAGATTGTAAATTTTGTATTAGTTTTACTTTTCTTTATCCAAACCTTATCATTTCTTTGTTATCTTTTTTATTTACTCTTCTAACTTTAAATGTTTGCTAAAAATCCATGAAGTCCTTTCAAATCTCATAAATCTATAATGTCTTTTCAAATCTTATAAATTCTTATAATATAAATTTATTGAAATACAAACTATAAAATCTTCATTATAAAAGTTTTTTAAAAAAATCTTAAAAGCCATTATATTTCTCCAGAGTCTTTAAAAATCCACAAGACTTTTGTTTATGTCAAAATAGATTTTTTAAATCCTAATCCAATACACCCTTAAATTATCAATCATGTTTTATGTTTTTTTTGTCTATACTATGTTAAATTAACAAAATAGAAACCTTTCAAAAAAAAAAACATAACAAAATAGAAACCGTTCCAAAAAAAAAAACATAACAAAATAGAAACCTTTCAAAAAAAACATAACAAAATAGAAAAAAGGCAGATCTCATATTTCCATTGATAGAAATAATTGAAAACTAAAAGTTTTTTAAGCGGAGACTAGAGACGAGAAAAGAGCATTGCACCTGGTTGGGATTCTTGGGGTTTTTTTTTTTTTTTTCTGTCATGCTTGTTTGTGTGACTGTTTCTCTCACTGGTTCAAGTGTTGCACTGAGATTTTATTTCAAAATTGTGCTTCAGTTGTTTATAAAATTGAATAAGGTTATAAGTGGTGCTTAACCATTATACCACATATGTGAGTATTTCACCCTAAGCAGCATCAATAGGTGTTGGTATATATAGAATATTGTATAAGTTATACTCTTGATTTATGAAATGTTAGCCATACTTAGTGGGGACTGCTTCTAAAAAATCCCACAAACACACACATCTAACTTCATGATCCTTGAAGCAACCTTTTCATTACCTCTAGTTTCGCTCATCACCAAACAAGGCTTTAATAAGTTCTAAATCCCATTCCTGAATTACACACACACACACACACACACACACACACACACACACATCTAACTTCATGATACTTGAAGCAACCTTTTCATTCCATCTAGTTTGTCTCTTCACCAAACAAGGCTTTAATAACTTCTAAATCCCATTCCTGCATTATTATTAAAGTAAAAATTCCATAAAAATCTATTTGTTTTTTTAATACCAGAAGACTTTTTGCAACTTGTAAAAAGTCTCGATTGAATACCACTAAATTTTGACACCCTTTTTAAAAAGCTCTAATTGAATACCACAAGATATATTTACATTATTTAAATTCTCGATTGAATTCCACAAGTCTATTTTTTTTTATCACAAAAAGTCTTTTAAATTCTTAATCCAATACACCCCAATTAAGTGTAAAGGATTTAACTAAAATATGAATTATTCAAACATGCACATTATTTTTATTCCTAAAAAAGATATAATTATTAGCAATCCTCCACACCCACCACATTGGGATGCTTCATGATTTCCACTTGAAAATCATCTGGAATAGTCCATTATATCAATGACAAATTCTTTCGTGCACGCACACTTCACACTTGCCCCCACGATATTCTACCAGGTTGGTCCACCATACATATTTAATTAATAATAGGTTGTGCTAATAACATAAAAGCATCTACCCAATAAACACACAATCAATGTGTTAAAAAATGCAAAAATGGATAAAAAAGCGGCAACTGATTCCATCTTCAAAATAAGCACCAAAAAGATGCAATTTTAAGGGAAAAAAGGTGCAAAATAGAATGGAAAATAAGGTCTCAATTAATTTTGCAATTTTTTTATTGGCCAATGTTAGTTGTTAGTTTGCGCGATCAAAACCAATAGTGTATTGGACATATGAATCAACATTCATTCACTTGTAAGCAAAAGCTTCCAAAAAATTAATAAATTTGGCTTCACCTTAATTTGTTCAAGTCAGCTTAAAGCATCTGAATATATAAGAACATAATTCATTCTAGTTTATAATTATTCACACAGGGTTCATACGATTTGCACCTTTAATTCGATTGCAATCAAATAAAAGAATAGCCATAATTATATTAAACCAGGCTCTGATAACAATTGATGATTTTTATAAGCCCTAAACATACGCGGATCAAATAGATACAAGATTAAAACATATACATTCTCACATGAGAATAAAAAGAGAATAAGATGGTAAAATTTGTGCACCTGGAATAAAGAATTTATTCGCCTTATTTTTCGTGAGATTTGAGTAAACCACGTAGAAAACTAGAATGAGAGAACCACTGCCCTGAAACCAAATTCCGGTGGACCTCTGGTGCAATCCAAATTCCAGTTTGCTCCCCAAGATTTATACAGTGACGTGTTTGAACTCGTGCATACGAGGCCAAACACATTGAGCCTTACAAACAATGCCTAGAAAAGTATAAAGAGAAGAAAGAAAAATAGAGGAAAGAAAGATAGAAATGCTAGAGTTAGAGAAGAGCTTTTTCTTCTTGTGTCAAAACTCAAGCTGCCACACCTTTATATAGTGTGCTACACGATCATATCATTGCCACCAATTAAAATTTGCTTTTAATTCTCATAAAACAGAATCTGATGTATATTCCAATAACTTACATGCTATTTGAATGGCTAATTAAAAAAATGATTCCAACGTCTTTGTGCAAATGAAAAAAGGTTTTATAACCTTTAAAATTTCTAGCAAAAGTTATGAAATATAAAACCATTTGAATGTTTGACTTTAAAAGTTAAAGGTTTGAATTTAAATGGGAAATAATGAATGCATTGAATTGTCATTATTCATACAATCCCCCACTAATGGTAGTTAAGTGGATAGAGATAGAATGAGAAAAAGAAAGAAAAAAAAATCTAGGCAAGTAAAGGGATTTTTGTGCTTCAGTGTTAATGTCCTTAGGATTGAATTAACACGTAGTGAGGTGAGACAACATCTTATGTCCAAGAAGTGAATTTATCTTGAACTTAATGGATTTATGATGAGACCCTCACAACATATACTTATACCTTTAAATTTGTGATAGCTTCTGTAACCCCCCTTCTAATTAATTAATTTTCGTCTAATAAAAAAAATTCCGAATAAAATAAATACAATTTATTAAAGTTCAAAGTTTGTCATTATAATTTACATTATTAAAATTTACAGAAAATACTACTACCAATTTATTTCTAATTAATACAAAGTATCTAAAGCCAAAAACACCCATTCCTATAGCTCTGGAAAATATCTGCATCTTTAACTTCTAATTAATCTTCAAAATACCTGCAATTCACACTCCCCTAGAATCTGGGGACAGCATTACCGGATCAGGCATTTAATTTCTCATACAATTAGAATCCATATCAACCATGTACATTTCATATAATAATTAATCAATCACATACATAAGCAAATGCAGTATGATTTATGCAAATGTAGTTTTGACTCAAAATCATTTTGACCCTGCTCCATGGAGACTTCCCCTTTTGAGTGTTTAGTAAGTAACTGGCCTACCATTACGTACTGCAATTCAGCTATCAGTCCCTACTAAACGCGAATAAACTAAACAGAATTAGGAGGTCAGGATACCCGGAAGGCCACCACGACAGTATCTGCGCTCCAGATTACGGTCCTCTGTGGAATTGCCAATATCCCTCACCCCACAGACTATATAATCACAGACTATACAGCCCTGTCTAACTTATTCTGCTCACCCCAAAGATTCAATTATCAAATCATATTCATTTCACATGACTACCGCAGTCTCGGTTAGTCAACAAAATCATTTCTCATATATCAACTCGTTTCTCATGACTACCGCAGTCCCGGTTAGTCAACAAAATCATTTCTCATATATCAACTTGTTTCTCATGACTACCGCAGTCCCGGTTAGTCAACATTTATTCTTTCTTTTCTTTTCTTTTCTTTTCATGGCTACCGCAGTCCCGGTTAGCCAACATCAATTATTTTTCACTTGAATCTTTATAAATCCTCCAAAAAGACTCATGCATATGCAATATGTTAATAATCACAATTAAATAAGTAATTTTAAACAATCATCTACAAAAATATAAACATTCAATAATTTCCAACATCATTCACAACACAATCAAGCCAAATCAAGCAATTTCAATCCAACAACAAACCAACCAATCAATTTCAATCCATCACAACACATCATCCAATCAATCAAACATGGTTCCAAACAATTATTTCAAGCTTCTAATATCAATTATATAAAAATTAAAAATCATTTTCATCTTTTCATGGTTCTTGATCAAATCTTGAATTAACATGTTTTTCTACATTTCAAATGGTCTAAAATGAAATTAAATGCCATGATCCTTACCTAGAATCCTTAGTCTGATGGAGAAACCTTTGAATCCCTTTTCTCCCTTTCTCCTTTGTCTTGAAATTTTAGGATTTATGAGCTCTCACTGATACAAGCAAATGATCTCGGAATTTAAAACTTTTTATATCAAATTGAAGCTCTTGAAATCTATTTTATAGAAAGGTATCCCACTTATAAAATCAACATCTAGAAAATTCTATAAAATTTTCCAAAGTTAGCAGCTCTGAATTTTTGAGTGCTCACTGAACATAGCTCAAAGAAATGTAAATTTCTCCCACTTCCCAAACTCTTTTTGAGCTAAACTTTTTACAGTAGAAAGGTAACATCTTTATCTTTCTAAAAAGGTAACCCTTGCTCTCAAATTAGTTACCTAATGTTCCCAATAAATTTATTTCTAACAGCCTATGTTTCAGACTCAAAACAGAGCTCCAAACCCTTGCCCTGTTACTTTTCAAAAAGTTAATTTAGGAATTGTACATGTTAATTTTTGTAAATTACACAGTTAAAAAGCTTGTTTTGTCTAGTTTTTAATAGCACAAAAACGGAAACAAAATATTAAGTGTACAATTAGGAATTTAGGAAAAACCGAGACATGTTCCAGGGGAAACTCGAAAACAGAACAACCATTTTGAGAGCCATGGATGAACTTCAAAACGAGGTTTTCTCTCCATGGTATTAAAATAAAAGTTGTTTCTTTTTGTGTCTATTTTCATTCAAAGCAAATTTCATGAAAAACCAACGGTTAGATCTTCTAAAAATCACAAAACCGTGGGAGCTGTCCGGGGACACGCGAATCTGACAGTCACTGTTACATTGGTTTTGGGTTTGTTTTTCACATGCAAAGCTTATCAAATAATTTCAAGAAAATTTGGGCATGGTCTCCTTTGTTTTAGGAGCCTTCCCAATCAATTTCAAAGATTAAAATACTCAAGGACAGTACATACAATCTCCCACACAGCCACTGCCAAATGAATCAAATACCCATTTTTATCAATTTCAAACAAAACAAACACAACAGCCAAAGAGGGGCATGCATGCATTAGGTGATTGAGTCCCCTAACTCTCAACCACACTTAAACTGAAATTAGAGAAATAACTTAGGGAAGAAGAAAATTCCTCCATACCTCAATGAAATCAAAATTCAATCGGTAGGTTTTGAAGCTCTAGTCTCCCTCTATGATATATCCAATTTTAATCAATAGAAACTTTGATTTGGAGGCTCAAATATTAGAGAGATGTAAAATATCTAGAGAGAAGAAGAGAGACAGCAGAGACCATGCGGGAGAATGAAGAAAAGTTTTGGAAGAAAGAAGCTTGTTCACGTATATATTTGGGTAAATTTTCATATTTTGCTATTTGCAGCCACCCTTCCTCTAAGGACACCCCCTCTTCTCTTATATTATTTTTTTTTCTACAACTTACGGAACTTACGTAAAAGTCCCAAAAATCTCACAATAACACTATGAATTAATTTAATTTCCTTTTACGGTATTTATCAAACACTTAATATACGTTACGAAAAATCACAGTGTTACAATTCTCCCCAACAAGAAAATTTCTAATTAAATCTCTCACTTTCATACTTATTGGGTTGTAATTTTCAGGATGTTACAATACTCCCCTCCTTTTAGGAATTTCGTCCCTGAAATTCACTGAGTGTAAGGTTAAGCTAACCTAGGGCTATAATCATCTTTGCTTACTCTCATGCCAATCTATTTTTCTATAACCATTCTTAGACTTTTGCCATAAGGAAGTATTCCTCTTAAGGGGCTCGTTTCTAACTTAGTATCTCTTTCTCCAACACAAAGCATAGATAAGGTCGTTCACAAAAGGTATATATGGTTTTCATCTAAGCAGATTCACTCTCAAGGCTATAGGCTCACTAACATAGAGTGGATTCGATAGAAATTTATCTAAGCTACTAGGTAGACAATATAGCTATCTTCAAGGCAATACCTAAATCTACTCAACATTGAAGATTTAGAGTTAATTTATCCTATATAAGTTGTAGGTAAACTACTAGGTAGACCTCTAGGTCAAGAACAAGTCTTTCACCTAAGGATTTCCTTTGAATTGACCTTTCTAAGAGGTGATTTTGGGAAGCAACCCTATCATACAGTGATCCTTTCATTTTAAAACCTAAAAACAGATTAAGTTAACTTAAAAACAAGATCGTGTGTTTTGGTTTCATCCAAATCGGAGTTACGGTTTGAAAACTACGCGCATTTTAAGTTTGCAGTTTTAAGGAATTGTAGAAAACGGTTTTCTACGCCAATTGAGCTACAGAACTTGAAATCCTTTGGGACTTGAAAACAGATTTAATATGCATTAAATATGACCTAATGGTTTTGGTTTGACTCGAAAACTCAAAGCAGTTTGGAAATGACGCACACTATAAGTTTGCAAAATGCATGTTTCTAGAAAACGGGTTTTTCTACCAAATTCATTGTATAATGCTTAAACTCATGTGGGACCTCAAAACAGATTTAGAGGGTACAAAAACAAGGTTGTGGGCTTTGGTTTCACTCTAAAATCTCGAACGGTTTGAAAATGGCGTACGTTTCAAGTTTCAGGTCAAAAACGGCTTACAAAAGAGGTGGTTTTCAAAGGTGAATTTAAAATCCATAGGGAGAAACTTTGTAAATCCTAAAAACAGATTTTATATACCTAAAAATAGGATTGTAGGAATTGGTCTCACCTCAAAATTCATCTCGGATCAAAATCTAGGCATTTCGAGTCACTTAAGGAACTAGTTTTGGGTCAAAATGAACTTAGGGATCCAAAATGATCTATGTAAGTCCAATGGCTATGAATTTTTGTAGAGAACTAGACTTTGGTAATACAAAATTGTGGAAAAAGGTTTCGTTCTAAAACTTATCCTATATAAGGAGTTATGCAGTGCCAAAATTGGCCTTTTTACCATTTCGGGTCATTTCTAAGGTACCTAGAATGTGCAATTTTGACTCTTATCATTTTGTTTTAGTTTTACTAGCTAGCACTCACCAATTTGAGTATGGCATGATACTAAAACACAATGCTTAGCGATGGATTAAGGATATTGATGTTCTACTCCAATTATAGGCTTACCTAAGCACTTGTTAAGGTAAATCTAGTGATTTTGGCTAAATCTTTAAACTATACTTACTAAGTTCATCTAGATGGGTTACTTGCTACTTTATTTTTGAATAATGACTATAATTCTTAGCTCAACGACTCTTCCAACACCCTTCATACATGTCTAGACCTCAACTTTCTATGTCTAAACACTACCAAAGACTTTTCCAATAATTTTCTCACATTTTTCTCTTCATAGAAGGTATTCTAAATATGATTTAAGTCTCTAACTTACAGCTACATCCTATTATCATAATTCCAACCAAATCACCATTTGGATGATTTCTAAATTGTCTCAAACCATTCCAATCTACTATCACCAATTTAATCACTTATTGAATTCGACTTCTAACATCCAAATCACACTCTCCAACTTTGCAATCACTTACTTTCCCATCTTAAACACTCTGCTATTATTCTAGCATTTGTATCTTATTCTACTCACTAAATTATAATTTAACCATCAACAACCCTCACATATACCTACCAATTCAATTCTACAACGTGGGTAATTGATAACCTCAATTATACAGGCCTTAAATCACCATATATTACTATGGTCCATAACGTGATCCCGTTACTAATATCATATATTTGAGTAGATAATTGGGAGCCAAGAATTCCATATCATAATACCTTCCTTTTGTATATAACTAAGTGCCTTATGCTCAATAGCCGCTCAAAAGGAATATGCTCAACCAATTGTAGTAATATTCAATAATCAATCCCTATACTAATAGCCTCATAATTATACATATATATAAATATATATTTATAAAATTCATATAATAACTAAGAGAATTTATCTAATCTCAAGTTTCATAATCCCTCCGGAAAATCCGGCAGAGTTTGCTCTATTTTTCAATACTTTCCCTCATACCCCTTTTTCAAAAGGTATGGAAACAAACCATAACAGAAACCTGGTAATCAATTCACAACATAATAAACCTCAACATCACCCATTATATCAAACATTCTAAATTTATTCATCATAACTTTTTGGTCAAATATAAGTAGTTTTCAAACTCACCATCTATCAATCAATTCTCTTTACTAATTCAAATACAATCAAGTAAATCTAAACTTGTAATTATAAATCAATTACATCACATGAAACATTAACTATTCTTTATTTAGTCATTTAAATATCATTCGTAAACATCCAACCATACAAGATAATATGATTCATTTTTCACTTTCTATAAACATTTTCAAGTCACAAAACTTCACCAAACCTTGCCCAAACTTTCTCCAACCTTTCATACAACTTTGCTAAAGCTTAAAACATGATTTTTGTTCGTTAAAATTCTGCAATAACAGAATTATGCAGCAGCAGAGATACCCCCTGTTATAACAGCAAAATCATGATACAAAATGGCACTAAATCATCACCAAAATCTCTCTAATTAATGTCCAGACTTCCTTAAATTTTAGCACAATTTTGCCAAGACCCAAACCATAAATTATAACACGTAAAAACGTATAAATTTTGCATTATGTAGGAACAGAGAGTCCCCTGCTGTCTGCTGCAATTTAGTGACAGTAAAGGGCACAAAATATAGTGATTTTGGTCTTAATTCGTCGCACAAAGCTCATACCATCATAATACAACATTTTAGGGTTCAAATCACATATTTTTAACGGGTTAATTTTACAAAAATAAGGCTTAAGCGGTACATGGCAGCAGACTAACGTGAACATTAATTAGATTCCCAAATCAACATTTAATCAAAGAAATATGGCAATAACATGCAATCCTATGGAGAGATAATGGGATTCTATCAATTCTAACATCAAAGGCAATATATCCATTAGAACAATAAGGCAATAACCATACTCTTAACATCTTATCATCTTCCAAACATCAAGGTACCTTCAAAACTTTGTTTCCTTTCCTTTGTCAAACTCACCCTTATCCTATAAACTCAATTATTTGGACCTCCATTCTCAACCTTGATCTACGAACTCGGATCTTTGGATCTCCTTCCTCAACTTAACTCAAGGTATAACTCGTAACTTCACAATATAAGGAACATGGAAAATAACACAACTTGGACAATATTTCAATTTAGCATTAGGAGGGAAAAGTCATCTCGACTGAGTCCTGAGTGTGCACCCTCACAACTCTATCAAGATTTTCCTTTCTTCCTTTCTGCCATCTCAGCTATACTATTAGTTTCAACTCTAGGATTTATAACTAGCCTTCCTCTTCTCATTTCTACATGTCTTAAAATTTCAGATTTAGTTACTACCCTTTTTCCCATAATATTCTTAACAAACAAACAATTCTAATCAGGGTAACACAGCAAAACACCTAATAAACCCACTACTCGCAAGTCCTAGAGATGCATAACCAGAGCTCTGATACCACTAATGTAACCCCCCTTCTAATTAATTAATTTTCGTCTAATAAAAAAAATTCCGAATAAAATAAATACAATTTATTAAAGTTCAAAGTTTGTCATTATAATTTACATTATTAAAATTTACAGAAAATACTACTACCAATTTATTTCTAATTAATACAAAGTATCTAAAGCCAAAAACACCCATTCCTATAGCTCTGGAAAATATCTGCATCTTTAACTTCTAATTAATCTTCAAAATACCTGCAATTCACACTCCCCTAGAATCTGGGGACAGCATTACCGGATCAGGCATTTAATTTCTCATACAATTAGAATCCATATCAACCATGTACATTTCATATAATAATTAATCAATCACATACATAAGCAAATGCAGTATGATTTATGCAAATGTAGTTTTGACTCAAAATCATTTTGACCCTGCTCCATGGAGACTTCCCCTTTTGAGTGTTTAGTAAGTAACTGGCCTACCATTACGTACTGCAATTCAGCTATCAGCCCCTACTAAACGCGAATAAACTAAACAGAATTAGGAGGTCAGGATACCCGGAAGGCCACCACGACAGTATCTGCGCTCCAGATTACGGTCCTCTGTGGAATTGCCAATATCCCTCACCCCACAGACTATATAATCACAGACTATACAGCCCTGTCTAACTTATTCTGCTCACCCCAAAGATTCAATTATCAAATCATATTCATTTCACATGACTACCGCAGTCTCGGTTAGTCAACAAAATCATTTCTCATATATCAACTCGTTTCTCATGACTACCGCAGTCCCGGTTAGTCAACAAAATCATTTCTCATATATCAACTTGTTTCTCATGACTACCGCAGTCCCGGTTAGTCAACATTTATTCTTTCTTTTCTTTTCTTTTCTTTTCATGGCTACCGCAGTCCCGGTTAGCCAACATCAATTATTTTTCACTTGAATCTTTATAAATCCTCCAAAAAGACTCATGCATATGCAATATGTTAATAATCACAATTAAATAAGTAATTTTAAACAATCATCTACAAAAATATAAACATTCAATAATTTCCAACATCATTCACAACACAATCAAGCCAAATCAAGCAATTTCAATCCAACAACAAACCAACCAATCAATTTCAATCCATCACAACACATCATCCAATCAATCAAACATGGTTCCAAACAATTATTTCAAGCTTCTAATATCAATTATATAAAAATTAAAAATCATTTTCATCTTTTCATGGTTCTTGATCAAATCTTGAATTAACATGTTTTTCTACATTTCAAATGGTCTAAAATGAAATTAAATGCCATGATCCTTACCTAGAATCCTTAGTCTGATGGAGAAACCTTTGAATCCCTTTTCTCCCTTTCTCCTTTGTCTTGAAATTTTAGGATTTATGAGCTCTCACTGATACAAGCAAATGATCTCGGAATTTAAAACTTTTTATATCAAATTGAAGCTCTTGAAATCTATTTTATAGAAAGGTATCCCACTTATAAAATCAACATCTAGAAAATTCTATAAAATTTTCCAAAGTTAGCAGCTCTGAATTTTTGAGTGCTCACTGAACATAGCTCAAAGAAATGTAAATTTCTCCCACTTCCCAAACTCTTTTTGAGCTAAACTTTTTACAGTAGAAAGGTAACATCTTTATCTTTCTAAAAAGGTAACCCTTGCTCTCAAATTAGTTACCTAATGTTCCCAATAAATTTATTTCTAACAGCCTATGTTTCAGACTCAAAACAGAGCTCCAAACCCTTGCCCTGTTACTTTTCAAAAAGTTAATTTAGGAATTGTACATGTTAATTTTTGTAAATTACACAGTTAAAAAGCTTGTTTTGTCTAGTTTTTAATAGCACAAAAACGGAAACAAAATATTAAGTGTACAATTAGGAATTTAGGAAAAACCGAGACATGTTCCAGGGGAAACTCGAAAACAGAACAACCATTTTGAGAGCCATGGATGAACTTCAAAACGAGGTTTTCTCTCCATGGTATTAAAATAAAAGTTGTTTCTTTTTGTGTCTATTTTCATTCAAAGCAAATTTCATGAAAAACCAACGGTTAGATCTTCTAAAAATCACAAAACCGTGGGAGCTGTCCGGGGACACGCGAATCTGACAGTCACTGTTACATTGGTTTTGGGTTTGTTTTTCACATGCAAAGCTTATCAAATAATTTCAAGAAAATTTGGGCATGGTCTCCTTTGTTTTAGGAGCCTTCCCAATCAATTTCAAAGATTAAAATACTCAAGGACAGTACATACAATCTCCCACACAGCCACTGCCAAATGAATCAAATACCCATTTTTATCAATTTCAAACAAAACAAACACAACAGCCAAAGAGGGGCATGCATGCATTAGGTGATTGAGTCCCCTAACTCTCAACCACACTTAAACTGAAATTAGAGAAATAACTTAGGGAAGAAGAAAATTCCTCCATACCTCAATGAAATCAAAATTCAATCGGTAGGTTTTGAAGCTCTAGTCTCCCTCTATGATATATCCAATTTTAATCAATAGAAACTTTGATTTGGAGGCTCAAATATTAGAGAGATGTAAAATATCTAGAGAGAAGAAGAGAGACAGCAGAGACCATGCGGGAGAATGAAGAAAAGTTTTGGAAGAAAGAAGCTTGTTCACGTATATATTTGGGTAAAATTTCATATTTTGCTATTTGCAGCCACCCTTCCTCTAAGGACACCCCCTCTTCTCTTATATTATTTTTTTTTCTACAACTTACGGAACTTACGTAAAAGTCCCAAAAATCTCACAATAACACTATGAATTAATTTAATTTCCTTTTACGGTATTTATCAAACACTTAATATACGTTACGAAAAATCACAGTGTTACAATTCTCCCCAACAAGAAAATTTCTAATTAAATCTCTCACTTTCATACTTATTGGGTTGTAATTTTCAGGATGTTACAGCTTCACGTTTAAAACTTTCCACAATAATTTAGGCCTTTATATTTATTTGTACCTTGGGTTGCTCATGAGTTCTTTAGAAAGATATCCTAAGTCTTTCATTGAAGGTGGCATGGGCCTTCACACTCACATAGGTAGATACATCAAGTGTGTCTCTATAGCACCACCCATATCAAGGGCTATGTATCTATTAAGAGCTCATTGCTCAACCTCACATCAAGCACTATCGCATGTCATAGGGATGAAAAGTGTAGTGCATAGGACTATTCATATGGCTTCATTTGACTACTAAATGGGTATCCACCATACTTTGCTCCACTCAAGGCTTTAAGCTTATCCCCTTCGACATATTGAAGACAATTTTCTTGGGTAATCCTTTGGTAAAAGGATCTGGAAGCTATGAAGCACCGACCCGGACACGAACACCAGACACGACACGGACACAACTAAAGTTTAAAACATAGGACACGGGGACACGACATACACACACACACACACACAGAAACACACGCATGCACATATATATATATATATATATATATACATATATATATATATACGATCAACATAACAAAAATTTAAATTGATAATTAAGATTTATATATTCATCTTAAAACAAGTTAAGAAAACTAAAAAAGCAAGACGAACAGAGGGTGTACTAGTTACGCCAGCGTACTCGAGAACGTGAACGGACGAAGGAGAAGGCAAAAGGTACGTGAGAGAGGTTACCAAAATAGGTTAATTTTAAAAAGGAAATTTTATTGTCTAATCTTTTAGGTTCAGTTTTAAAAGTTTTGATAAAAAAAAATCATAGGAGTGTCCGATATGTGTCTGCATGTTTAGGCCATGTCCAAGCTAAAACAAAAAGGCAAAAAAAATCTGGACACTGCAAAAAAGTGTCTGACACTGTGTCCATCGTGTGTTGGAGTCGAAAGTGCCTCGAACACCTTGACATGGCCTTCCACTACCATGTCTGTGCTTCCTAGTCTGGAAGTGAGCTTGAGAAGAATTTTTCCTTTGCCGCGCACTCCAACAGCAACAGAGTTTCCCATGTAGATAGTAGCTTCTTCAACATTTTCCTTGAACTCTTGAAATAACCTTTTATTTGCACAAATGTGTCTTATAGCTCTTGTGTCCAATGTCTAATCAGCTGCATTGTTGACCAAATTCAAGTTTGTTGGTTTTGGCTTTGATTGATGGCCAACAATTTGTCCTTTGTTATTGTTGTTTGGGTCGTTCTTGAAAAAATGGCATTGATATGCTTTGTGTCCATTTTTTTCGCAAATGAAACAAATTGTCTTATGGATTTCTTTGTAATTTTTACCTAACTGAGGTGCTAGCAAATTCAACAAGATTAGCATTAGAAAAATTAAGAGGGGGTAGAGAGAGACTAATCCTTGATATAGTTTGTTTCTTCTATTCTCATATAGCTAATGAGTTCTTGCAGGGTGAAGTCTTTCTTCTTGTGTTTTAGATGGTTTTGGAACTCACTCCAAGAAGGGGGAAGTTTCCCAAGCAATGTTTTCTTGTAATATATCTCACACATCTTCATGCCTTCATTTAGAACATTAGCAACCAAGTTCCCATACTTGTGCACTTGCTTCATTTTTGGTTTATCGTCAACCATTTGGAATTGTACCCATTTGCCAATAATGTACTTACGATTACCGACATCATCTGCACCATACTTCTTTTCAAGTGTCTCCCAAATGGATTTTGCGAATTTGTCTGACACAAAGAAATGAAAAGGATTATTAGGCATATGATTAAGGAGATGACCCATACTAGTTTGTTATGTTTTTCATAGTTCTCGACTGTCTTGGTTGTGGTTTCCATGATCTCATTGCTTCTAGCAAATGGAATTGTTGGTTCATCTTTGTACAAAACATAGTCAACCTCGAGTTACTAGAAAAATATGAGTAGCCTTTGTGACTATTGCTTGTAGTTGGTTCCATTAAGGGACTCAAGTTTAGACATATTAGGCAAGGCATTCTTGTTGAGCAACAAAGCCATTGGAACAACTCAAGAAAGAAAAGAAAATTTGTTTTTAGATTGTAAGAAAGAAAGGAGTAGAAAAGTTATGCCATGACAAGAACTGCTGCCTTGAAAGCAAATTTCGGTGGACCTCTGGTGCAACCTAAATTCTAGTTTGCTCCCCAAGGTTTATACAGCGGCATGTTTGAACTCGTGCACTCGAGGCCAAACACATTGGAGCCTAAAAAACAATGCCTGGAAAAATATAAAGAGAAGAAAGAAAAATATAGGAAAGAAGGAGAGAAAAGCTAGAGTTAGAGAAGAACTTTTCTGCTTGTATCAAAACTCAAGCTGCCACACCTTTATATAGTGTGCTACACGATCATACTATTGCCATCAATTAAAACCAGCTTTTAATTCTCTTAAAATAGAATCTGGTGTATACTCCAACAACATACGTGCTATTTGAATGGATAATTAAAAAAAAGGATTCCAACGTCTTTGTGCCAACAAAATAAGGTTCAAATTTCTAGTAGAAGTTATGAAATATAAAACCATTTAAACGTTTGGATTTAAAAGTTAAAGGTTTGAATTTAAATAGGAAAGAATGAATGCAATTAATTGCCATTATTCATACAGAGACCAATAAGTCGTTGGTCCGAGTGGTGCTAAGCTTGATCCCCTTAAGCAAGGTCTCAAGTTTGAACCTTGTGGGTGGAAAAAATGTGGTTGGGAAGGGAGAACCCCACTAAAGGTGGCCAGTCAAGTTCCCTGACGGAGATTTGTCATCGACAAAGTCGGTGGATACTTCATACCAATAACATGGTAACAAAAAAAATTGTCATTAATCATACAGAGTTAGGCTATTGTGTTGCTCTAGTGACCATGGCACAAGGGAGCTACCCTTTTGGCCCCTTATAGGATAGATACTACACACTAGATCATTCTCAATGTCTACCATGACCCCCACCATTGAATTCCCACCCACACTAAGGTGGTGTTCCCTCTTAGGCTTTCACCAACATCAAAATCAAGTTCACATGCTTATGATGTGTATGACTACATAATCAAAATCCAACACAAGTTCGTCAATCAACACATACATTGAATATTGTTGCAACCAGGGTCATGGCAGGACAATGAAAATTCAAAAGAATACATTTTGAAAAATAGTAGAGTCTCCATAAATATTTTATATTGGGAAAACATTGGAAAACCCATTTTAAAAGAGAAGTCTTTGAAAACCAAATTTGGGTTCGGGAATCAATTACGTATAAGGAAGGTATTAGCACCCTACGACATCCGTTAAAAATTGTTACCTTAAATTAATTAAATTATTTATCTCACCCTAAAACACAATTAAAAAATCAATTTTAATAAAAATGAGAATATATTTATTGAATTATTTACGTTTTGATTTATTTTGATGAAATTTTATGTTTTATTTTATAGGGCTCGAAAGGGTTGGTCAATTGCTTCTATGTATCTCCCAGTGCAATAGAGAATCAAAGTCTACTTAGTTCTTGGGGGTATTGTGCGTTTTTGTTTTTTATTTTTGTGTTCATTTTATTGTGTGTTTTTTTTTTTATTCTTTTAGACTTAAATACAATTTCAGTCATCCTATTTTGTTTAATTTGCAATTTTGGTCTCTTTATTTTAAAATAGAGACATTTGGTCCCCTATTTTAAAAAATCCACAATTTTGGTTTAATCATCAATTTTGCCTACGTTTTATTTCTTTTATTTTGGTCCAATTGAACCTTAGACCTAACATATTCATTTAAGATACCATCAAGAAATGATTTAATTAATTAAAATGTAAGAAATAAATGTAGTCAAAATTGAGGATTGGACCAAGATTGTGGATTTTCTAAAATAAGGGAACCAAATGTCTTTATTTTAAAATAAGGGGACCAAAATTGCATATTTGGCCAAATAGGGGGACCAAATTTGTATTTAAGCCATTCTATTATTATTATTTTTGGTTATTTTAAGATTTCCAAGCTATCACAACTCGTATATCTTAAAAATAGAATCGACAGAGGTGTCACACCAAAGTCAATTTCTTGAATTAAATACTTTTTGTTTTAGAGGAAAATTTTGAGACATCAAATTGTCCCAACTTGTGTCCCAAAACTTTAAAGATTAAGATGTTGTCACATCTAATTAACCCATTCTCTATTAATAGTTCATCATTATCATATTTTAATTAAACAAAGTTAATATTTTAAAGATCTATTATGAAAACAATTATTATTAATATTATTAGTCATGGCAGTTGAGATTAATTAAGAAATAATTTTGAGTACACCAAGTTAACACAACTTGTGTCATCGAAGATTCTAAGAGCATCTCCAACATGGGTGCTTATATGAGTTGCTTTAACAATTTTTTTTGTTGGAGCAGATGACTTGGCAATGCATTGCTTAAGTGAGATGCTTAAATGAACAATTTGTTACTTAACTGATTCGCACCAATAAAAAAATTATTTTTCAGTCACAAAATTTAATGTTGCTGAAGTTAACCACTCTAGCAATTTTAGCATTGTAGATGTAAGAGACAAAAAAGATGTCACATTTAACTATCCCTTTTATTTGAAAGAAATTATATCATGGCCATTATAAATAAAGGATCTTGATATGAGAAGAATGACCTAACATGAAAAAGGGGTCATGTACTGCAAGTTCAAGAGATGTGAGTCAAAGAGATGTGAGATGGTCTCTTATGAGTGAGAATGTATTTATCATTCCTTGTAACTTTTGAGTGGGAGACTCAGGCTTGTAGGGTGATATACTATTTGGGAGTTTTTTTTTCAAGTTTGTCCAAAAAGCAAGTAATCTTGTTTGAGGTAGTGAATATTTGTTGGGATTGATGTTCTTGTGGATATAGGTAAGAGGTGTCGTCGAAAAATCAAGTTAAATTCACATCTTTCGCTATTTCTATATGTGGTGTTGTTTATGCATGTTCTATCCTTTAATACTTCTTATGTGTGCAAGGAGGTTTTTCCCCAACATATTCAAGGTACACATTGACCTATGAGTCGCCATGAACCTATCTAGTGGAGCACGAAATCAAGTGGAATAAAAAGCGAATACCTAACAAAAGCAATTGATATGACCAACATGCATCTAAGATAATAAAATTGTTTTATAGAATTAGTACTCAACCAACCTTAAACTTTTCAAGCAAACTTGTATACCGAGTCAAAGTTACTATGCTTTATCAATTTTAAATCTTATTGTTGCTTGACAACATAAAGAACCAATGCTTTCAGCCATCTGCTTAAAAATAAATGCACATTTTGAGAATCTCAATGATCATGACACAACATACCACATTTCCTTTCAGGTTCAATGCTTAATTAGTGGTTGTGTACCATCCTGGCCTAGTCATAAAGTTGAGGCATGATCAACTAACTTTGCCTTTCAGGCTTGATTTTTGTGGACCATCCTGGTTGAGCCATACCTCAATTGCGACACAATCAACCACCTCCACCTTTCATGCTCAATGCTTAGGAGTTGTGGATAGTGGACTGTCTTTGACTTATGGCGCAATCTTGGATTATATATTATGTAGTGGAGGCCAACCTAGATCGATCGCTTACTGAGAACTACATTTATTATGAAAATGACTCCATTAAACACCATTCAATTATCTCGAAATCCTTTCCAACACTTACCAAAACCCTCTTAAATAGGCATCTACCTCTGGTGATATCTAAGGAAAGTCACACATTCTACAGCATAATACTCATATTGTAGACACTCAGAAACTCAAACACCAAATCCAACTGCTACTCCGGTAAGAGCACAAGGATAGAAAGAAAACAAAAAGTGATAGAAAAATCAATAAAGTTTGAGAAAAAAATCAGGAGGAACCAAAATCAATAACTTCTATCCATACCACTCAGCATTACTCATATAAACATGTCACTGAGGAATTTTTATACAAACATTATATTTTGGAAAAAAAAGTCAATTGGAAATATTATATATATTATGTATGCACAAATAACCACCAGCTAGGATAGCTTAAGAGTCAATTGGAAATATTATATATATTATGTATGCACAAACGGTTACTTAAAATGTTCCCTATTTTGGATTAAATATATATTACAGCATCAATGTTTCTTAAGTAACAATCAGCTTCAGCAGCTTGGTTTTTGTAAAGCCAATTCGATCCCAACTATGTTTCTTCACAGAGAAAGCAGTTGAACCCAGTTAAAATCTAGTCCAGTTAGAAACCACAAACGGATAATGTAATTAGAGTTCAATAAAGATAGTTACAAATTCTCGGCATAAGGAGCAATTAATTGCAATATAAAGGTTCAGCCAAAACACCACAAAAATAATGCAAACAATGTATAATGCTATAACTAATGAAAAAAGAGGCTGTACAAAATCAAAAACCAAACAAAAGAGTGCAAAATTAGATTTACTTTTTATTGGTTGCCCAAATGAAAATTTGTGTTTTTCTAGGAACAATACATGGCACACATATTGTTATATACCTGAGATTCACTTCAAAATCTAGAGGATTTGGACTTCTGCCACTGGAGGCATATATAACACAAGCGCCATCTATTACGAAAAAATAAATCAATTTAAACAGTTCATTATTCTTTAACATTTTTTTTTGCAATAATTTTGAAAATGAAATTAAAATGATTAACATTAATTAACATGATCAATTAATCTAATTAGCTCAAATACTAGCATTATTATCGTCACTTTGTTTCTTATATTATTTTCCCAAGAAATATAAACAGGGTTCTTTGTACATTGAAAAGCAAGCCAAAATAAACAAAATTGCTGCTTCTATTTTTTTTCTTTTTCGAATTTAGTTAGAATAAAGTGATAGTAAATAAAGTTTTGTATACTATAATCTTATCACAAATTATCATGTATAATATGTTGGTTGTCTTGATGGTTCTGCAACAAAGAAGAGAGAAGGCGCAAATCTCCAAGGCGTGTGTAAACACTAACCTTTAGGTTCGATTCGCCCCCACCAACCTCTATAGAAATTGGATGCAATAGGGTGTCTTGGCGAATCCCCTTCAGGATACAATGGAGCCCTTGATATGGTTTGCACACCCACAAACAAGCGTATCGTCAATGGCAGTTTACAGAATAATAGTTTCCTTAATTCTTTCTGCGCACAAGGGAAGAAAGGAAATGATTGGGATACAGAGAATCTAGTGATTTCTATGTTTGTTGTTATATTTTTCTGCATGTAGATTGTTTCTATTTATAGACCATCTCATGTCTTTTGGTGAAGAGATTTGACCTTTCAAAGAGACACATCTCATGACTCTTGGTGAAGAGTCACATCTCATGACCCTTGGTGAAGAGTCACATCTCATGACTCTTGACAAAGAGTCTCATCTCATGTCTCTTGAAAAGGAGTCGTATCTATTCATATTTATACCTTTATATGAATAGACACATAACTTCATGAAAGAATACAACCTTTCATTAATTTTGAAATTCTCTCACAATCCCCCACCATTTTCAAAATATATCCAAATCCAATTATTCTGGAAATCACATGGTTTCAGATAAAGGTATCTCGCGATTTGAACATTTACTTAGTAAGTTATGGGTTTCACTCATCCCGAATATTGTGGTAGACAAGCTTTGAACCAAATAATCATTAGAACAAGCGTGCATAACTTACACATGCAATCTCGGTACCATTGAATGATCGGTACCATTGAACGAATTGTTAAAGTGACACATTTGATAAGACCTTGTGTCATGTATCCTTTTCATGAGAGCTTTAAGAGTTAAGCCCTTAACTCCAAGAAGCGGCCACACTTCACTCCCATATAGGTAGACTTTATCAGAAGTGCCCCATAAATAAACACTCCAGCACATACATGCTATAAGTCCATTAAGAACAAATGTTCAACCTTCCCTTTTTATATACTTTATGGTCCAAGTACTTTTAAAACCTTTGGGATGTCACTATAAGAATTCTCGCTATTACAGTGGGCTAAAAGCCCACTGTAATATAAAAAAACCACTGTAATTCAAAATTACCGACGGCTTACAGTGGGCTACTTATCCCTCTATAAAAGTCTCGTCGGTAAATTTTATCGACGGCTACGAAAAAGCCCTCTATAATACAGTGGGCTAAGCCCACTGTAACTCGAGGGTAGTACAGTGAGTTCTTTTGTTAGAAATTTGACCCTCGATAATATTGAAGGAAAAGCCGTCGGTAATTTGAGTAAAAACACATTCATAAAAGAATATATAAAAAATTAGAGTGGGTTAAGCCGTCTGTATTACAGTAGGTAAAACCCACTTTAAGAAGCCCACTGTAATATAGAGGGTTTAGCCTTCGGTAATTATCTATTTTTTATAAAAAAAATGTTTACAAAATTATCAATACCTGTATATATTAATTAATTTCTAACACATTTTAAAAATAGTACTTGTTTATACATAAAATTAACCCATAATATAAAATATTTTATTTTCATAGATTAAATCATTCAAAACATAATATAATTCATATAACCATGAGTCAAACAACAAATAGAAATGAAAACATGACATAAAACTTTATAAACATACAACTAAGTCATAATACAAATCAATAGAAGTACTACATAATACAAATCCATCAAATAAAATTCTCAAAAACAAACTTAGAACATGTTATATTCACATTGATAATACAATTCAATACTACGTCCATCTACACCCAAAGGATGCTAAACTTTAATTATAGAATATTGACATGCTAATAATAAATAGGTATGGGTGCATATTCTTGATTGTAGCAACCATGGACATGAATGCATCTTTCACATTTGTAGCATTTGCACTTGTTTCCATGAAAGGTACACAATTTGATCTGTGAATTTCTGCAATGAGAGAAAAAAAGAGGCATGTAAAACTTTGAGACTTTCTTTTTCTTTTACTTAGTATATATATATTCATCAAATGATCATGCAAGAGAGTGTGCAATGAATCAATTATTTGGTATGCTTCTACAAGGGATTGTAAACCATACTCTACAAATCTATCTCTAACAAATAAGAAATATCTTTCTCAAAGAAAAAGAAAATTCCTTAATTGCAAATTTGCAATGTCACAAGTATCTAAGAGTGCTCCAGAGGAAATGTCCCACAATTGAACCTGTAGAAAGAAACTCACATTACTTTTTTTTTATCATTACACACATACTTTTATCTCAAAGAGAATTAAAAAGAAAATAAATAGGGTGCCTAAATCCTGAAATGTTGAGTGAATTACTCTGCAATTACCACTGCCAGGGATACAATATAATTTTTTAATCTTATTTATATTTGTGTATGTATTTATTTATAGTCAATTTTTTAGTTTTTCATAAATAAAAGTGCTCTTTTTCCATAATATTATATTAAGTATTTTAGAATTCCAACTAGTGGTGTGCTGGGACTCAAACACGTAATTGAATTAATGTGATGTGTGTGAAACATGGATAGTAAATTTGTGAACCTTAACCAAGCCTATTTTGACATCACATTCTTTTTATTCTTATCATTACACTTTCCTTTTAAACTTAAGTTTCAATTATCTCATTTATTCTATAAAAAGAACCTCGTTAGTATTAATTCTAATAAACATTGAATATATTCCAAAGAGATTAGGAATTAAGTATACATACTTGAACAAAATAGTCAAGATAATGGAGAGGGCAGCATGACAATTGGTAGTGTCAGGACAAACTAATATTGTTTTTTGCCGATGTATTTAGATCAGATTATACTGCATAAGTATTGACAGTGTTAGCAAAATCTCTTAAAAATATTATCGAATGTAACCCATGGTTATAGTATCATTGATCCATAATTACATTAAAGACAAAGGAAAACATTCTTGGCACGTTGTTACAAAGTACAAAGACAAGTATTTTAGCAAAAAACAAAAAAATAACAGAACATGCCTTTCTTAAAATCTTCATTAAGAAAATAAGGTTGTATCAGACCAGCCACGGAATTGTTCACATGTAAACAAAAATCAAGTAATCTCAACCAAAATACTACAAAAATGGATAACATTAACATTGCCAAAAATGCATAGCTCAATAGGTATCTCCTCTATTCTTCACCTAACGGGGGCTTTTGCAATGGGAGATGGACCCCTCACGTTTGTATTTTGCATTCCAATTCTAGTTGTTGTGTTCCAATTCCAATGATTAACATGCACCAATCACCAATATAGTGAAGTAATTATGGAAATAATAGAGTAAAACATTGTCAAGAAACATAGAAATTCAATCAACAAGAAAAAAAAAAAAAAACAAGCAAAACCTTGTTCTTGTCCAGATGAACATGTACACGCTCTGTAAATGGGAATAGAAAAAAATTAGTGATTCCTATAAAATGGAAGAAATGGAGAAGGACAAATAATTAGAAGGGAAAGAGAGAAAAAGTGTGGTACCAAGGGTTCACAATGTCCAGAAGCACTTTAAAATGGACTAAATCACATCTTGTGTACCCAATTTGAATGAAGAAATTAGCTATTTAAAAAAAAAACAAAATTATACTATAAAGATAATGATTAACCTAAACAAAATTGTAGGCAGAGAAGGTGTTTTCTACATCTTCCTTACGCTCTGTGCCGACCTTGAACTCGATGAGGTAGAAGCTCCGACGGCAGCGACCTGTGGCGAAGGAACAACTTCCGACGTGTTGGGGTAGGGTTCCCATCGCTCTAGGAGTTCGCGCCAGGATGGACCAGCTTCTCCGCATCATGCTAGGACGGAGTAGGTGCAGATTTGACGCCGGTAGCTTCAGATCCGACGCGGTGGCTGCAGATCGGACGGCGTGGGTGAGACTGCGAAGATGGGTTATGTTTGTGTGGTTGTTCTGAGTATGAAGAACCTAAGTGAGCAAGTGTAATGTTTGTAGGTTTGTTATTTTTAATTAAATATTTTTAAAATTAATTACAGTGGGCTTTAGCCACTGTAATTGCTTTAATTATATTATATTCTATTATAGCTAATAGTAATTACAGTGAATTTTACCCATTATAAAAATGTTTAAATTTATAAATATAATTATTAAACAAAGTAGGCACAGTGGGTTTTGCCCACTGTACCTACTTGATTTTAATTATACTATATAAATATATATATTATGTATAACATTGATATACATTAAAATCATCTAGCTACATATATATATAGTATAAGACAATAAAATGAAAGTTATATAAAGTTAAAAAGAAAATATCATTACAGTGGGCTTAACCCACTGTAGTTGTTCTGTATTACTGTCTAAAAAACCGTCAGTAATGACTTTGACCAACAAAAAAATTAAATAATATTTTGTAATTGACATATAGCGGCGGCAAAGCCCACTGTAATTTATCGACGGCAAAACCCACTGTAATCCCTCGTTATTATTGACAAAAAAGCCGTCTATAAATTACCAGCGGACAAACCCACTGTAATCTGTCTATATTATTGACGACCTTGTAGCCCACTATAATAAACCCACTGTAATAGCTAAAATTCTTGTAGTGTGTATCTATTATTGTTAAGTACTTTCAATCACTCTAATAATGTACTTTCACCATTGAACTCAAGACTTGATGCTACTCAAGTGTGAGTTGGGTTTCCATTATTGGTGATTAATTAGATATGGGCTTGAGTCCCATCCCTAATGATGTTTTATACACCATATCCCTTGTCAATCCTTTCGTCAAAGGATCTGCAAGATTTCTTTCAGTTCTTATAAATATTATGGATATTACTCTATTTGCAATTAGATCTTTCACATAGCTATGTCTAAGTCCAATGTGTCTAGACTTTCCATTATATACTTGACTATATGCCTTTGATAGTGTCAATTGACTATCACAATGTATGGATATTGGTGCCATTGGCTTTGGCCAAATTGGCATCTCATACAACAAATTTCTTAGCCATTCCGCCTCTTTACTACCTGCAGCCAATGCTATGAATTCTGCAGCCATGGTGGAGTCAGCAATGCAAGTTTGTTTCTTGGAACCCCAAGATATAGCACCTCCACCAAGAGTGATGATCCACCCACTAGTTGAGGAGTGGTCTTCTGTATGAGTTACCCAACTGGCATATGTATAACCTTCTAACACTGAAGGATACCCATTATAGTTCAAACTATAGTTCATTGTCCCTTTCAAGTATTTCAATACTCTTTGAACAGCATGCCAATGGTATTTACTTGGGTTACAAGTATACCTACTCAATCTTCCTACAACATATGCTATGTCTGGTCGAGTACATGTCATTGCATACATCAAACACCCAATTACTTTTGAATACTCAAGTTGTGCCACTGGATTTCCTTTATTTGGTACTAAAACCAATGTTTTGGTTGAAAGGAGTAGAAATAGATTAACAATCAAAGTAACCAAATTTATTTAAAACTTTCTCTATATAATGTGATTGAGATAAACCTATGTTATTACCATCTCTAGTTATTCTATTTCCTAGAATCACATCTGCTACTCCTAAATCTTTCATGTCAAAATTTCTAGACAAAAAGCTCTTAGTGTTTTCCACATCATTTATATCAGTACAAAAAATCAACATATCATCTACATATAAGCAAATCATGACACCTTTCCCATTATAGAATTTACTATACATACATTTGTCATATTCATTTAATTTAAATCCATTAGCTAGAATAACTTGATCAAACTTTTGATGCCATTATTTAGGAGCTTGCTTTAGCCCATACAAAGACTTTTTCAATTTACACACTTTTTCCTCTTGACCTTTTACCACAAACCCTTATGATTGTGTCATATACACCTCTTCATCTAATTCTCCATTTAGAAATGCAGTTTTTACATCCATTTGATGAATGACAAACTTGTAGATGGAAGCTACTGCCAAAAGCACTCTAATGGAAGTTATCCTTGCTACAGGTGCATATGTATCAAAATAGTCAATACCTTCTTTTTGTGTAAACCCTTTAGCTACTAATCTTGTCTTAAACTTATCAATAGTTCCATCTACCTTCATTTTCCTTTTGAAAATCCATTTACATCCTATTGGTTTGGAACCTGGTGGGAGGTCTACTAGTTTCCATGTTTTATTCCCCATTAGAATCCATTTCCTCTTGTATAGCTTCTTTCCAGAAAGCAGCATCTTGAGACTTTGTTGCCTCTTCAAATGTTTCTGGATCACTTTCAGTATTATAGCAAATTGGTCCATAACTATCTATGGACTCTTTTGTTCCTTCAACAAGAAACATGAAAAAGTCTGGTCCATAAGTTTTCTCTTTCCTAGCCCTCTTACTTCTTCTAGGTTCTAACTTTTCCAATGCATCTTTATTAGATACATTATTTTCTGGATCATGTGCATTAGTATGAACATTATCCTTGGGCCTTGGCATTGAGTTAAATCTTTCTTCTTGAAAAATTGCATCTCTAGACTCAATTACTGTATTTACAGCATGTGAGTCATTAGATTCTATAATCATGAATCTATAAGCTTTGCTATTTTCAGCATAGCCTAGAAATACACATTCAATTCCTCTTTAACCTAATTTCTTTCTTTTTGGTTCAGGAACCTTTACTATTGCTCTACAACCCCACACTTTCAAGTAGTTGAGATTAGGCTTTCTATTTTTCCAAAGTTCATATAGGGTTATCTTGTTCCTTTTGTTTGGAACTCTATTTAATATGTGACATGCTGTCAACATTGCTTCTCCCCAATATCCTTTTGCTAGACCAGAATAGGATAACATGGCATTTACCATTTCTTCTAATACCCTATTTTTCCTTTCAGCTATACCATTTTGTTGTGGGGAATAAGGTGCAGTTGTTTGATGAATTATACCAGTAGACTCAAAGAAACTAGGATTATAGAACTCTCCTCCTCTATCACTCCTAAGGCATTTGATAAAAGTTTCATGTTGAAGTTCTACTTGTGACTTAAATATCTTAAATTTATCTAAAACTTCATCATTTGAATGCATTAAATATACATAACAATATCTATGAAAGTCACAAAGTATCTTTTACCGCCTATGGTAGGCCAACCATGCAAATCACAAACATCTGAATGAATTAAATCTAATACTTTAGAACTTCTTTCAACTCTTTTAAAAGGGAGTCTAGTAATTTTAGTTAACATACAAGTTGTGCATTCATTTGAAATTTTATTTATTTTAGGAATCAAAAATGAATTCATCATATCTTCTATTTTCTTAAAATTAGCATGTCCCAAACGAATATGCCATAATTCACAAGACTCAATAATATAAGTAGAAATATACTTATTATTATTAATCACATTTAGTTTGAACATATTCTCACAAAGGTATCCTTTCCCTACAAACATTCCCCCTTTTGAGAGGATAAACTTATCTCCCTCAATTACAGACTTGAACCCATACTTGTTAAGTAATGGTACAAAAAGTAAATTCTTTCTAACATCAGGTACATAGTATACATCAGTGAGAGTTAATATTTTTCCTGAAGTGAATTATAGTTCCAACGTCCCTTTGCCTTTGACTTGGACAGTTGAAGCATTTCCCATATATAGAACAGTTTCATCCTCTTCCTTAATTGTTTTGAAGAGATCTTTGTTCTTACACACATGGTGGGTTGCTTCGGAGTCAATCCACCATGAACCAACATCTTCAATCATGTTGATTTCAGAAATGACTGCAACAAGGTTGTCTTTTGTTGCTCTAGATTCCTTCTCTTTGTTTTTCTTCTTCAGGAACCTACATTCATTTTTGAAGTGTCCTGGTTTGCCACAATGATAACAACTTCCTTTCCTTTTTCTTTGCTTGTTACCATTTCCATTTCCACTGTTGTTCTCATGAGATTTTCCAAAATCTCGATTCCTTTTCTTAAAGGACTTACCCGATGTCCCTTCCTTCGTTACATGCACTTTTTCTTGAATAGATAGATCCTTAGTGTCATCTTGTTTACGATACTCTTCTTCTAAACGAAGGTGATTGACCAATTGTTCAAGAGAAATATCATCTTTACGATGTTTTAGAATTCTTTTAAAATCTTTACATGAGGGAGGAAGTTTGTCAATGATTGAGGAGACAATGATGCTTTCATCCATATGCATATTGTGTTGTTTGTAGTTATTCAAAATACGTTCAATTTCATGCATTTGTTCCATGACAGGCCTACTATCAATCATCTTATAATTATTAAAATGACTAACAAGAAATTTCTTACTTGTTGCGTCCTCCATCATGTATCTTGCTTCAAGTTTTTCCCAAAGTTCCTTAGCAGATCCAGAATTCTGATACATTTCGAACAAAGTGTCGCTCATCCCATTTAGAATGTGTCCCATACATATGTAATCATCATTATCCCACTTGTTTTTCTCACGGGTTTCAGCCATGGTCTCATCTTCCCTATCTGGTGGTCTTGGAGTTTTCAAGACATACACCACCTTCAAAGTAGTAAGAAGGAAGTTCATTTCCTTTTGCCAACGAATGAAGTTTCCTCCATCAAATTTCTCAAGTTTGACAAAATCAGAAGTCATCTCTTTCAAAGTTGCAGCCATTGTTGTTAGAATGAAATCGAACCTAAAGATTGTTGGTTGTCTTGATGGTTCTGCAACAAAGAAGAGAGAAGGCGCAAATCTCCAAGGGGTGTGTAAACACTAACCTTTAGGTTCGATTCGCCCCCACCAACCTCTATAGAAATTGGATGCAATAGGGTGTCTTGGCGAATCCCCTTCAGGATACAATGGAGCCCTTGATATGGTTTGCACACCCACAAACAAGCGTATCGTCAATGGCAGTTTACAGAATACTAGTTTCCTTAATTCTCTCTACGCATAAGGGAAGAAAGGAAATGATTTGGATACAGAGAATCTGGTGATTTCTATGTTTGTTGTTATATTTTTCTGCATGTAGATTGGTTCTATTTATAGACCATCTCATGTCTTTTGGTGTAAATAGAAATTAGAAGAAATCCTTCCTTCTAGAGAAATTAGAAGAAATCCTTCCTCTAGAGAAACCTATACCTGTTGTGTTAGATGACATAATAGAGTACAAATTAGGAACAATGGAAGTAACTTTTACTCCACTCAGAAGAAGTAATTCTTTAAGAATTCCCCAAAACTCTTCACCTATTCCAACTAGAAGATCGATTTCTAATTACACCATTCCAAAAGGGTTATATCTAAAGGGAATTAGAAGTGATCCTGTAATACCTACCCCAGAATACAAAGCTGAAGAATCTGCAGCCCCTTCGATGCAATATGAATCGGCTCAAAACCAAAATTCACCTACCCAATCTGATATGAACCAACTAAATGTCATTAAAAAATTTGAAATAAATAAAGAAGTACTTAGAGAAGAATTCTTAAGGGAACAAAATAAAGAAAAAAGAAAATGGTTTTTTGAAACCTTTAATCAAGAAGTATTAGGAAAATACAGAGAAGATTACTATACACATTTAGAAGAAATACAAGAAAATATCCCTTATTTTGAATGGTTTGAAAATAATTTATTACCTAATTTACAGGTAAATATGATAAGCACGAAAAAATATGGACAATTGCTGAAGGAAAAACCATAGGAACTATTTCGCCTTTAGAAGAAATTAAATTCCCAAACATTCAAGACAATGAAGTAATAGCTTCTCCCTTTAAAATGATAAATGAAGAAAAGGAATTACTAGTAAAACAAAATGCTAATAGAAATGATGTATTAAAAATTCATCACTAATTAATTTGTACTAATCAATTGTTATATTAAGTAGCAAAAGAAGTAACAAGTCCTGATAAAAATTTAATTACCAACCACAAAGAAAGTAGCTCTAAATTAGAAAAACCTCTAACAAAACCTTTTAAATTCTCAAACTTAGAATTAAAAAACTTAAGAATTGGAAAAGATGAAGTCTTAGAAGAAATAAAAAAAAAAAACTAGATAAACTAAATATCAGCAAAATAAATACCATTACTAATATTCCAGCAGAAGAATTAGGAAGAGACTTTAGCGAGGAACAATTTCATAATTCGCTATTTAAATTAAAAGACTATAACAAAAATAACAAAACTAGAATTGCTCCTAGGCCAACCACAAGAAATTTTTATAATAGGCCTACGCTTCCTGATATTCAATTTGAAGAATGGGAGTTAGAACATCCGTCAGCCTTTGATGGAACAGGAATTACAGAATGGAATATAGATGGTATGACTGACTATCAAATTTTGAGAAAAACAAATGAAATGACTATGGCAGCTAGTGCCTATTGGGTTAAACACTCTGAAGACCAAACTCTAAAGCTAATTATTGTCGGTTTTACTGGTATACTCAAAGGTTGGTGGAATAATTACTTAACTCTTGAACAAAAAACATATATTGCCTCCAACGTTAAGCAAGAAAATGATAATATAATTCCAATAATGGTAGAAACTTTAATTATTGCAATAATTCATAATTTTATAGGAGATACCAAATTATTCAATGAAAGAACTTCAATATTACTACATAATCTGAGATGTCCTACATCAGGAGATTGTAGATGATATACTCATAATTTTATGGCAATGGTTTTAACCAGAGAAGATTGCCGAGAAACCTTTTGGAAAGAGAAATTTATAGCAGGATTACCAATAGTTTTTGGAGATAAAGTTAGAGAACAATTACAACAAGAATATCCCAATACTCCCATAACTGAATTAACCCATGGAAGAATAATTTCTATTGTAAAAAATACTGAATTAGAATTATGTAACAATATGAAAATAGAAAATAGGATTAAGAAAAATCAATCTAAAGAAATAAAAGAATTAGGCAATTTTTGTGCCCAATATGGGTATGACAGACCTTCTTCCCCTTATGCAAAAACTAAGAAAATTATTAAAAGAAATAAAATTGTACCAACTAATTATAAACCTCCATATAAAAGAAGTAAAAATTGTCCTCAGAAAAAGACAGCTACAAACAAAGAAAACAATAATAACCCTACCAATAAAGGAAAAACTAATATTGTTTGCTATAATTGTGGTAGATTTGGTCATATGAAAAACGATTGTAGAGTAAGAGAAAAAATAAATGAATTAAACATGAGCGAAGAATTAAAAGAACAAATAGTTAAAATAATGTTAAATGATTCAGAAGAGTCTGAAGAAGATGAAAATGAAATATTAATGGCACAAGAAAATACAACTTCTGAAAATGAAAATGATTTAGAAAACTGTGATTCAGATAATTGCGAATGTTCTTATCAAATTAATATGATTAGCACAGAAGCAAAACTAGCATTAGAAATTATTGATAAAATACCTAATGAAGAAATTATATATATATATATATAATATAATTTTTTGATGTTTAATAAAGGACTTTGCCAACAGAATATGCATATTTTTTTATGTATCTCCATTTATATATATCTAGCTCATTGAATCTTCACAAAAATAATGTTAGAAAATTAATGGGAATATATATATATATATATATATATATATATATATATATATATATATCTCTGTGTGTGTGTGTGTGTGTGTGTGTGTGTGTGTGAATGGATTTTTTTTAAAAAGTGGTTCCACTGAACAAGTATGACTAACAAGTATAATGTCTAACAAGACTTTGTACCAACACTTATAACCTCGTCCTTCAATTTCAATAGTAAGTGGAGCATAATTCTAAATTAAAATCCCAGTGCAACATTGGAACCAGTGAGAGAAACAATCACACAAACAAGCATGATAGAGAAAAAAGAAAACCCAAAAATCCCAATTGGGTGCAAAGGCCTTCTCCTGTCTCTACTCTCCACTAAAATAACTTTTAGTTTTCAATTATTTCTTCTTAATTGGAGATCAATAGAAATATGAGAACACTGTCTTTTTCTATTTTGTTAATTTAACATAGTATAGAAAAAAAAAACATAAAAGATGATTGATAATTTAGGTTTGTATTTCATTAAGATTTTAAAAACTATTTTGGCATAAAAAAAGTCTTTGGAATTTTAAAGACTTTGTAGGAATATAATGACTTATTGTACTCATAGTAAACTTGAACAAAAAGTCCAACACAATGTAGTTATAATCAAGTTCTTGCTTCATTGTGATTTTCGCAGGTTTTGCTTGATTGTTGATCGATTTCTGCTATGAGACTCATATGATTCTACTGATGGACGCGTATTATGTGTATAAACAAAAATTTATGGAGTGATTCATCTTCTTTTTGTTGACATCGAAGATTAAGCTTCAATTATGATAGCTGTTCACACTGTATTTCTTGCATTTCCATAGTATTCTCTTTAGATTCATATGTACTTGTATTGTCCATCCCAAGCTAGAAGTGTTGTGAACACCTTCCAACTTGCGGGGAGCCTATTAGAATATGGGAAATTAGTTGTTATGATTGGCTATATAAACTTTATTGTACTCATTGTAATCTGACTTTACTCATTTCAATACACTTCTATTTTGTCTTCTATATTTCTCTCTCAATTTTTCCTCTAAACCATGTTTTCTAACAAAGCTAGAATTAATTAGCTATTAAAAGATTGTAAATTTTGTATTAGTTTTACTTTTCTTTATCCAAACCTTATCATTTCTTTGTTATCTTTTTTATTTACTCTTCTAACTTTAAATGTTTGCTAAAAATCCATGAAGTCCTTTCAAATCTTATAAATCTATAATGTCTTTTCAAATCTTATAAATTCTTATAATATAAATATATTGAAATACAAACTATAAAATCTTCATTATAAAAGTTTTTTTAAAAAAATCTTAAAAGCCATTATATTTCTCCAGAGTCTTTAAAAATCCACAAGACTTTTGTTTATGTCAAAATAGTGTTTTTTTTTTAATCCTAATCCAATACACCCTTAAATTATCAATCATGTTTTATGTTTTTTTTGTCTATACTATGTTAAATTAACAAAATAGAAACCTTTCCAAAAAAAAAAAAGATAACAAAATAGAAACCTTTCCAAAAAAAAAAAACATAACAAAATAGAAAAATGGCAGATCTCATATTTCCATTGATAGAAATAATTGAAAACTAAAAGTTTTTTAAGCGGAGACTAGAGACAAGAAAAGAGCATTGCACCTGGTTGGGATTCTTGGGTTTTTTTTTTTTTTTTTCTGTCATGCTTGTTTGTGCGACTGTTTCTCTCACTGGTTCAAGTGTTGCACTGAGATTTTATTTCAAAATTTTGCTTCAGTTGCTTATGAAATTGAATAAGGTTATAAGTGGTGCTTAACCATTATACCACATATGTGAGTATTTCACCCTAAGCAGCATCAATAGGTGTTTGTATATATAGAATATTGTATAAGTTATACTCTTGATTTATGAAATGTTAGCCATACTTAGTGGGGACTGCTTCTAAAAAATCCCACACACACACACATCTAACTTCATGATCCTTGAAGCAACCTTTTCATTCCCTCTAGTTTGTCTCATCACCAAACAAGGCTTTAATAAGTTCTAAATCCCATTCCTGCATTACACACACGCACACACACACACACACATCTAACTTCATGATCCTTGAAGCAACCTTTTCATTCCATCTAGTTTGTCTCGTCACCAAACAAGGCTTTAATAACTTCTAAATCCCATTCCTGCATTATTATTAAAGTAAAAATTCCATAAAAATCTATTTGTTTTTCTAATACCAGAAGACTTTTTGCAACTTGTAAAAAGTCTCGATTGAATACCACTAAATTTTGACACCCTTTTTAAAAATCTCTAATTGAATACCACAAGATATATTTACATTATTTAAATTCTTGATTGAATTCCACAAGTCTATTTTTTTTTATCACAAAAAGTCTTTTAAATTCTTAATCCAATACACCCCAATTAAGTGTAAAGGATTTAACTAAAATATGAATTATTCAAACATGCACATTATTTTTATTCCTAAAAAAGATATAATTCTTAGCAATCCTCCATACCCACCACATTGGGATGCTTCATGATTTCCACTTGAAAATCATCTGGAATAGTCCATTATATCAATGACAAATTCTTTCGTGCACGCACACTTCACACTTGCCCCCACGATATTCTACCAGGTTGGTCCACCATACATATTTAATTAATAATAGGTTGTGCTAATAACATAAAAGCATCTACCCAATAAACACACAATCAACGTGTTAAAAAATGCAAAAATGGATAAAAAAGCAGCAACTGATTCCATCTTCAAAATAAGCACAAAAAAGATGCAATTTTAAGGGAGAAAAGGTGCAAAATAGAATGGAAAATAAGGTCTCAATTAATTTTGCAATTTTTTTTATTGGCCAATGTTAGTTGTTAGTTTTTTTGTTAGTGGGAGGGATTCGAACCCACAACCTTTCCCTCCCCCCTTCTCCCTTCAACCACCAAGTCAATCTTATAACTCCTAACTAATTTTGCAAATTGAAGGCACCAGAAGGAGTTCTTTCATTCAAATTGAAACTGTGCAAAAAATAATAATAATTGGGTTTTTCATGCTACACCTTGAACAATCTTGATCTCTTAATTTGCGCAATCAAAACCAATAGTGTATTGGACATATGAATCAACATTCATTCACTTGTAAGCAAAAGCTTCCAAAAAATTAATGAATTTGGCTTCACCTTAATTTGTTCAAGTCAGCTTAAAGCATCTGAATATATAAGAACATAATTCATTCTAGTTTATAATTATTCACATAGGGTTCATACGATTTGCACCTTTAATTTGATTGCAATCAAATAAAAGAATAGCCATAATTATATTAAACCAGGCTCTGATAACAATTGATGATTTTTATAAGCCCTAAACATACGCGGATCAAATAGATACAAGATTACAACATATATATTCTCACATGAGAATAAAAAGAGAATAAGATGGTAAAATTTGTGCACCTGGAATAAAGAATTTATTCGCCTTATTTTTTGTGAGATTTGAGTAAACCACGTAGAAAACTAGAATGAGAGAACCACTGCCCTGAAACCAAATTCTGGTGGACCTCTGGTGCAATCCAAATTCCAGTTTGCTCCCCAAGATTTATACAGTGACGTGTTTGAACTCGTGCATACGAGGCCAAACACATTGAGCCTCACAAACAATGCCTAGAAAAGTATAAAGAGAAGAAAGAAAAATAGAGGAAAGAAAGATAGAAAAGCTAGAGTTAGAGAAGAGCTTTTTCTTCTTGTGTCAAAACTCAAGCTGCCACACCTTTATATAGTGTGCTACACGATCATATCATTGCTACCAATTAAAATTTGCTTTTAATTCTCTTAAAACAGAATCTGATGTATATTCCAATAATGTACATGCTATTTGAATGGCTAATTAAAAAAAATGATTCCAACGTCTTTGTGCAAATGAAAAAAGGTTTTATAACCTTTAAAATTTCTAGCAAAAGTTATGAAATATAAAACCATTTGAATGTTTGACTTTAAAAGTTAAAGGTTTGAATTTAAATGGGAAATAATGAATGCATTGAATTGTCATTATTCATACAATCCCCCACTAATGGTAGTTAAGTGGATAGAGATAGAATGAGAAAAAGAAAGAAAAAAAAATCTAGGCAAGTAAAGGGATTTTTGTGCTTCAGTGTTAATGTCCTTAGGATTGAATTAACACGTAGTGAGGTGAGACAACATCTTATGTCCAAGAAGTGAATTTATCTTGAACGTAATGGATTTATGATGAGACCCTCACAACACATACTTATACCTTTAAATTTGTGATAGCTTCACGTTTAAAACTTTCCACAATAATTTAGGCCTTTATATTTATTTGTACCTTGGGTTGCTCATGAGTTCTTTAGAAAGATATCCTAAGTCTTTCATGGAAGGTGGCATGGGCCTTCACACTCACATAAGTAGATACATCAAGTGTGTCTCTATACCACCACCCATATCAAGGGCTATGTATCTATTAAGAGCTTATTGCTCAACCTCACATCAAGCACTATCGCATGTCATAGGGATGAAAAGTATTCATATGGCTTCATTTGACTACTAAATGGGTATCCACCATACTTTGCTCCACTCAAGGCTTTAAGCTTATCCCCTTCGACATATTGAAGACAATTTTCTTGGGTAATCCTTTGGTAAAAGGATCTGGAAGCTATGAAGCACCGACTCGGACATGAACACCAGACACGACACGGACACAACTAAAGTTTAAAACATAGGACACGGGGACACGACATACACACACACACAGATATATATATATATATATATATATATATATATGATCAACATAACAAAAATTTAAATTGATAATTAAGATTTATATATTCATCTTAAAACAAGTTAAGAAAACTAGAAAAGCAAGACGAACAGAGGGTGTACTAGTTACGCCAGCGTACTCGAGAACGTGAACGGATGGAGGAGAAGGCAAAAGGTACGTGAGAGAGGTTACCAAAATAGGTTAATTTTAAAAAGGAAATTTTATTATCTAATCTTTTAGGTTCAGTTTTAAAAGTTTTGATAAAAAAAATCAGAGGAGTGTCCTATATGTGTCTGCATGTTTAGGCCATGTCCAAGCTAAAACAAAAAAGCAAAAAAAATCTGGACACTGCAAAAAAGTGTCTGACATTGTGTCCATCGTGTGTCCATCGTGTGTTGGAGTCGAAAGTGCCTCGAACACCTTGACACGGCCTTCCACTACCATGTCTGTGCTTCCTAGTCTGGAAGTGAGCTTGAGAAGAATTTTTCCTTTGCCGCGCACTCCAACAGCAACAGAGTTTCCCATGTAGATAGTAGCTTCTTCAACATTTTCCTTGAACTCTTGAAATAACCTTTTATTTGCACAAATGTGTCTTATAGCTCTTGTGTCCAATGTCCAATCAGCTGCATTGTTGACCAAATTCAAGTTTGCTGGTTTTGGCTTTGATTGATGGCCAAGAATTTGTCCTTTGTTATTGTTGTTTGGGTCGTTCTTGAAAAAATGGCATTGATATGCTTTGTGTCCATTTTTTTTCGCAAATGAAACAAATTGTCTTATGGATTTCTTTGTAATTTTTACCTAACTGAGGTGCTAGAAAATTCAACAAGATTAGCATTAGAAAAATTAAGAGGGGGTAGAGAGACTAATCCTTGATATAGTTTGTTTCTTCTATTCTCATATAGCTAATGAGTTCTTGCAGGGTGAAGTCTTTCTTCTTGTGTTTTAGATGGTTTTGGAACTCACTCCAAGAAGGGGGAAGTTTCCCAAACAATGTTTTCTTGTAATATATCTCACACATCTTCATGCCTTCATGTAGAACATTAGCAACCAAGTTCCCGTACTTGTGCACTTGCTCCATTATTGGTTTATCGTCAACCATTTGGAATTGTACCCATTTGCCAATAATGTACTTACGATTACCGACATCATCTGCACCATACTTCTTTTCAAGTGTCTCCCAAATGGATTTTGCGAATTTGTCTGACACAAAGAAATGAAAAGGATTATTAGGCATATGATTAAGGAGATGACCCATACTAGTTTGTTATGTTTTTCATAGTTCTCGATTGTCTTGGTTGTGGTTTCCATGATCTCATTGCTTCTAGCAAATGGAATTGTTGGTTCATCTTTCTACAAAACGTAGTCAACCTCGAGTTGCTAGAAAAATATGAGTACCCTTTGTGACTATCGCTTGTAGTTGGTTCCATTAAGGGACTCAAGTTTAGACATATTAGGCAAGGCATTCTTGTTGAGCAACAAAACCATTGGAACAACTCAAGAAAGAAAAGAAAATTTGTTTTTAGATTGTAAGAAAGAAAGGAGTAGAAAAGTTATGCCATGACAAGAACTGCTGCCTTGAAAGCAAATTTCGGTGGACCTCTGGTGCAACCTAAATTCTAGTTTGCTCCCCAAGGTTTATACAGCGGCATGTTTGAACTCGTGCACTTGAGGCCAAACACATTGGAGCCTAAAAAACAATGCCTGGAAAAATATAAAGAGAAGAAAGAAAAATATAGGAAAGAAGGAGAGAAAAGCTAGAGTTAGAGAAGAACTTTTCTGCTTGTATCAAAACTCAAGCTGCCACACCTTTATATAGTGTGCTACACGATCATACTATTTCCATCAATTACAACCTGCTTTTAATTCTCTTAAAATAGAATCTGGTGTATATTCCAACAACATACGTGCTATTTGAATGGCTAATTAAAAAAAAGGATTCCAACGTCTTTGTGCCAACAAAATAAGGTTCAAATTTCTAGTAGAAGTTATGAAATGTAAAACCATTTAAACGTTTGGATTTAAAAGTTAAAGGTTTGAATTTAAATGGGAAAGAATGAATGCAATTAATTGCCATTATTCATACAGAGACCAATAAGTCGTTGGTCCGAGTGGTGCTAAGCTTGATCCCCTTAAGCAAGGTCTCAAGTTTGAACCTTGTGGGTGGAAAAAATGTGGTTGGGAAGGGAGAACCCCACTAAAGGTGGTCAGTCAAGTTCCCCGACGGAGATTTGTCATCGACAAAGTCGATGGATACTTCGTACCAATAACATGGTAACAAAAAAAAAATTGTCATTATTCATACAGAGTTAGGCTATTCTGTTTCTCTAGTGACCATGGCACAAGGGAGCTACCCTTTTGGCCCCTTATAGGATAGATACTACAGACTAGATCATTCTCAATGTCTACCATGACCCCCACCATTGAATTCCCACCCACACTAAGGTGGTGTTCCCTCTTAGGCTTTCACCAAGATCAAAATCAAGTTCACATGCTTATGATGTGTATGACTACATAATCAAAATCCAACACAAGTTCGTCAATCAACACATACATTGAATATTGTTGTAACCAGGGTCATGGCAGGACAACGAAAATTCAAAAGAATACATTTTGAAAAATAGTAGAGTCTCCATAAATATTTTATATTGGGAAAACATTGGAAAACCCATTTTAAAAGAGAAGTCTTTGAAAACCAAATTTGGGTTCGGGACTCAATTACGTATAAGGAAGGTATTAGCACCCTACGACATCCATTAAAAATTGTAACCTTAAATTAATTAAATTATTTATCTCACCCTAAAACACAATTAAAAAATCAATTTTAATAAAAATGAGAATATATTTATTGAATTATTTACGTTTTGATTTATTTTGATGAAATTTTATGTTTTATTTTATAGGGCTCGAAAGGGTTGGTCAATTGCTTCTATGTATCTCCCAGTGCAATAGAGAATCAAAGTCTACTTAGTTCTTGGGGGTATTGTGCGTTTTTGTTTTTTATTTTTGTGTTCATTTTATTGTGTGTTTTTTTTTTTATTCTTTTAGACTTAAATACAATTTCAGTCATCCTATTTTGTTTAATTTGCAATTTTGGTCTCTTTATTTTAAAATAGAGACATTTGGTCCCCTATTTTAAAAAATCCACAATTTTGGTTTAATCATCAATTTTGCCTACGTTTTATTTCTTTTATTTTGGTCCAATTGAACCTTAGACCTAACATATTCATTTAAGATATCATCAAGAAATGATTTAATTAATTAAAATGTAAGAAATAAATGTAGTCAAAATTGAGGATTGGACCAAGATTGTGGATTTTCTAAAATAAGGGAACCAAATGTCTCTATTTTAAAATAAGGGGACCAAAATTGCATATTTGGAAAAATAGGGGGACCAAATTTGTATTTAAGCCATTCTATTATTATTATTTTTGGTTATTTTAAGATTTCCAAGCTATCACAACTCGTATATCTTAAAAATAGAATCGACAGAGGTGTCACACCAAAGTCAATTTCTTGAATTAAATACTTTTTGTTTTAGAGGAAAATTTTGAGACATCAAATTGTCCCAACTTGTGTCCCAAAACTTTAAAGATTAAGATGTTGTCACATCTAATTAACCCATTCTCTATTAATAGTTCATCAGTATCATATTTTAATTAAACAAAGTTAATATTTTAAAGATCTATTATGAAAACAATTATTATTAATATTATTAGTCATGGCAGTTGAGATTAATTAAGAAATAATTTCGAGTACACCAAGTTAACACAACTTGTGTCATCGAAGATTCTAAGAGCATCTCCAACATGGGTGCTTATATGAGTTGCTTTAACAATTTTTTTTTTGTTGGAGCAGATGACTTGGCAGTGCATTGCTTAAGTGAGATGCTTAAATAAACAATTTGTTACTTAACTGATTCGCACCAATAAAAAAATTATTTTTCAGTCACAAAATTTAATGTTGCTGAAGTTAACTACTCTAGCAATTTTAGCATTGTAGATGTAAGAGACAAAAAGATGTCACATTTAACTATCCCTTTTATTTGAAAGAAATTATATCATGGCCATTATAAATAAAGGATCTTGATATGAGAAGAATGACCTAACATGAAAAAGGGGTCATGTACTGCAAGTTCAAGAGATGTGAGTCCAAGAGATGTGAGATGGTCTCTTATGAGTGAGAACGTATTTATCATTCCTTGTAACTTTTGAGTGGGAGACTCAGGCTTGTAGGGTGATATACTATTTGGGAGTTTTTTTTTTTTTCAAGTTTTTCCAAAAAGCAAGTAATCTTGTTTGAGGTAGTGAATATTTGTTGGGATCGATGTTCTTGTGGATATAGGTAAGAGGTGTCGTCGAAAAATCAAGTTAAATTCACATCTTTCGCTATTTCTATGTGGTGTTGTTTGTGCATGTTCTATCCTTTAATACTTCTTATGTGTGCAAGGACGTTTTTCCCCAACATATTCAAGGTACACATCGACCTATGAGTCGCCATGAACCTATCTAATGGAGCACGAAATCGAGTGGAATAAAAAGCGAATACCTAACAAAAGCAATTGATATGACCAACATGCATCTAAGATAATAAAATTGTTTTATAGAATTAGTACTCAACCAACCTTAAACTTTTCAAGCAAACTTGTATCCCGAGTCAAAGTTACTATGCTTTATCAATTTAAATCTTATTGTTGCTTAACAACATAAAGAACCAATGCTTTCAGCCATCTACTTAAAAATAAATGCACATTTTGAGAATCTCAATGATCATGACACAACATACCACATTTCCTTTCAGGTTCAGTGCTTAATTAGTGGTTGTGTACCATCCTGGCCTAGTCATAAAGTTGAGGCATGATCAACTAACTTTGCCTTTCAGGCTTGATTTTTGTGGACCATCCTGGTTGAGCCATACCTCAGTTGCGACACAATCAACCACCTCCACCTTTCATGCTCAATGCTCAATGTCTAGTCCAGTTAGAAACCACAAACGGATAATGTAATTAGAGTTCAATAAAGATAGTTACAAATTCTCGGCATAAGGAGCAATTAATTGCAATATAAAGGTTCAGCCAAAACACCACAAAAATAATGCAAACAATGTATAATGCTATAACTAATGAAAAAAGAGGCTGTACAAAATCAAAAACCAAACAAAAGAGTGCAAAATTAGATTTACTTTTTATTGGTTGCCCAAATGAAAATTTGTGTTTTTCTAGGAACAATACATGGCACACATATTGTTATATACCTGAGATTCACTTCAAAATCTAGAGGATTTGGACTTCTGCCACTGGAGGCATATATAACACAAGCGCCATCTATTACGAAAAAATAAATCAATTTAAACAGTTCATTATTCTTTAACATTTTTTTTTGCAATAATTTTGAAAATGAAATTAAAATGATTAACATTAATTAACATGATCAATTAATCTAATTAGCTCAAATACTAGCATTATTATCGTCACTTTTTTTCTTATATTATTTTCCCAAGAAATATAAACAGGGTTCTTTGTACATTGAAAAGCAAGCCAAAATAAACAAAACTGCTGCTTCTATTTTTTTCTTTTTCGAATTTAATTAGAATAAAGTGATAGTAAATAAAGTTTTGTATACTATAATCTATAATCTTATCACAAATTATCATGTATAATATGTTGGTTGTCTTGATGGTTCTGCAACAAAGAAGAGAGAAGGCGCAAATCTCCAAGGCGTGTGTAAACACTAACCTTTAGGTTCGATTCGCCCCCACCAACCTCTATAGAAATTGGATGCAATAGGGTGTCTTGGCGAATCCCCTTCAGGATACAATGGAGCCCTTGATATGGTTTGCACACCCACAAACAAGCGTATCATCAATGGCAGTTTACAGAATAATAGTTTCGTTAATTCTCTCTGCGCACAAGGGAAGAAAGGAAATGATTTGGATACAGGGAATCTGGTGATTTCTATGTTTGTTGTTATATTTTTTTGCATGTAGATTGGTTCTATTTATAGACCATCTCATGTCTTTTGGTGAAGAGATTTGACCTTTCAAAGAGACACATCTCATGACTCTTGGTGAAGAGTCACATCTCATGACCCTTGGTGAAGAGTCACATCTCATGACTCTTGACAAAGAGTCTCATCTCATGTCTCTTAAAAAAGAGTCGTATCTATTCATATTTACACCTTTATATGAATAGACACATAACTTCATGAAAGAATACAACCTTTCATTAATTTTGAAATTCTCTCACAATCCCCCACCATTTTCAAAATATATCAAAATCCAATTATTCTGGAAATCACATGGTTTCAGATAAAGGTATCTCGCGATTTGAACCTTTACTTAGTAAGTTATGGGTTTCACTCATCCCGAATATTGTGGTAGACAAGCTTTGAACCAAATAATCATTAGAACAAGTGTGCATAACTTACACATGCAATCTGGGTACCATCGACCGAATTGTTAAAGTGACACATTTGATAAGACCTTGTGTCATGTATCCTTTTCATGAGAGCTTTAAGAGTCAAGCCCTTAACTCCAAGTGTAACATCCTCATTTTTATTATTTTACCATTTGTAAATATTTTTATATAAATAATTATGAGAAATTAAGTACTGTATTTTAGAGAATATTTTCTGTACATATTTTCATAATAACATTAATACAGTTCTATTCAGTAAAATTTTCTAAGTCTTTTAATACTTTTGTTTATACCTAAATTTCTTGTTGACCGGACAGTTGTGTCAGACAGCTGTCCAGGATAAGATTTTCCAGTATAACATTTTGGATTAAAATGTACTCTAATAAATCAAGAATTTAATGTAGATTTAAAATATATACAGTTGAGAAATGAATTACTTGTTAACTGGACCGTTGTGTCTGACAGCTGTCCAGGATAGATTTTCAAGTGTAGAATTTTGGGCTAATCTGTAACTTAATAAAAAGGTAAGTGAATATAGATTAAAAATATATACAGTTAAAGAATTAAAATGCTAATTTCGAATTGTTAGAATTTTCTGAATGTTAGAACTTTGAGAAATTATTACGGTAAAATTCTAAGGCAGAAAATTAAGATAAAATCTATATGTCATCTATAGAATTATCTATTAATTATAACATACTTAGAATAATTATTAAAATTGTTTAACTAAGAAAAAGAAAAATAAAAGTATTAACCAATCAAAATTTGACAAATTGACATTTCTAATGTAATTAAATTAAGCTAATTAGACCTTGATTAAGAGATAGTTAAGACACTACCCCAAGGTTTTTGATAGTGAGGAATTTAATGGTGGTGTTAGTTTCTTCAAATTCAAATTAGTTTGTAAGATAATTAAAAAGCCCTACAATATTCTAGAAAAATCCACAAAATTCTACACTTTTGACCCTTTGACCAAGTCAATTGGTCACTCACCTAAGGCACTTGTTTTACACGTACAAGTGGATGAAATTGGTGACCAAAGGGACTGCTATTGGACTGCAGCTGGACGTGAGCTAATACTCCAATTTGGTGGAGAAAATTTTATAAAAACTTAAGAAACAAAAAGCTAAAGAAAAAAAAAGCTAATAAGGCTAGCCTTCCAAAGCTCTTCCAGACCGTGAGCTTCTGTACAGCTGCTGCCCTCCATTTCTTCTTCATCCTTTCTTCCAAAATCAAAAATTAAACCAACCAAATCCTCTCAAATTTCAATATGTCTTAGGCCAAAGAGAAAGATTTAGGAGGAAAACCCCAAAAATTTCAAGAAGACAAGGAGAAAGGGAGAAAAGAAATTCAAGAGTTCTCCATCAAATTAAGGATCTAAGGTAAGGATCATGGCATTTAATTTCAATTTAGATAAATTGGAAGTAAGAGAAACATGTTCTTAGGTTTAATTTCAAATTTTGGCTAAGAACCATGAAAATAGGAAATTGATTTGGGGCTTTTATATGTTTTGATGCTTGAATCTTAAATTAGATGATTGAAACAAATGTTTGGTTGATTTAATGAGATGTGTGATGGATTGAACCTTGTTTGATCTTGATTGAATCTTGAATTGGTTGATTTGGTTGATTATTGATTGGAAATTGGCTTAGTTGATTTTGTGAAAATTGTTGGAATTGGTAGAAATGACTCACGGCCATGGTGAGTTTGGAAGGATACCATGTGGAAATTTTTTAAAAGACCAAGGGCAAAATAGTAATTTCACATGTAGGGACACATTGGGAATTTTAAAAAAAAGATTAAGGGCATTTTCGGCAATAATGAAAAAGTATAAGGGCACAATGGTAATTTTACATATTCTAGAAAGTTGGAGGACATAATTGGAATTTTGAGAAAAGATTAAGGGTAATTTAGTAATTTTACATTTTTAGGACATAATTGGAATTTTAGGAAAAGATCAAGGGTAATTAGGTAATTTCACATTTAGAGGATACAATTGGAATTTTATAAAAAGATTGAGGGTAATTAGGTAATTTCACATTTAGAGGATACAATTGGAATTTTATAAAAAGATTGAGGATAATTAGGTAATTTCATAGACTCTAGAACAATTAGGGACATATTTGGAATTTCATAAAAAGATCAAGGGCAAAATGGGAAATTTTAGAAAATAGTAAGGATAATTTGGTAATTTTACCCTTTGAGGGCAAAATTGGAATTTTAGAAAAAGATAGGGGTATTTTAGTAATTTCCATAATAAAGAATAATTGGTAATTTTAGTAAAAGTTTAGTAATTTTTGCTAGTAAAGGACTAGTTAGTATTTTATTAAGGTATTGATGTTATAATGTTAATTAGTGAATTTTTATAATTTTTATGTGATTGATTAATATTAATTATTTGTTTATTAGCATCATTATCATATTGTATAAGTCTGAGTTCTTGGAAAATACAAAGATTCCAAATGAGAAATGAGTTTTTAAATGAGAAATGATTTTGTTGACTAACCGGGACTGCGGTAGTCATGAAAAATGAGTATGTTTGGGGGAATTGATTTCCAGGACTGTGTTGACTGACCGGACTGCGGTAGTCATGTATTTGAAAATATGATTGAGATTATGAACAGAGAACTGTGTTGACTGACCGGACTGCGGTAGTCATGTATTTGAAAAGATGATTGAGATTATGAACAGAGAATATGATAGTCCTGAGAAATGGGTGAGCAGAGTAAGTTAGACAGGACCGTATAGTCTGTGATTATATAGTCTGTGGGGTGAAGGATATTGGCAATTCCACAGAGGACCGTAATCTGGAGCGCAGATACTGTCGTGGTGGCCTTCCTGGGTATCCTGACCTCCTAATTCTGTCTAGTTTATTCGCGTTTAGTAGGGGCTGATAGCTGAATTACATGAGGTAATGGTAGGCCAGTTACTTACTAAACACTCAAAGGGGAAGTCTCCATGGAGCACGGGTCAAAATGATTTTGAGTCAAAAGGATTTTGAGTCAAAACTGCATCTGCTTTATAAACTTGCATTTTCATAAAGCATACTGCATTTGCATTATTTATGTGAATTCTTAATTATGAAATGAAATGTCATTGATTGTGGTTGTTTTTCTATGTATGAGAAATTAAATGCCTGATCCGGTAATGCTGTCCCCAGATTCTAGGGGAGTGTGAATTGCAGGTATTTTGAAGATTAATTAGAAGTTAAAGATGCAGATATTTTCCAGAGCTATAGGAATGGGTGTTTTTGGCTTTAGATACTTTTGTATTAATTAGAAATAAATTGGTAGTAGTATTTTCTGTAAATTTTAATAATGTAAATTATAATGACAAACTTTGAACTTTAATAGATTGTATTTATTTTATTCGGAATTTTTTTTATTAGACGGAAATTTATTAATTAGAAGGGGGTTACACCAAGAAGCGGCCACACTTCACTCCCATATAGGTAAACTTTATCAGAAGTGCCCCATAAATAAACACTCCAGCACATACATGCTATAAGTCCATTAAGAACAAATGTTCAACCTTCCCCTTTTATATACTTTATGATCCAAGTACTTTTAAAACCTTTGGGATGTCACTACAAGAATTCTTGCTATTACAGTGGGCTAAAAGCCCACTGTAATATAAAAAGCCCACTGTAATTCAAAATTACCGACGGCGGCTTACAGTGGGCTACTTATCCCTCTATAAAAGTCTCATCGGTAAATTTTATCGACGGCCACGAAAAAGCCCTCTGTAATACAGTGGGCTAAGCCCACTGTAACTCGAGGTTAGTACAGTGAGTTCTTTCATTGGAAATTTGACCCTCGATAATATTGAAGGAAAAGCCGTCGATAATTTGAGTAAAAACACATTCATAAAAGAATATATAAAAAATTAGAGTGGGTTAAGTCGTCTGTAATACAGTAGGTAAAACCCACTTTAAGAAGCCCACTGTAATATAGAGGGTTTAGCCTTCGGTAATTATCTATTTTTTTATAAAAAAAAATTGTTTACAAAATTATCAATACCTGTATATATTAATTAATTTCAAACACATTTTAAAAATAGTACTTGTTTATACATAAAATTAACCCATAATATAAAATATTTTATTTTCATAGATTAAATCATTCAAAACATAATATAATTCATATAACCATGAGTCAAACAACAAATAGAAATGAAAACATGACATAAAACTTTATAAAAATACAACTAAGTCATAATACAAATCAATAGAAGTACAACATAATACAAATCCATCGAATAAAATTCTCAAACAAACTTAGAACATGTTATATTCACATTGATAATACAATTCAATACTACGTCCATCTACACCCAAAGGATGCTAAACTTTAATTATAGAATATTGACATGCTAATAATAAATAGGTATGGGTGCATATTCTTGATTGCAGCAACCATGGACATGAATGCATCTTTCACATTTGTAGCATTTGCACTTGTTTCCATGAAAGGTACACAATTTGATCTGTGAATTTCTGCAATGAGAGAAAAAAAGAGGCATGTAAAACTTTGAGACTTTCTCTTTCTTTTACTTAATATATATATATATATATATATATATATATATATATATATATATATATATATATATATATATATATATTCATCAAATGATCATGCAAGAGAGTGTGCAATGAATCAATTATTTGGTATGCTTCTACAAGGGATTGTAAACCATACTCTACAAATCTATCTCTAACAAATAAGAAATATCTTTCTCAAAGAAAAAAGAAAATTCCTTAATTGCAAATTTGCAATATCACAAGTATCTAAGAGTGCTCCAGAGGCAATGTCCCACAATTGAACCTGTAGAAAGCAACTCACATTACTTTTTTTTTATCATTACACACATACTTTTATCTCAAAGAGAATTAAAAATAAAATAAATAGGGTGCCTAAATCCTGAAATGTTGAGTGAATTACTCTGGAATTACCACTGCCAGGGGTACAATATAATTTTTTAATCTTATTTATATTTGTGTATGTATTTATTTATAGTCAATTTTTTAGTTTTTCATAAATAAAAGTGCTCTTTTTCCATAATATTATATTAAGTATTTTAGAATTCCAACTAGTGGTGTGCTGGGACTCAAACACGTAATTGAATTAATGTGATGTGTGTGAAACATGGATAGTAAATTTGTGAACCTTAACCAAGCCTATTTTGACATCACATTCTTTTTATTCTTATCATTACACTTTCCTTTTAAACTTAAGTTTCAATTATCTCATTTATTCTATAAAAAGAACCTCGTTAGTATTAATTCTAATAAACATTGAATATATTCCAAAGAGATTAGGAATTAAGTATACATACTTGAACAAAATAGTCAAGATAATGGAGAGGGCAGCATGACAATTGGTAGTGTCAGGACAAACTAATATTGTTTTTTGCCGATGTATTCAGATCAGATCATACTGCATAAGTATTGACAGTGTTAGCAAAATCTCTTAAAAATATTATCGAATGTAACCCATGGTTATAGTATCATTGATCCATAATTACATTAAAGACAAAGGAAAACATTCTTGGCACGTTGCTACAAAGTACAAAGACAAGTATTTTAGCAAAAAACAAAAAAATAACAGAACATGCCTTTCTTAAAATCTTCATTAAGAAAATAAGGTTGTATCAGACCAGCCATGGAATTGTTCACATGTAAACAAAAATCAAGTAATCTCAACCCAAAATACTACAAAAATGGATAACACTAACATTGCCAAAACTGCATAGCTCAACAGGTATCTCCTCTATTCTTCACCTAACGGGGGCTTTTGCAATGGGAGATGGACCCCTCACGTTTGTATTTTGCATTCCAATTCTAGTTGTTGTGTTCCAATTCCAATGATTAACATGCACCAATCACCAATATAGTGAAGTAATTATGGAAATAATAGAGTAAAACATTGTCAAGAAACATAGAAATTCAATCAACAAGAAAAAAAAAAAAAAACAAGCAAAACCTTGTTCTTGTCCAGATGAATATGTACACGCTCTGTAAATGGGAATAGAAAAAAATTAGTGATTCCTATAAAATGGAAGAAATGGAGAAGGACAAATAATTAGAAGGGAAAGAGAGAAAAAGTGTGGTACCAAGGGTTCACAATGTCCAGAAGCGCTTTAAAATGGACTGAATCACATCTTGTGTACCCAATTTGAATGAAGAAATTAGCTATTTAAAAAAAAAAACAAAATTCTACTATAAAGATAATGATTAACCTAAACAAAATTGTAGGCAGAGAAGGTGTTTTCTACATCTTCCTTACGCTCTGTGCCGACCTTGAACTCGACGAGGTAGAAGCTCCGACGGCAGCGACCTGAGGCGAAGGAACAACTTCCGACGTGTTGGGGTAGGGTTCCCATCGCTCTAGGAGTTCGCGCCAGGATGGACCAGCTTCTCCGCGTCATGCTAGGACGGAGTAGGTGCAGATTTGACGCTGGTAACTTCAGATCCGACGCGGTAGCTGCAGATCGGACGGCGTGGGTGAGACTACGAAGATGGGTTATGTTTGTGCGGTTGTTCTGAGTATGGAGAACCTAAGTGAGCGAGTGTAATGTTTGTAGGTTTGTTATTTTTTAATTAAATATTTTTAAAATTAATTACAGTGGGCTTTAGCCACTGTAATTGCTTTAATTATATTATATTATATTATAGCTAATAGTAATTACAGTGAATTTTATCCATTATAAAAATGTTTAAATTTACAAATATAATTATTAAACAAAGTAGGCATAGTGGGTTTTGCCCACTGTACCTGCTTGATTTTAATTATACTATATAAATATATATATTATGTATAACATTGATATACATTAAAATCATCTTGCTACATATATATATAGTATAAGACAATAAAATGAAAGTTATATAAAGTTAAAAAGAAAATATCATTACAGTGGGCTTAACCCACTGTAGTTGTTCTGTATTACTATCTAAAAAACCGTCAGTAATGACTTCGACCACCAAAAAAGTAAATAATATTTTGTAATTTGCATATAGCGGCGGCAAAGCCCACTGTAATTTATCGACGGCAAAACCCACTGTAATCCCTCGTTATTATTGACAAAAAAGCCGTCTATAAATTACCAGCGGACAAACCCACTGTAGTCTGTCTATATTACTGACGACCTTGTAGCCCACTATAATAAACCCACTGTAATAGCGAAAATTCTTGTAGTGTGTATCTATTATTGTTAAGTACTTTCAATCACTCTAATAATGTACTTTCACCGTTGAACTCAAGACTTGGTGCTACTCAAGTGTGAGTTGGGTTTCCATTATTGGTGATTAATTAGATATGGGCTTGAGTCACATCCCTAATGATGTTTTATTCACCATATCCCTTGTCAATCCTTTCGTCAAAGGATCTGCAAGATTTCTTTCAGTTCTTATAAATATTATGGATATTACTCCATTTGCAATTAGATCTTTCACACAGCTATGTCTAAGTCCAATGTGTCTAGACTTTCCATTATATACTTGACTATATGCCTTTGATAGTGTCAATTGACTATCACAATGTATGGATATTGGTGCCATTGGCTTTGGCCAAATTGGCATCTCATACAACAAATTTCTTAGCCATTCCGCCTCTTTACTACCTGCAGCCAATGCTATGAATTCTGCAGCCATGGTGGAGTCAGCAATGCAAGTTTGTTTCTTGGAACCCCAAGATATAGCACCTCCACCAAGAGTGAAGATCCACCCACTAGTTGAGGAGTGGTCTTCTGTATGAGTTACCCAACTGGCATCTGTATAACCTTCTAACACTGAAGGATACCCATTATAGTTCAAACTATAGTTCATTGTCCCTTTCAAGTATTTCAATACTCTTTGAACAGCATGCCAATGGTATTTACTTGGGTTACAAGTATACCTACTCAATCTTCCTACAACATATGCTATGTCTGGTCGAGTACATGTCATTGCATACATCAAACACCCAATTACTTTTGAATACTCAAGTTATGCCACTGGATTTCCTTTATTTGGTACTAAAACCAATGTTTTGGTTGAAAGGAGTAGAAATAGATTAACAATCAAAGTAACCAAATTTCTTTAAAACTTTCTCTATATAATGTGATTGAGATAAACCTATGTTATTACCATATCTAGTTATTCTAATTCCTAGAATCACATCTGCTACTCCGAAATCTTTCATGTCAAAATTTCTAGACAAAAAGCTCTTAGTGTTTTCCACTTCATTTATATCAGTACCAAAAATCAACATATCATCTACATATAAGCAAATCATGACACCTTTCCCATTATAGAATTTACTATACACACATTTGTCAGATTCATTTAATTTAAATCCATTAGCTAGCATAACTTGATCAAACTTTTGATGCCATTATTTAGGAGCTTGCTTTAGCCCATACAAAGAATTTTTCAATTTACACACTTTTTCCTCTTGACCTTTTACCACAAACCCTTCTGATTGTGTCATATACACCTCTTCATCTAATTCTCCATTTAGAAATGCAGTTTTTACATCCATTTGATGAATGACAAACTTGTGGATGGAAGCTAGTGCCAAAAGCACTCTAATGGAAGTTATCCTTGCTACAGGTGCATATGTATCAAAATAGTCAATACCTTCTTTTTGTGTAAACCCTTTAGCTACTAATCTTGCCTTAAACTTATCAATAGTTCCATCTACCTTCATTTTCCTTTTGAAAATCCATTTACATCCTATTGGTTTGGAACCTGGTGGGAGGTCTACTAGTTTCCATGTTTTATTCCCCATTAGAATCCATTTCCTCTTGTATAGCTTCTTTCCAGAAAGCAGCATCTTGAGACTTTGTTGCCTCTTCAAATGTTTCTGGATCACTTTCAGTATTATAGCAAATTGGCCCATAACTATCTATGGACTCTTTTGTTCCTTCAACAAGAAACATGAAAAAGTCTGGTCCATAAGTTTTCTCTTTCCTAGCCCTCTTACTTCTTCTAGGTTCTAACTTTTCCAATGCATCTTTATTAGATACATTATTTTCTGGATCATGTGCATTAGTATGAACATTATCCTTGGGCCTTGGCATTGAGTTAAATCTTTCTTCTTGAAAAATTGCATCTCTAGACTCAATTACTGTATTTACAGCATATGAGTCATTAGATTCTATAATCATGAATCTATAAGCTTTGCTATTTTCAGCATAGCCTAGAAATACACATTCAATTCCTCTTTCACCTAATTTCTTTCTTTTTGGTTCAGGAACCTTTACTATTGCTCTACAACCCCACACTTTCAAGTAGTTGAGATTAGGCTTTCTACTTTTCCAAAGTTCATATGGGGTTATCTTGTTCCTTTTGTTTGGAACTCTATTTAATATGTGACATGATGTCAACATTGCTTCTCCCCAATATCCTTTTGCTAGACCAGAATAGGATAACATGGCATTTACCATTTCTTCTAATACCCTATTTTTCCTTTCAGCTATACCATTTTGTTGTGGGGAATAAGGTGCAGTTGTTTGATGAATTATACCAGTAGACTCAAAGAAACTAGGATTATAGAACTCTCCTCCTCTATCACTCCTAAGGCATTTGATAAAAGTTTCATGTTGAAGTTCTACTTGTGACTTAAATATCTTAAATTTATCTAAAACTTCATCCTTTGAATGCATTAAATATACATAACAATATCTAGTACAATCATCTATGAAAGTCACAAAGTATCTTTTACCGCCTATGGTAGGCCAACCATGCAAATCACAAACATCTGAATGAATTAAATCTAATACTTTAGAACTTCTTTCAACTCTTTTAAAAGGGAGTCTAGTAATTTTAGTTAACATACAAGTTGTGCATTCATTTGAAATTCTATTTATTTTAGGAATCAAAAATGAATTCATCATATCTTCTATTTTCTTAAAATTAACATGTCCCAAACGAATATGCCATAATTCACAAGACTCAACAATATAAGTAGAAATAGACTTATTACTATTAATCACATTTAGTTTGAACATATTCTCACAAAGGTATCCCTTCCCTACAAACATTCCCCCTTTTGAGAGGATAAACTTATCTCCCTCAAATACAAACTTGAACCCATACTTTTTAAGTAATGGTACAAAAAGTAATTTTTTTCTAACATCAGGTACATAGTATATACATCAGTGAGAGTTAATATTTTTCCTGAAGTGAATTCTAGTTCCACCGTCCCTTTGCCTTTGACTTGGACAGTTGAAGCATTTCCCATATATAGAACAGTTTCATCTTCTTCCTTAATTGTTTTGAAGAGATCTTTGTTCTTACACACATGGTGGGTTGCTTCGGAGTCAATCCACCATGAACCAACATCTTCAATCATGTTGATTTCGGAAATGACTGCAACAAGGTTGTCTTTCGTTGCTCTAGATTCCTTCTCTTTGTTTTTCTTCTTCAGGAACCTACATTCATTTTTGAAGTGTCCTGGTTTGCCACAATGATAACAACTTCCTTTCCTTTTTCTTTGCTTGTTACCATTTCCATTTCCACTGTTGTTCTCATGAGATTTTCCAAAATCTCGATTCCTTTTCTTAAAGGACTTACCCGATGTCCCTTCCTCCGTTACATGCACTTTTTCTTGAACAGATAGATCCTTAGTATCATCTTGTTTACGATACTCTTCTTCTAAATGAAGGTGATTGCCCAATTGTTCAAGAGAAATATCATCTTTACGATGTTTTAGACTTCTTTTAAAGTCTTTCCATGAGGGAGGAAGTTTATCAATGATTGAGGAGACAATGATGCTTTCATCCATATGCATATTGTGTTGTTTGTAGTTATTCAAAATACATTCAATTTCATGCATTTGTTCTATGACAGGCCTACTATCAATCATCTTATAATTATTAAAATGACTAACAAGAAATTTCTTACTTGTTGCGTCCTCCATCATGTATCTTGCTTTAAGTTTTTCCCAAAGTTCCTTAGCAGATCCAGAATTCTGATACATTTTGAACAAAGTGTCGCTCATCCCATTTAGAATGTGTCCCATACAGATGTAATCATCATTATCGACTTGTTTTTCTCACGGGTTTCAGCCATGGTCTCATCTTCCCTATCTGGTGGTCTTGGAGTGTTCAAGACATACACCACCTTCAAAGTAGTAAGAAGGAAGTGCATTTCCTTTTGCCAACGAATGAAGTTTCCTCCATCAAATTTCTCAAGTTTGTCAAAATCAGAAGTCATCTCTTTCAAAGTTGCAGCCATTGTTGTTAGAATGAAATCGAACCTAAAGATTGTTGGTTGTCTTGATGGTTCTGCAACAAACAAGAGAGAAGGCGCAAATCTCCAAGGCGTGTGTAAACACTAACCTTTAGGTTCGATTCGCCTCCACCAACCTCTATAGAAATTGGATGCAATAGGGTGTCTTGGCGAATCCCCTTGAGGATACAATGGAGCCCTTGATATGATTTGCACACCCACAAACAAGCGTATCGTCAATGACAGTTTACAGAATACTAGTTTCCTTAATTCTCTCTGCGCATAAGGGAAGAAAGGAAATGATTTGGATACAGAGAATCTGGTGATTTCTATGTTTGTTGTTATATTTTTCTGCATGTAGATTGGTTCTATTTATAGACCATCTCATGTCTTTTGGTGAAGAGATTTGACCTTTCAAAGAGACACATCTCATGACTCTTGGTGAAGAGTCACATCTCATGACCCTTGGTGAAGAGTCACATCTCATGACTCTTGACAAAGAGTCTCATCTCATGTCTCTTGAAGAAGAGTCGTATCTATTCATATTTACATCTTTATATGAATAGACACATAACTTCATGAAAAAATACAACCTTTCATTAATTTTGAAAATCTCTCACGTAATAAATTTATTGATCTTTAAAATAATTACTTCAAAAATCTTGTTAAAGATAATTTTTTATTAGTCAATATAGTATAAATTTTTTTACACCCAAAATGTATGACTTTTAAACTGTTTATTTTTTTTTCTCCCTAAGCCTATTAAAAAGAAAGGAATGTGTTGAACACTGAGTTATTGAGAGCTGCGACTAGTGTACTCCAAGTAGAGCTTCTTCCATATTTCAATCTCATCCTCATTGCGAAGCTTTCTAATTCCTCCAAAGTACCCACCTCTTGGATCAGCTTGTTCCCCAATGTTCTTCCTACACAACTTTATTCGTCTCGTGATTGATGGGTATTGCTTGAACAACACGATCAGCGTATCTATCACAAAAGAAGATTAAATGATATTTAGGTACCTATTGGCTAAAATCAGAGGAAAGTAAATTTTTACTTAATATCAAAATTCATAGATATCAACAGATTGAATTTCACATGCTTGTCTTACACTTTTACTATGGAAAAATGCTAAAAAGTTGGTAAATTTTCGTAAAACTTGATAAAAGTATGTAATTTGCATATCTTAACATCTCATTTCTTTCCATAAAAAAAATCTCATTTCTCTCTCTCTCTCTTCTCTCTCAACTCATTTACTTATCCTTTTTACACAATTTCTGAAAAACTTTTGAATAAAGAGTTTAATTTTAATATGTTATAAAAAATTATTACACTATCAATCAATTAGAAATCACTTTAAATATAATTTTTTTAAAGTAATTATTAAAAAAGTTAAAAATCATATCATACATGACAATTCAAAATTGAATTACAAAATAAAAAATCTTTATACATATTTTCATTGCATTCTAATTAATTCTTTAGAATTTGGCTTCTCTCTTCTCTCTCCTTTCTCTCATCCCACTCTTGCTCTCTCTCCTTTTGTCTCTCTTTTCCCACTCTCTCTTTGTTCATCTCTTTTTAGAATAAAAAAATTGTCAAAAAAATCTCTACTTTTCTTTTTAAAGTTTTTATTTTAAATTTTAATTTAAAATAGGTTTTAATTAAAAAAAAAAAAATAGGCCACACATAAAAATATCAAAACAATAGTTGTGAACGTCTTCAGCAAGTTAATTACTATCACAACATTTCTTTTTCATCATCTTAAGTTTCAAGGAAAATTCACCCTGAATTACCATAGACAATTTCAGGCCTGAAAGGCTAAAACTATTCTAGAGAGAAAACAAGGAATCAGAAAATTTTCTTACCAATGCAATGACACTGACAATAATTCTCATTACATAAGTCCAAGTGACCAATAACAGCATAATACCAATCTGCAATACATCTCACAAGTTATTATAATTGTATGACATGAAGTTAAAAATAGTAGATATTGTCATATATAACTCTTTACACGACTAATAATTTTTGTTCCTCTACTGAAAAAATTAAAGTAAAGCCATTCAATGTCAAAGATTAGAAACTAACGCAATGTCTAACGCAATGTCCAAAAGACAAATAACACTTGAGTATGAGACATATCCAAATGTACATACAACTCAAGTGTATGAAAATTAATTATTATGTAAATTTTATTCACTTTACTCCTTAAATATTACTATAATAAAATGAATAAAATTTAAATAGAAACTAAAATTAAATAAATAATAATAAAAAATAAAAAAAAACCCCTCATTTTTGAGGATTTTTATAACCTTTCGAATTTGTCAAGTCAAGGGTAATGGGACTTTATAAGGGTTTAGAAACATACCATAAGGATATTGTGTATTTTTTTCGTAACCGGGATGTGTATTTGCTCTCCACTGAATCTCAATATGATCCTCGGGTTTCAAGTTGTCTAAACAATCAGAGATGTGCATAAAACAAGGAGGTGAATCAACTGTGGGAACTCTCACCATATCCCACTCAATGTTCTTCCCAAGAAATCGCCAACCTCTCCTTCGAAACCTAACATAAATCATCCACTTATTCACCAAAAAGGCTTCTTATTTTCAACGTGACTTGAAAAACATGAAAATTTTTCTCAGCATAGTGTCAAGAACAATATTTGCTAGTACCATCCAAATCTAGACTGTTTCATAATCTTAGGCATATATAATTAATAGGTGAATTGTTTTACTTAATCTAATTTAAACCATTCATTTTGATTGTATACGGTCAATCTTAGCTCCTCTCATTCCTAAACTTTCATCTAATATACATCATACAGTCTGTTTATCGGAAAAAAAAAAATTCTCGTGTATCATCTATATTCCACATCCATTCTAAACCTTATTATGACAGGAAAAAGAAAAAGAGTTGAATTTATATGAACTATCAATCTAAAACATTTTTATACAGACACAAATAGAAATTGATTCTGTCGTATTATCATATTAATAAAAAAAAATTACGTGATAAAATTGATTCTGTGTAAAAAAAAAAAAAAGTTTTATACCAACAATACATATAAATTAAATTAAAAAAAAAAAAACCTCCACTTAAATCCATATGTGAATAAATTGAATAAGACACATAACAAATATATACATATACACGTGTGTGTGTGAATGCATGCATGTATATATTTTAAAGAGGTAACCCTTTTGCATACCTTGCTTGAAAAGTGTTAGATTGTGAGTCATAGCTAACCAAGACATTGTGAATCATCACTCCCTGCAAAGAAATAATTGATTAAAATAATAGAAGATATAGTCCCAACGGGAAATTAAAAAGCTTACACCTGCGATAATCTAAGCTTATACCTGGTAGACCTGAGCAGGAAACCAGAACCTACCACTGTCTAGAGAGACATACAAAGACATCAAGAAGTTGTTTGACCGTTGACCATTGAGGACCTTGCAATCTTCTAAGTATGAACCAAGATATAGATAAGGCCAAACACCAGTAAAAGAACCCATTGACCCAGTTTGATTGGTGTGTTGATTCAAGAAGTTTCCTTCTTTGGCAATTGTTATGTGCCATTCCCACTCCTTATAAACAGCATCACCAATCACTCTACCCCATTTGTGTTTTATGTGATTTTCCCAAAAGTGATCACTTTGACACTTATCCTTTAAAGAAACACACACCTCTGACATTGTGCAGAGTTCTGTTGGAGAAAGGCACTTGAGAATCAAATCCAAAGTTGATTCAGGCAAATCATGGAGGGAGATGGGACCATTTTTCATATTCTTTTGCATGTCTGAGGGTATTAGGCTAATGTGTTCTTGGACTAAAAGAGAAGATGAAACAATATACCCTTGATTGAGGTAGCAGAGAGGGCCCACTTTGAAATGATACCAAGCAAAGAAATATGTATATAGCCAATGGTATGATTATCACTTTATTTGTTTTATACATACTAAGCCGGCTATGCTTCACTGCATAGCGAGTGAGACACACAAAATACACGATAAGTTCAAGGTCCAATGCTTGGTTTAAACGTCAATGTATTTGTTTATGTTTAAGAATAATTCTAAATTATCATCAAAACTTGACATAATTAATAGAATATAATTATGTTTCTTAATCATATTCATAGAGGTTTAATTTTTAACTTTGTATATGAAAAAGACTTTATTGAAAAAGACTTTTTTGAAAGTGACAAAATCTACTTTATTATGACCTCACTACTACAAAATGGTGATATTACATCATCGTTTACATTGGTTCTTTAAGAACCCATGTAAAACCAGTGGCATTTTTTAAAATAAATCCTAACATACTACTATCTCTGGTCCTAATTATAAGTAACATAGGATAAATCATAAAGATCAAGAAGAGTAGTTGAAGTAGTTATTTTTAATTAATTCTACAATGAATTCAAATTTTATTCCAAAAGTACCATTTGCTTTATTGATGTGAATGCATAGAAAATAGAGTTAACAGTAAAGTAAGGGGTATAAAAGAAATTTTACCCTGAGTAACTTTACAAGAAGGTGATTGTTGCTTATATTTAGGACCAAATGAAAATTCAATTTATTGCTTATAATTAGAACAGAGGTAGTACTTTGCTTTTATTTGAACCGATGTAGGATGCAACATATTAGATAGGTTCAAATAAGAACCAATGTAAAGTATGGCATTTTACAAATTAGAACCGATGTAGTATGTGATTTTAAACACCCCAATTTGACCCCTTGCACTTCACTTCTCTACTCGTGCCCTGATTTCGAAACCCTTTGTGAACCTCCATCGCCACTACAAGAATGTCCGGAAATAGCTGCCACATATTTATGTAGGCTACATAGCGGACGCAAATAGACTCGGCCTAGCCGACTCTCAACCGACACTACAGTCATTTTTATTTATTTGTTATTTAATTTTCAAAATTTTTACATTTGCATTGGCTCAGCCGACACTCCATATTATATTCTTAATTCTTTAAAATATTTTAATTGTTTGTGTCGGATATAAACCGACGCTTGGAATTAATTTATTTTAATTTGAAAATATTTTTAATTATATTTGTCGGGTTAGCCGTCGCAATGTAAAAATAGATTTTAATATTATTTTAATTAGTGATAACGTCAGACAAGCCGACGCTTATCCTAAATAAAATTTCGCTGCTCTGACGCCTTTGTGAAAATAAAATTTCACTCGCTCGCGCCTAAGTGATAAGTGAAACCTAAATCCCAAATAAATTCTCGACGCACTCACAGTGGGAACCCTAGATCTCACTCTCAAACCCAATCTCTCACTCTCCAAATCATTCTTTCACTCACCAACCCATTCTCCCAGTTGAATACACTTACTCTGTTCTAGGTTCTCAATTGAAGCCACTAACGTGCGTCGTCCCCTCCTTCACGAAGAACCTTCAATCTCGTTGAGGACGATGAGTGGTGATGGTCAAAGACAGGACCGGAGAGGCACCACGGCATCAAAGAAGCGGAAGCTGAACCGAACCCCCGAGGAAGAGCTCGAGGCAAAATTAGGGTTCGATCCTTTCTTAGAGGCAAAAAACGTTTCTGATGGTTACTCGCTTTTGCATCCGTAAGCACATTCCTAATTTCATTTTCCTTTTGCAAGCTCTCAACCTGTGATGTAAACATGTTCTCTAGTTACTATGGTATTTGATTCACGAAGCACAAATACGAAAGTGAATGTCACTCACTCACTGTTCTTGCAATTCACAGGATAGAAATAGTTTTTATGAAGAGCTCGTACTATATATTGATTTGTTGTTTGTTGTCACAACTTGATGGGGAGGTTCTTGTGGCCCATTATATCTATCAGTAGCCCCAACATCACTGAAAGGTAGTTTTTGACAACAACATTAGCTTTCAGGTATTTTTTTTATATAATTATTAGTTGTTGTAGTAGCGGGTTTCCCATATGGTTTGCCAGACTTATGTTTTTTGCCATGATTTTGTAGGATACTCTGCAAAGGAGGTTTGGCACATACTTGCAGCGTCATAAAGTCAGCTACTTGAGTACCAAAGAACACAAGTTGGTTGAAGAATAGCTGCAGGTTACTCTCTGAATCCCTTACTTTGTTTGTCATCGTCATTACTTTATATGTGTCTTGTTAATTTGTTTGCAGTCATGTGGAATCATTCTTTAAGGTGATAGTCAATTGACTATTAATTGGGTGAATGTGAGGGTAAGGGTGATTAGGGGGGACTAGGAGAGAAGTCTTTAGGCTCAAGTTTGTGAACTATTTGTTATGGTGCTGTAAGATTAGGGGGTTGTGTTTTATTCTATTTTGAATGGCCAGCTTGATGCAAATGCTAAGATTAAGAGCAAACAAGCTATTAGGAGAGATAGGAGCCTTCATATAGAACCTCTGTCAATTGTTTCATTTGCATTTAGGAGAAAATATGTTAGAAAGAAATATTCCTCCAAGTATAGGAATTTCAACCTAACCGGGTGAGCTCCAACCTAACTGTTGTATGTAAACAAGTTAAGATTCCCTATTCCTTATTACTCCTTTTATTAATCAGTCTGCAAAGTGTCTTTAGCTCATCTTTCTTTCTTTGAAAAGTCATGGGTTTGTCTTTGACCTTTGTTCTTTTAAATTCTGCAGATAGGGATGGAAGAAGGAAAGCAAGAAGCTGTCCACATAGAGCAGAATTTTCTCCTCTTGATGACAAGAGCAAGTTGGTAAACTATTTTTGCTCTGCTCCACTTAAGCCAATCACATGTGAAGGTAACTGTGGAAGTCTCGTTGAAATGCTACAGACCTGTCATGGTGCTACTGGCAACAAGTAGGACTTGGCATATTTTCTTTTTTCCTACTAATTTTGTTTGCTGAAGCATAAACTTTTGGACTCATTCATGCTAATATTACTTATAATTTGGTGATCATATTATTTATAAATTGTAGTTCAGATCCAATATATGAATTGATTTCAATGCTTCCTAGTTTTATCTACTATTTGGTATTTAACTAGAGCTTAATGCCAGATATTGTTTGGTTGATTTGTTTAATGCCGCAAACTCAATTCTGAATTTGCCTATTCTCAATTCTTAAATAGTAAACTTGTTGCATGAAAGAATACCTTGTTGAGTTCTAGTCTTAAGATTATCCTAATACATTCCTGTAATGAAGGTCCTGTTCCTGCATGCAAATCCTCCCTATCTCCTAAAAAGTTATATATACACACACATACTAGTTTTGGCTTTTGTTTATTCTACTTATGGTTTCTAGGCTCAGGTTGTAATTGCTATAAGTAACATCACCACCGATATTTGAGCAATTGTTTTAAAAGGATAGGCTGCTGCTGTTTGAATATCAATTTACTTCATGATATGTGTAATCTATTCAATCATCAATAGTTTAATACTGCAGGGAAAATAAAATTAGAATTTGACTGGAACTGCAAGATATGCTATAATGAACACTCACCTTGGCATTGGTATGTGTTATTTCATGATTCTTTACTTTCATTTGTATAATACATGGGTTAAATTTTGTTATCTAATAGATACATGTTGCTTCTACTTCTCTGATGATTTGATGATTTAGAGCAAAGAAAAAGAGATGATCTTGAGTTACTTGGCTATGTTTTGATGTACTTGGATATTTTGGAACGCTCCAGCTACAAATAAGTAAATATCTCAAACTAACCATTTTCCTATCTGCTTGCTTTATCATTTTTCCATGTAATTATCCTTATTTGGTATACTACTTGCTACAAACATCCCGATATTATCTTTCACACCATCGAACTTTAGTTAAGATGATTAGTTAAGCTTATATGTTATTCAATGTATGCTACACTACATTGGAGATTGGTTAAACACATGTAAGTCCTCTCTGCTTTCTAGACTAGTGGCACCTGAACTTGGAATGTCTTCCATATTAAACATGCTTACAAAATGAAAAAGAGTTGAAGCTAACTGATTTGTAGTATGGTTAATAGGTACCTTCAATAATTTCAACTTTTTCGAATTGGCTTATCAATTCACTTTCTGAATTAGTATGGGGCTCAAATTGGTTAATTCCAAATACACAACATAATGACTAATTAAGATAATCATTTTCAGATGAGGAAGAAGGGGTTTCTGTTAGGCGTAGGGGTCGTCCTTGTAAGAGGCAAAACATACCAGAAAAGAAACTTTTTGATTAGCAGAGTTCAAGTGACAATGAGGATTCCATTAGTGCATATGAACAAGATGAAGGGAGAAGACAAGAGGATGATGATGAAGATGCTCCATTTATACATTCAATCAGGTCATTCAATCTAGGGAGGAAAGCAAAGTTCAGACAAGGATGGGGAATTGTGAGAGCTACAAATAATTTATCTGCTTCTAGAACATCAGGTATCTTGCATTAGCAAATCAAGATTTGGTATCTGTCTTGCTGCTAGACGGTAAAACTGTAGAAGCTATTCATACAGCATTTTAAAACAAATTTGCATGTCTGAGTTTGGAAATGAATTTTGCCTTTCTAGCCAAGATAATTTAAGATATCATAGAATATCAATTAAGTGCTTGCTTGATAATTGATATTTTCACCTATTTAAAGTTAAAAGCAGTCACTGTGTTGTACATGCTTAACTAATGTGCTGCTGCTTCTCTTTTTCTTTTAATTTTTCAAATAACTTGTCTTGAAAACTTTGTAATTCAATCTTGTTTTGTTGAGCTTTTCTAACTGAGGTTGCAATTTCTTTGAAGATTTTACAACCTATATAAATTTCTCCTCCAAAACAGACATAACTGATTGTAGCTGTTATCTTATGCTGCTTTGATATTTTTTTTTCTGGTTAATGTTGCCTCTTGTTAATATATGGTGAACGTTTGGTTCCAAGAAATATACATAATTGTTTAGTGATTTGTATCCACATTCCTACCCCAAAAAAAACTAATGTGTTTCCCCTTAACTTTTATCATTGTCTTTCGTTGTGCAGGGGCATCAAGCTAGTATTCCAAATAGTTTATATAATTTTTGTTGGCTTATTTTTGTGTTTTCGTGCTTTATAGGTGTCTGCAAACCTGAGCGGAGATGAAAGCTTGAGGGCAGCAATAACAGTTTATAACAAAAGTGGACCATTGTTCTCTCAAAAAAAAAGAAACGGTTAGAGTCGGCTAAGCCGACTATAAATTAAAATATTAAATATTTTAAAATTATTGTCAGCTAAGCCGACACAGGTAATGTTAGCGTCCAGTTATATATTGTGACGGCTTTCAGTGTCAGCTAGACCGACTCTACTAGCGTCCACCTTCGAAAACCGACGCAAGCAAAATTAGCTTCTAGGGTTTTAGAGTCCATGTGAGATCCGACGCAGGACTGACGCTAAAGTACCATATAGAGTGATAGAGATCCAAAAAGCCAACCTAAAGACACTTTGTGTGATATTGGAGGTCCCATGACTAGGTCCAAGATAAAGAGGATGAAGCAAGTATTGCAAGGCCTAATAATGGAGATTAAGAAAAGTTCAGCTCAAAGTGGATTAGAGGCTACTCCAAAGTGGGTCACTTTTCTACAAGTTGAGATTTGAGCCCAAAATGAAGACAGCATGAAAAGCCCAAATTCACAAGACAAGAAGATAGTGGGAAATTAATGCTCAGTGGAATGTAAAAGCTTAGTGGGGAATAAATGCTTAGTGGAAAGTTTAGTGGGACTTAATGAACCATTGTGATGGTTGGTGGGACTTCATGAACCATTGTGATGGTTGGTGAACCATTGTGATGATTCATGAACCATTGTGATTGGTAGTGGGAAATAAATGTTAATGGGTAATTAATGCCTAGTGGGATTGTTAGTGGAATTTTACTTCTTTTAAGGGCTGTCTAGCATAGCCTATAAATAGGAACCTCTTGTAAGCTTCCAAGGCAGAATTTTCAGATTAATCAAATTGAGTGTTTCTCCATTGTGAGAGCTTCCCCTTTGTTCTTGGGTTAAGAACTTTATAGTGTTGGTTCTACCGGCAGGTCGCGGTTAGGGTCACGCTTTCTTGATAACTTTGGTTCTACCGGCAGGTCGCGGTTAGGGTCAAGTTCCTCTTTCTATCCTTTACCTGTTTTCAAGACGATCCGTTTAGTAGATTCGTATCATTTGGCATAAGAGCTTCGGCTCTTGAATTCAGGTGTTATCTATCCTTTCTTTGTTTGTCTTCTTCAATCCTTAAAAAAAAATTGTCTATGCTTGTTGGTTTTCTCATTTCTTCTATTGTGTCAACCTTTGTGTTTTTGTTCTATTTCTATTTTGTTTGTTCTATTAAGTCTGGTTTTGTTCTATTCCTTTGTTTTCTTTGTTAAGTCTGTTCATCTTCTTTTGTTATCTTTGTCTAAGTCTGTTCATCTTCTTTTGTTATCTTTGTCTAAGTCTGTTCATCTTCCTTTGTTATATCTCTTTGTGCTTTCTTTTCTATCATTTTATAAATAAAAAAATCGTGCAAAAAAAAAAGAAAAAAAGAAATTTGTTCCAGTTTGAGAAAAAAAAGAGGTGAAAAAAAAAATGAAAAAGAAAAAAAAAAATCTTGGCTAGTAATCAATGTTTTGCTTCAAATTACATATTGCTCAATCAGAAAAGCAAAGTTAAAAGAAAAAAAAAATTCAATTCTGGTCTTATTTGTTTTGTTGGTTCTATACACCTTTCTTTGATCTTGTCTCATTGAAAAGAAAAATCTCTTGAATTCCTTGTTTCTGTTCTACTATTTCTTGTTTGTTCTTGTTCTACCAAAGTTATCATATCACCAATTCTCTACTGTTTCTTGTTGTGTAGAATCATCCTTAAAGGTTCTTACTTAAGAGCTCATAAGGTGAAGTTGAGTGGTAAAAGGCAAGAGTGGTAAGGCCATCAGAGGGAAAAAGCCAAATTGAGTGAAAATACGAGTGACTAAACATATTTTGAGTGTAAACACGTGAGAGAGTGTTTGTGTGAGGATTTTTCTAACTCAATTTTTGCAGCACTTTAATCATGAGTGGAGGAGAAGGAGTAGGAGATGCTGAACTAAAGTTGTTCATGAATGCTATTCAAGAACAATTCAAGGCTCTAAATGCAAGATTTGATGATTTGCAATCTACATCCAGATCTAGGACCCCTCCTAAGTGCAATAGTGATGAGGAAGAGGAAGATGATTATTCATATAGGAGAAAAAGTGGAAGGAGAAGAAAAGGTGAATCAAGAAGTGACAATAATTTGAGAAATATCAAGATGACAATACCATCATTCCAAGGTAAGAATGATCCTGAATTATATTTAGAGTGGGAGAGAAAAATTGAACATGTGTTTTATCTTCATGATTACTTGGAGGAGGAGAAGATTAAACTAGTAATTTCTAAATTCATTGATTATGCTAGTATTTGGTGGGATCAGTTTGTGAGTAGGAGGCGTAGATGTGGAGAAAAACCTATTTGTACATGGGATGAGATGAAGAATGTCATGAGAAGGAGGTTTGTACCAAGTTGTTACAAAAGGGATTTGCATAGAAAATTACAAAGGTCCTCTTTTGTTCACAATGAGCAAAAACTTACTCCTTTGTATCCAAAGCTAGACTTTGAAGACAAAATAAAGATGAGAAAAGCAAAAGAATTGAGAGAAAGAAAGTTGAGAGAAAAAGAGTTGAAAGAAAAAGAATTAAGAGAAAGAGAGTTGAAAGAAAAAGAATTGAGAGAAAATGAGTTGAGAGAAAATGAGATAAAAGAAAAGGAGTTGAGAGAAGAAGGGATAAAAGAAAAGGAGTTGAGAGAAGAAGGGATAAAAGAAAAAGAGTTGAAAGAAAAAGAATTGAGAGAAAAAGTGATAAAAGAAAATGAGTTGAGAGAAAATGAGATAAAAGAAAAGGAGTTGAGAGAAGAAGAGATAAAAGAAAAGGAGTTGAGAGAAGAAGGGATAAAAGAAAAAGAGATGAAAAAGAAAGAATTAAGAGAAAAAGATAAAGAAAAAGAAGAATACTTTTGTTTCTATTCTAACCCATTGTTCAATTGTGATAAGTCTTTTGTGAAGGAAATTGAAGAAGTGCTTCCAAAGGAGGAATGCAAAGTTTTATGTTCTAACCCTTTGTTTATAAGTGATGATTCTCTTTTGAAGGGACTTGAAGAAGATTTTCCTATGGAAGAAGGCAAAGCACCAAAAAAAGTCCTTAATCTTTCCATGAAACAAGTACCTCAAGGGTTGAAAGTTCCATCTTTGAACAATTGTAAAGATTGGCTATCTCTTAAAGCCAAACAAGAGTCCTCTTCTACTACTTTAATTTTTTCTTCTAAATTTGATAGTGGACTTGATTCTTCTAGTAATGCTTTTTGTATATCTAACCATGCAAATTCTTTTGTTTTGATGCCCAAGGAAGAATTGTACATTAAATATCAATGGGCAAAGCAATTTGGAGAAGAGGTGGATAAATATGAGGAACAAGACAACCATTGGAAGAAGAAGCCTTTAACTCACACCATCTCTAGACCTTACGCTTTAGTTGATGTGCAACATGTGTTAATTCTTGATTTGCATGATGCATATGATTTTCATAATCTTGATTTGCATGATGTTCTTAATGTTTTGAGAGAAAATAAATCGTATGCCAATCTCAAAAAGTGTTCATTTTGCCTTGAATCTGTTGTGTTTTTGGGATTTGTTGTAAGCTCCAAAGGAATAAGTATGGATGAAGAGAAGGTAAAGGCAATTAGAGAATGGCCTACACCTAAGAATGCCAATGAGGTCAGAAGTTTTCATGGTTTAGCAAGTTTCTATAGAAGGTTTGTGAAGAACTTTAGTTCTATTGCTGCACCTTTGAATGAACTTGTTAAAAAGAATGTTGTGTTTAAATGGAATGATGTGCATGAAAGAGCTTTTGACTTGTTGAAAGATAAGCTAACCAATGCACCTTTGCTTTGTTTGCCTAATTTTGATAAAGTTTTTGAAATTGAATGTGATGCTTCTGGTATTGGAATAGGGGCTGTGTTGATGCAGGACTCTAAACCAATTGCATATTTTAGTGAGAAACTTAATAGAGCAGCATTGAATTATCCTACTTATGACAAGGAGTTGTATGCTTTGGTGAGAACTTTGCAAAATTGGCAGCACTACTTGTGGCCAAGGGAGTTCATAATCCATTCTGACCATCAAAGTTTGAAGTTTTTGAAAACTCAAGGCAAGCTTCAAAAGAGACATGCCAAGTGGTTGGAGTTCATTGAGATGTTTCCTTATGTGATCAAGTACAAGAATGGTAAGGACAATATTGTTGTTGATGCATTGTCCAGAAGGTATGCATTGCTTACTTCCTTGCAAACTAAGTTACTTGGTTTAGGGCTTATAAAGGATTTGTATGTCAATGATTCTGATTTTGGACAAGTTTGGGATTCTTGTTCTAAACATGCTTTTGGGGACTATTATAGGCTTGATGGGGTCTTGTTTAAGAACAATAAGCTTTGTGTGCCTCTTTGTTCCTTGCGTGAAATGCTAATTAGGGAAACTCATGGTGGTGGACTAATGGGACATTTTGGAGTTCAAAAGACTTTAGAAATTCTGCATGAGCATTTTTATTGGCCTAACATGAAACATGATGTGCAATCTGTTTGTAATAAGTGTGTTACATGTAAGGAAGCCAAATCTAAAGCCATGTCCCATGGTTTCTATACTCCTTTGCTTGTGCCTAATCAACCTTGGACTGATGTTTCAATGGATTTTGTATTAGGATTGCCTAGATCTCAAAGTGGAAAAGACAGCATTTTTGTTGTTGTTGATAGGTTTAGCAAAATGGCACATTTCATTGCATGTTCTAAAACCAATGATGCATCAAACATTGCTGATTTGTTCTTTAAAGAAGTTGTGCATTTGCATGGATTGCCAATAACCATAGTAAGTGATAGAGATGTGAAGTTCCTAAGTCACTTTTGGCGAACTTTGTGGAATAAGCTAGGAACAAAACTCTTGTTTTCTACTATTGCACATCCTCAAATGGATGGACAAACCGAAGTTGTCAATAGAACACTAGTGACCTTGTTGCATGCTATCATTCAAAAGAATTTGAAACAATGGAAGAAATGCTTGCCACATGTTGAGTTTGCTCATAATAGGACTGTTCATTCTACTACTTCTTATTCTCCTTTGAAGTTGTGTATGGATTTAATCCTTTAACTCCTTTAGATATCTTACCTTTGCCAACTAATGAGTATGCTAATTTGGATGGAAAGCATAAGGCAAATTTTGTTAGGGAGTTGCATGCCAAGGTTCGAGCCAACATTGAGAAAAGGAATGAGCAATATGCAAAGCAAGCAAATAAGGGGCGTGTCAAAGTGACTTTTGAACCTGGAGATTGGGTTTGAGTTCATATGAGAAAAGAAAGGTTTCCTACTCAAAGGAAATCCAAGTTGCAACCAAGAGGAGATGGACCTTTTCAAGTGTTAGAAAGGATTAATGACAATGCTTACAAGCTGGATTTGCCAACTGATTATGGTAATGTAAGTTCTACCTTTAAAGTGGCTGATCTATCTTTGTTTGATGTAGGAGATGGACTTGATTCGAGGACGAATCCTTTCGAAGAGGGAGGGAATGATAGAGATCCAGAAAGCCAACCTAAAGACACTTTGTGTGACATTGGAGGTCCCATGACTAGGTCCAAGACAAAGAGGATGAAGCAAGCATTGCAAGGCCTAATAATGGAGATTAAGAAAAGTTCAGTTCAAAGTGGATTAGAGGCTACTCCAAAGTGGGTCACTTTTCTACAAGTTGAGATTTGAGCCCAAAATGAAGACAGCATGAAAAGCCCAAATTCACAAGACAAGAAGATAGTGGGAAATTAATGCTCAGTGGAATGTAAAAGCTTAGTGGGGAATAAATGCTTAGTGGAAAGTTTAGTGGGACTTAATGAACCATTGTGATGGTTGGTGGGACTTCATGAACCATTGTGATGGTTGGTGAACCATTGTGATGATTCATGAACCATTGTGATTGGTAGTGGGAAATAAATGTTAATGGGTAATTAATGCCTAGTGGGATTGTTAGTGGAATTTTACTTCTTTTAAGGGCTGCCTAGCATAGCCTATAAATAGGAACCTCTTGTAAGCTTTCAAGGCAGAATTTTCAGATTAATCAAATTGAGTGTTTCTCCATTGTGAGAGCTTCCCCTTTGTTCTTGGGTTAAGAACTTTATAGTGTTGGTTCTACCGGCAGGTCGCGGTTAGGGTCAAGTTCCTCTTTCTATCCTTTACCTGTTTTCAAGACGATCCGTTTAGTAGATTCGTATCATAGAGTCAGCTTTTTGATGTTAGAGTCGGGTTTTGGCCGACTCTAAAGGCCTGTTTTCTTGTAGTGCGCCACCACCTCGCCCCTCCACATATGCCTACATATTGGCACCCCCTCGCGCCACCACCTTGCGCCAAACTAAAGCTTTTACTTCGATGTCGACGACCTCCCGAAAGCGTTCCAAACACTTGGACATTGATGTCCTCCACCACCACTGCACCCTTCACAACGAACCATCTTGCGAGTATTGTCTCTGTTGATGTGTGCCACTGCAACGAACCCTCCACCACCTCCACTACCATTGATGCATCTCAATTAGCCACTTTGCATAGGTAACCTTCATTACTTCAATGATTTGCAACATTGCTTTGTTTCCCCTTCATTTTACTTGCTTCCATTACATCTTTGGTTGTTGGTTTCGTTTTGTTTTTGGTGCATATTGTTGGGATTTTGGTTTTGTTTGTTGGTTAGGAACTACTTCTGGTGCATATCGTGTCGCTCATCGTGCTAGGCTTCTCTGTGTTCTTTGGTCTTTTTTAATTAACAAAAATGGGTGTAACACAATAGTAGTAGAATACATACACATAGTAGAATTACATAAATGACTACACGATGATGTAACAGCGGTTTAAGTCAAGAGTGTTGTTTTGGTATTAGGGCACTTTTGTTTTTTAAGGAATTTTTTAATTTGTTCCAGAACATTATTAAATTTAGAAATGAAATACTTTGGCCTCTTTTGGGATAACTTTTATTGAATCTCTAAAAATGCAGAGGAAACTTTGTAACTTGTAGTGAAGACTCTTTATGAAGTTCAAAGTTTTAATGACAACAAACTTTAAAAAATTATATAGACTTAACTATTAATGATTTGCTTTGAGAATATGTTTATAAGACAATACTTGATCATGAAGCATGAAAAAATATGTAAAAGTCATCCTAATCATCACAGGCATTAAATTTTAAAAGTTATTTTAACTATTTACATCACCTAAAGATATAGAATTCTTTTAAATGCTCAAGTCTAATAAGGAATTTATTAAATAAATCTTAATATTTTCAATAATAGGAATCTTAGTAAAAATAAAAAATTAAATTTATTTTTACTAACTAAATTTTAAATTAAGTTATTTCACTATTATTATACCATTGTAACTTTTCAAGAATATTTCAAAATCATTTAAATACAAATTTGCCTTTTTATCCTTATAGAATTGGTTTTAGCCTGAATAGATAAAACAATCATAAAAGGAATTTTTCTAACATATATAAATCTGGAATCTAATATCTTCATTCATTAAAATAGATTATTTTCTCTTTAGAAAATGATTTTATAGAAGGGAAAAGTCATTTTTGTCTCTAACTCTATTTTTCTTATAACAGTATCTTATATTTTAATTCCTCTCAATAGTTATTAAAAATAGGCTTAAATATCTTTTTGGTCCTTGTAATTTAGTATTTTTTTGCTTTTCGTCCTTACAATTTTTTTTTGTTTTAGTCCTTGCAAATTATATTTGTTTTGTTTTTCGTCCTTATAATGGTTTAGATGGTGCTTTGAATAGTGAAAAAAGCGCTATCTAAACCACTATAAGGACGAAAAGTAAAACAAACATAATTTGCAAGGACTAAAACAAAAAAAAATTGCAAGGACGAAAAGCAAAAAAATACTAAATTACAAGGACCAAAAATATATTTAAACCTTAAAATTATTAAATAATGCCTAAAATTTTCCTTCTCTGCTATTTTAATGCTAAAATATTATAATGTGAATTATAAAATTTCAAAATCTCAGTGTTACTCCAAAACTAATTTATTTTAATTTCTATCTTAAAGTTTGATTTTTTTTTTTTTTTGTAAACTTAATCCTCACGTTAACTTTTCAATAATTAAAAGAAATCATCTGCACTTATAAAAACTTAAAATCTTAGTTCTGTTCACTGTATGCGGATTAAAAAATACTGAAGAGATTTATTTAGAAATTTTAGTTCCTTAAGAGTGTTATTTTAATATTAAAACTAAGATTTCTAGTATCATTTTTTTTTTACTATCCTCTAAATATCTACATCCAAGTTTGTTTAACACTCAAAACAGTGTCAATATGCCGCGGTCATATATATGTACATTTCAAGATTTTTTTTTTTTTTTTACAAAGATTCTTTTAAAAAAAATTGAGACTCAAAAACCTGGGTATTACAAGTTTAGGCCATTTAGCTAAAACCCAATAACACTGCATTCACCTCTAAGTACTTAATTAAGACGATAATTACAGCCACGTAACCAAAAGAATTGTCAGGACAAATAATGCAAAATGAAACTTAGCAGAGCCATTTATTTACACTTGCTTTTTATGTGTTTTCACCAAATCCGCATGCCCAGCTAGCTACTCTCTTCACGCCAATATTCTGCACAACTTCTGCACACAAAGTCTGCATTCTTCATAAAATTGCATTATTTGTTATCTTTACATGAGCTATACCTTTATATCCACTCGCCATTATCTCCTCATTATTATAAGGCGTTATTGAAAATGCCAATCCAGAGACAGTATTTTTGTGCCACCCCTTTAAACAGATCCACCTAAAATGATACTCACTCCGGCTCCAAATATAAGAAAAAAAAAACTATTTTATGGTAACTAAGACAGTTAGTTAACAACATTTAACTACACAAATCTCAATTAAAAAATAAGTTATTTTTCTAAAATGGTCATTATAATTTAATATCAAGAATAAGAAGAAGTCATTGGAATTAAAACCCTTATTAAATGAACTAAAATTAGTTAAGAATTGCTTATATTTAAATCCTAAATTTAAGTCAATTTTTTGCTTATATTTGAAACTAGAGGGAGTATTATTAATTTGGTTCAAAATTAGATTTGACTAAAAGTTGACAATTTGGTTCAAAATAAACTTGACTGCTATCTAAATTTAGGTGTTTAGTTTTTTCTTAACCTCTTTTTAATTTAAATTTTTATTATAATTAATGGTATGATATAAAATTTTTATATATTATTATCAAATTGAATCTCATGCACTAATTTCACTACTGAGATATAGTAAATGTTAGCATTTATTTTAATTTGACTCAATTATTTTTATAAAATTAATGATTAATGTTATGTAAATTTTAATTAAATTTATATGTTTAATTTAATTAATGATATTAATGATATATTAACAATTCAGTTAAAAATAAAATTTGATAGGTATCAGAATTAGTCACTTTGATTTTCTTTACATTTAATCTTTAATGTTTATGCTTTGACAAAAATATATAAAATTAATTATGCTTGCCAAAATTTAATCTTAATATAAATTGCAGGTAGAGAGTAATTCGATATTGGATGCCTATAGTAAAAAAAAAATTCATAAACACTATTAATATATTTATTATAATTTTAAATATATATATATATATATATATATATATATATATATATATATTCTGATTGTATAATACATAAAACATCATATTTTTAAATAAATTCTACTTTTAATTGTTTAAAAATTAACAAATCATTTAAGAATATTATTGTCACAACATTCAGGAAATGTTTTAGTAGAAACTATAAAATATATCCAAAGTAGAAAGTATTATATATAGCAAAAAAAAATACACTTACTTCAAGTTTAAAAGAGATATTCATCATCCTCATCATTCATTTTCTTGAAATTTAATGATTAAAATTAGTTATTTATTATAACCATTAGATTTCAAGAGAATGAAGATGAGGAATAATTTTACAAGAATCCTCATATATATATATATATATATATATATATATATATAATGTGAAAGATTAAATATGCCTACAATTTTTAAAAATTTTAAAAGAGAAGTCCCGTTAGGTGTCATCTCTAACTTGTAACACTAACACAAATTTTGACATCCAACACTTGTTTTGTTCACAAATCATACACAATAAAATTATTAAAAAATATTTAAAATTAAAAATTTACATTTTAATCATATTTCAAAGAATTTAGATTTACAATCTTCATTAATATATTTATATTTACAAAAAATATCATTAGAATTTCATATTTGCTGAAATTTCCATTTCCCTTATTATCTTATAATTCAATCTCCTAAATTTCAATTCTCTTTGATGACTAGAGTTTTAATCTAGTAATTAATAAATATGATATCAATAATGCCTTACTAAGGTCTAATTGTGAAAGTGACACTTATAAATTACATTAAATCGCATACAGACATAGAAATTCAAGACCTAGAATGCCAATAATAGAAATTCAACAAAGAAAATGAAATGAGTGTAAATAAGAATGAGTCAAGTCCGTCGTCATATACTCATTAAGAATCAAACAGAAATGAATCAAATTTTACTTTCAGATGCACAAGAGAATCAAACAGGAAAGAACTACAGAATTAAAGCTTTGAGTCCATCATACGTTCATTGAGTCCATCATACACTCAGCAAACAAGAGTTTACAACATCTAACAGGAAAGAATTAAAGATTACACATAGGACTTCTCCAAACAGTTAATATCATCAATTATATATTCATTACTGATTAATTGATGTAATTTGTTAACAGATAATGAACTCGTACAACATACATTTTGGACATTACAAAAAAAAGGGCAACAATGACAAGACCCTCATTTGCACGATATCGGGCAAGCAACCAAGGATTAATTTAAATGTTTTTAGGAGCGAATAAATAATAAAAAGATTAGCTAAACTACCCATGGACAAAGAAAATGTACTAAGCCCCTTATCATCGAAGACAATGAAGAAGAAATTGGGAGGGGATGGGATACGTGCCATACGTGGAAGATTCTTCTCATCATTTTTGTAATTTCTCCATTTTACCTGTTCTTCTACTTCTTCTACTTAGTACGTAACAGGTTAGCACACCTGACATGGTTGTTTGAACCACAAAATTATCAATTTTATTTCCAAATCTTAACAGATTTGTCATGACTGGCAGAAGCAACCATCCCTGTCACCGGTGATTGTGCTAGAGCAGATATCACACACTCATGAGCTGGAATTGTCATACATTTATTCTCAGTCATGTTCCATAGCTCCAATGACTGCAAAGCATCAATGAATCAAATAAAAACATGTTTTCAATTACACGATATATTGCAAATTATGTTCCATTAAGTCGACCAATGTATTTAACTAGATGTTTCAAACGAAAAATTAGAAGAAAAAAAAAAAAAAAAAGGTGCCTTTCTCTGAGAGCATCCAGATGCAAAACCATATCAAAACTAACTTTAATCATATACATTAATTCGGTACTGTTGCAATCATATTTTCCTTGTCTTTTCACTTGCCATCTTATGTGCGATCAGGGCTCTAACCTGAATTTCCTTGTTTGTGTCAATCTTATCTTCAATCTCACAATATTTTGTACAGTATTTTACCCAGTTGAGTCAGCATAACAACAAACCAAGCCCTCATCCCAAAACTTCTGAAGGAAACTACTATAATCTCCTAGGTTTCCTACATAGCTTCTCATGGAACAGTAAAAACTTGCAGCAGCACCTTTTCATCTTGACATTAAATATACTTTCATGCATCACAAAGTTATTAAAAGTGTATGTTAGTAAGAGGAGGGAAGGAAGTAAGGGGTTTAATTCCATGTAGGTAACGTTAAAGTGTGTGACATGATGTAACGGCGAAACTACATGAATTTCTACATGCGTGCTTGTGTGGGAGCATGAAAAGCAACAGAGGGATTTGGCCATAATATAGAGAGAGAGTGAAAACTACATGAATGAGTAAGAAGGATCTTAAAGGAAGGAGAGGTAGATTTCTACCAAGGCCTGTATTTCTTTTTCTGCTTCTGCTTCTAAGTTATCACCAATTGAGGGTTAATGATACTGTTATCAGTGGCAGGAGCAGGAGACAGGAGTTTATGTATACTGTCATGAGCCAACTCTCTAAAATGCATAAGTGGGTAGATAAAAGGAACATGATTCATTTTACTTCTCTAACATGTCCTCTCACATGAGTCTATTTGGCTTGAATTGTACACAATGCCCAGGACCACCTTGTGCTTTTAATACAATATTTTAAAGGGGACAAGGATCAACTTCGATATAGATCAAACTATAAACTAGTATCATGTGATTCATTAGAATCTCTAGCATCCATGTACCATTGTACCAAGGGTAGTTTGCGACCCAAAACACTCAGGAGCATTGCATATTTACTCTAGTTTAGAGACGGAGGAAGAGAAGAAGCGGAAGAACACATTAGAACCCAGGGTATGAAAAGTGCAAAAAGCACAGCATCACTGAAGACTGAAAAGCAATGAGAGAGACAGGCTTCTCCACCATTTATGATCTCATTTGATTTTGATATTTTTGAACTTGAGCTTCATGGTAATTTTAGTGTTTACTACTTGAATGCTATTGTCATTATTTTGAAAGTTATGAATAGCAATCCAACCCTAAACGAATTTCAATGCAAAATAACAAATGAACTATGTATAACGTCTTATACTGCTTATGAGGAAAAAATTCATACCATGTACTAAACCATACCACAAAGGCACAAACCATGTTACACTACTCTAGACAAATTGAACCACAAACCATACCCTAAACGAATTTCAATGCAAAATAACAAATCAACTATGTATATCCTCTAATACTATTTATGAGGAAAATTTTCGTACCATGTACTAAACCATACCACAAAGGCACAAACCATGTTACACTACTCCAGACAAATTGAACATAGAGGCTCTAATACCATGTTCATGAAACCAACTCTTCCATAAGGTTAAGTTGTTAAGCAAAAAAATAATAAAGGCTTAATTGCACTTTTGGTCTTCCAAGGGGGGGGGGGGGGGGGGGGGGGGGGTAAACAACATAGCTTGGTATGCACAAATATACCTGGTATCCTCCAATAACCAAGAGAGTGGAGTAGCTTGGGTGAAAAACACAAGAATGAAACATGTTTCCATTGAAATTAAGTTCATGAATGCACTCCCCAGATGCAAGTGACCACACTTTGACAGATTCTTGACTCACAGATGCCAAGTAATCTCCATTTGTATCCCAACAGACACAGTGGACCTCTGCAGAGTGTCCCTAGAAATACATCAAATCATAATTATTACAAGATATAATAATAAAAAAATAGAGCAGAAAAATTTTATTATTTTCTTTGGATTTCTGAAGTTTGGGTGTCCTTGTTTACACCTGAAATGTGTGCATCTGCCTGTCAGTCTCAACATCAAAGAGAGACACAACACTGCCACTTGCTGCAGCCAGAAGGTGACCAAGCCTTGGCTGAAACCTCACCTGTGTAGAACCTCCCTGCTCGATTAATTTAATATGGTTCAGAATAGAGAGAATACGCCTATTTCATAATATCTTGATAACTAAAGTAAATTTTGTACGTGACCTTAAAAACACGAGTGCAAGAATATTGGCTAATATTCCAGAAGCGAATCTCATTGTTATTGTCACAAGAACAGAAGAGTTCATTTTTCTTTGGATGGAAATCAAGGGACACCACATGTGAAGTATGACCACTATATGCCTGTAAAGAAAAGGTTGGCTGCAAAAGTAATAGTCAAACGTAAGTCCCAGTAGCATGTAAACTACCACTTAAAAGATACTATTGTTTACAGTGCAAGGGCTATAAGATTTCACACCTAATTTCATGTACAGGCCCAGCACCAAATGATAAAACTTTAAAAATAAAAACAATATATTTCATATAGAGCAACACATATCCTTTCAAAAAAGGTTTTATCCATGAGGTAAAAAAGAAAACTTCTAAAGAAGGACACCCAAACATTCAACAATAACAATAACCAAACCAGATCCTACTAATTGATTATTTCTTATTTTGGACTAGGGGTTCAAACTTCAACCTTCTGGAAAGGTGGCATCCACATGACTAAGCCATCAATCTAATTGCCAACGAAGAGCTCCAACTTCCAAAATATAACTTTCCAAAAATACCAGGGTTTCTCTATTACCATATTTCCAAGTTTATTAATCATTGGTCAAGAAACAGTGGTTTTAGTGAAAGCTGTGCATCTTGGCTTGCACACATATCTCTTATTTAGTTAATAGTTATTTATAGTATAATTAGAATCAATCAAGGAGCTAATCACTGACCAATTTTAGCAGTCACCATAATTACAATCAACTACCTATTTATAAATGTGCAAAATATACTATTATTTTAACTACTGATATATAGGATCAACATCCATAATATTGAACACAAGAACTAATGAATTATATTTTGAATCTGTTGGAGCTAGGCCAACATTGACAAATAATTAAAATCAAGACTTTCATACAATCTCTTTTAGTTGTTGACTCAGAAACCTGAAAATAAACAACCCTTTCCATGACATAAAATGATATCAAGTGTTAGTATTAGTAACGGTTGACAGAGAGGGAGAGAATAGAGAACATAGGTTGAAAACTGTCTCAAGTACACCATGGACTCAATTAACAAAATTACATAATGAGTACAATATAATTATCGCAAGGAGATCTACTTATTCCAAGAGTATTATTAAGCTTCCACTTAAGAAGATTTTATGGAAATTGAATTTGACAAATCCAATCATTAGATGAGAGTTTTAAGTGGATCAAGTGTACAAAATTTCAAAAAATTTAAATCTTCTTGATGCTTTATCAATTAACTTCATTTTAATGGATATTTTACTCTCTAAAATATAAGTAAATGTTCGTTATAAGATTAGATACCAATGAATGTTTAATTTATCTAAAATTTGGTATGTGTGATCACCAAGATAATATCAAAAGATTCACATTCTATAAAAAAAAAAAAAAAAAAGCTAGTAAGCAAAATAAATATTCAAGACTTACACTTATTCGTGGAGTAGGAGGTTTTTTTCATTTTTCCAAATTACTATATTACTATATTTTCACAATGCACTGAACCTAGACATAATATAGTTTCTAACAGTAACCAAAACTATAATCCCCATGGGGAGGGCATTACATTTAATAGAAAGCAGATCTTAGTCTCATACCAAGGACAGACAAGGAAAGGTCTGCATTAACAGTCAAAAGAGAATAACAAGTAAAAAGGGATTTACATCTGCAGCATCCCACAGCCGCACAGTTGTATCAAATGAAGATGTTGCCAACTGAGTTGAATTTGGTCTGAAGCGAACATCAGTAATAATAAGACTGTGTTCCTCCGGAGTGCTTTCTGTTTGCAGTGTCTCCATGTTCCACAGAACAACCTAATAACAAGGAGAATAGGATGAGAATCCATATCTTTAACACAATAAGGGTCAGTTCACAATGGAGGTAAAAAAGAGGGTGAAAATTTTATTTATTTGTTTTAAACTTTAATAATAATAATAATAATAATAATAATAATAATAATAATAATAATAATAATAAAAGAGTATTAAAAATTGACATGAATCTTTCCCTCCCATTTTTGTTCTCATACTAAACTGATAATAAAAGTAATTTTCTGATAAGATCATTATTTATATTATCTTTAGATAGACCAGCAAAACACACCAACATGACAACACCAGATGGAGAGAACAAAAGCATGAATTTTGTGCAATTCAAATTCAGAAACAATGCAACACTTATTTTTTCACTGCAAGATAGCCACCTTCTTTGAAGTAACCTTTTCCAGATTTTTAAGAGCACTAGGTGCGTTCCTCTATTTTTCAAGAGCTTCTGTAGATTCATTTTTAAAGTTTTGGCAATACTAGGGAGGCCAAAATATCCTGATGGTGTTGAACCCTTGCTATTATCTAGTGCATTTGGTGGGAGCTCAATACACTAATCTTTAGGGTTTCTCCTTGCCTTTGAATCTACTTTGGTATAGGGTTTTGTTCTTAACTTTGTTATGGTTTTCTGCACATTAGCACTTTAAATGGTGTTGCTATCACCCACAAGCAAGCAATTTCAAAGTCTTTTTTGTTTCTTATTACTGTTTTGGTTGTTTTAGTCTTTTCATATCTTCATCTTGAGGATACCTTATCATTGGCCCAGGTGTACCTCTCTTTTCTTTAGCAATACTATTAAATAAAAGTTATCATAACTAACATATATAAGTCAGCTTTATATTTTGTTTATTCATAATTGTATCTAAAAATGAAAAATAATAAAAATGAAAAGGATGAGTGCCTAATAGGAGCAAACAGTTATCACATCAATAGGAAATCACTAACTGCACCTGATTCCTGTGCTTTGAAATGCATCAAATAATTTAAATATGTAATTAATCTTGTTAAGTTTTAATATGGAAAAAAAAGGAAGATCTTTAATTTACATTTCACCAGCATATATATAATTGGTTCTGTTGGTGTCTTATAACTGTGTTGAAGCTGTTAAGTTAAAGAATGAAATCCATTCTACCTTCTTGTCATGTCCAGCACTAGCTAATAATTTCCCATCTGAAGAGAAATGACAGCAAACAACTTTGCTGTTGCTTTTGCGTATGGAACCAACTTCACTGAAGGAAAAGCCTGAAATGAAAGCAGTACAGCCAGCAACCTGGTCAATGTGAATGGTAAAAATTTATAGATGCATAAGAACATCAGATTACCTTTAGAAGCATCTGTAGCATGCTCAGAAGGGTTCCGTTTTAATGTGCCAAACAAGTCCCTTCCATCACCATCATCCTGTGAGAGAAATGATTCCACATTATCCTCTAAGGAGCCAACATCTCCAAAATGTTCCATGTCATCCTGCAACTAAAAGGAAATAAATTATCAAGATTCAAGAACTAATTATCATCTGTAACTTAAGAAGATTCAGCAGATGATATAAGGCAGTGAAACAAACAAACAAAAAATCTAATGATACAGTGCTTAAGTTTTTAAGTATTGTATTCATTGGCAAATCAAGAATATTACATACACATTGCCAAAATTAGTAATATATTTATTGTAATTCATGTCCAGAGAATGAATGTTAGCAACTGCAGCATATACAATAAATATGTTGTTCAAAATCCACCATATGGGAATCATAAGAGTAATTAAGTAACATTACTATTATATAATTCAAGTATCTTTACCATCAACTATGAAGCATTCTCAAGCTGTTCTAGCATAATCACTAAGAGAAAATATTCTGAGTAACAATCATTAGCCAACAATGGAACAATACCTGTAGTCTCATAAGGGTACTTTAATAATTAATAATTAGTATGAAAATCAATACTATATTTTTTTTTTTACAACAAATGTTTTATTTGGAAGCAACGTATGCAAGTGAAGTAGATTACATGTTCCTCACGTAATACAAGTTATAAAATTATCAATTTGATTTACCAGCTGATTTGTGGAAGATGCAAGACCACCTGCTCCATCAGTACCATACATGATCAAACCTTTGGATACACCAGCAACATTCTGCAAGTTACCCGCCATAGCAACTCCATCACCGGGAGTATGAGTCGATGGAGTTGATGGCTGAGAATTAGAAGGGCCAAGTGTATTTCCTGTACCAGTACTGTTGGCAGGTCCTGAAGATGTAGGCCCCTTCCGTTTCCGATTATTCTAAAACATGGTTGGCAAATGGTCATTACATGCAAGAGAAGAATTTAAATAAAAACTGCTAGCCTATATAACTAAGACTGATATCATCTTAAATAAACATAAAAGCAAAACCTGCACCAATTGTTGTGGGTGCAAAGGATCCTGTTGTTGCTGGGAGGTGGATTGTTGGATCTGTGGCATGTTGATCTGCATAAAAACACAAAATAATCATATTAACAAAGAGAAGAAATGAATTGTTATAAAACCAAAATGGATCTCTTATATCAAACTTTTATCAACAAAATTTTCTATTAGGTGGAGTAACCAACTATAATGTAATAATTCCTTTAAAAAAAAAAAACTATAATGTAATAATTACAGGTTCCTTTAACTTTTCACGAGGCTAGAGCATATCAGACAGACAGAAACTCTAATCGGTTCTAGAATGTGTCACTCCAGTAGTTAGTGCAACTAATTTCCAATTGTTTCAATCGAATCTGTGCCATGCTACATTACATGGCTACAAAGAATATCTATTTTTCAGAAAAATGAATAATTGACTACTTTAGAAAACTATGTTGAGTTAATTATTTTAGGAAATATTCTTTAACAAAGTGTATCCCTAGAATTAGGCTCATTCAAAAGTATTTTTTATTTTGATAAAAAAATCCCACAAATCATGGAATAATGACTCTAGTTTCATTCTTTTTCTTTTAGGGTTGTTGCTGAGTATATCTAACCCATTTGTCTATCTTCTGAATTGCGAATAATATTCCATATTTTTCAATTTCATAGATGGTCACAGCAGTTCAGATATGGGACTGCCACTGTTTTCACAGAAGCGATCTGAATGCCTTCTCAGTCATACTATAAACAAGAGCCTCCACTATGTAAATTAGACACATAAAATCCATCCTATGTCTCCCATTCTCTCTTTCTCAATATGGTATCTAGAGCCTGACTAGAGGCACCGCCACTGTATTGGTCCTGCCACCTCAATCAGACTCCTTTTCTGCTGGTGACCACACCACTGACATTGCTTCTCACAGATTGGCCTTTCCCAACAGCCCCGTCATGACTGAACTATCACACTCTCACATACATACCAGCTCCTGTTGTGTGTTTTTCACATTGTCACTTCCAATCAAGCAGGGCAGTGCTTCCAGTGGCCATTTCTCTTGCATTTGCATCACCTGACTCATCTCTCTCTCCCCATTCAGGATCTGTGCTCACTTTGTCAATTTGGGTTCATGCCTCACTATTTGGCATTTTTTGGCATTGTTCACAGCATTTTCTCTCTTCTCCGGTGACCAATGGCAAGTTCTACCCCTCCCAAAGCTTATGCCTCCATTTTCACCATGTCACTGCCCCACTCTCTACTAACAATTTGGATGGGAGCAATTATGATTTTTGGGCCTCTAACATCAAACTTTGGCTTAAGGGCAAGTTTATGTTGACCATCATACCACGATGGAGGAATCTGTGGCTGACAATGACCATTCTAAGTGGAGTAAGATTGACGCTGAGCTTTGTAGTGTCATCAATTCCACTATTCATCTTTCTCTGAAGCAGATTTTTCATTCTTGTGAAATGTGGGTCAGTTTGGGAGCAGGCTAAGGCTGTTTACACCGATGACACTTGACGCCTTTATAGGGTTCACCAAAACCTCAGTCATTGCACCTTGATGGCTTGATGGCATGATGTTTAAATATTTGGGTAGAGTGAGTGTTTTTCTCCACGACTTCAATGAACTTCTGTCCTTGCCAAGGAACTGGAGCAATGACAGAAATTCTTTATGTTATTGGCTTCATATGGGTTACCTACCAAGTATTCCATCTTCATGATCAAATTTTGGGCTCTCCCACAATACCCACCATGAACTCTACCTGGTCCACCATGCTGCATGTCCCAGCCAAATCACCTACTAATGTGGACGTGGCTTCTGCCTTAATTGATTCATCTACCTTGGTCTCTCAGCGGTGATTGTGATCAGTCCCTTAAACCAGTAAATCATGTCTCAAGTGTGACCACTATCACAAAGTCATACATATTGTTAACAGGTGCTATGCATAAACAATTGCCCCCCTTGAACTACTAATGTAGCACAAGATGCTCCATCTGCTCCCTCTCAGCCCACTTCCTTGACTTCTACTCCTTAGGCACCACTAGCTATCCTTCCTGTTTTCCTCAAGTGGTACAAGGATCGCCAAACCTCTTGTTCCATTGCTTTTATTGTACACACTAGTAATTCCCTTCCTAGTCCCTCTCATTCTACATCCCTTGGTCCATGGGTCCTAGATTCTAGGACTATTGATCACATCACCGGTAATAAGTCCCTTTTTCTGCACTCTCTCTACTTCGAGTTATTTACCTTCAATTACAATGACTAATAGGTCCCAAAAACTGTCTCAATAACTTGGTACTGGTCATCTCTTTCTCTCTCTCTATTGATAATGTCCTTTATATTCCTTGGTCTCCCTTTAACTTATTATCCATTAGTTGCCTCTTTTTCTTGATTGTGTCATTTCATTCATAAAGACTCTATTTTGTTGATGGACCAGAGTTCATGGTGGATGGTTGGCATCGGATGAAAGCCCCGTGGGCTTTATCAACTTCAAACCTCTTCTCAAACTGGTTCGGTGGACTCTCCTCTTCTTATCCATGCTCAGTTGGGTCATCCTAGTTTTCATACAGCAAATGGTGTTGAGTCTCTCCAAATTATCTACTGTCTTGTGAGTCATGTCAATAAGGAAAACATGTTTGTAGTTCTTTTTAAAGTCATGTAAGTAGTTGAACTGCATCTCCTTTTATTTTAGTTCAATATGATGTTTGGATCCCAATTGTACAGTGTCTACTTTGGAATCAAAATATGGTCACCTTTACTGATGACTATTATCGTACTTGATTTTTTTAATGAAAAATCGACCTTAGTTGTTTTCTATTTTTTTTTTTTATCCTTTTACTAAGAAATAAAAAATCAAATTTTGTCCCCATTTGCCTTTACGTAGTGATAATGCTTGTGAATATCTTTCTCAACCATTTCAAAATCTTATGGCCTCACATGACATTCTCCACCAAACATCTTGTACTTTAATGCTTGTGCTTAGACATCTTTTAACATCAAGAGTGTCAAGTATCATTCTTTAGGGGAGAGTAGAAAAGACACTCATGAAAAAGTACTATAATCTAATCAATTGGGTGGATATTTGTTCATATGAAGACATAACCGACAGAACATCCATAAACACAGCAAGACCTTTTAAAGCTCAAGACAACATTAGCATAAAGTAAACTCATTGATTTAAATCATGTAAATTGTTCTAGCTTTATCACATTCATGTAACATGAAATCATGAATAGAAGATAAATGTTACCTTAGATGAAGTAGATTGCATTGGAGAGCCTATTGATCCATCATTTGCAATTGATTGACCATCTTTAGCATTCAAACTTCCCCTAGCTAATCCCCTTAATCGTTGTGGATCCATATCTCCATAAACTGGAGAATTGCCAATATTTCCTTGTGCCTGTACCTGTGCAAGGAGCTGTTGTTGTTGTTGTTGCGGCAAAAGCTGAAACTGATTTGCACTCTGAAGGAGAGGCTTCTGAACTGGTGCTCCAAAACCACCAGGACGAATTTGATCAATGCCCTAGATCATATTACAATTCATAATTCAATTAAAATGGATCAGATATATTGCTAGATATCTAAACAAAAAGTGAATTCAAGGCTCATAGGAGAACTTACAGTTAAAGGCCATCCTTTCAATGTGAGACTACCAACTCCTGGATTCAATCCTGAAAAGGGAGAAGAGAATATTGAAACCAAGCAATATGATTAGCCAAAGAAAATGCATATTAATTACATGAACCTCATCAAACATGATATAAGAAAATGATCTTGAAGAACTTTATGTAAAACAAACCAGTGCAGAAACCCCAAACTGTGAAAAGAATAATAAACTAGACTACCATACAAAGTTGTCAAACTCAAAAGTTTACGTAAATTGGTGGAGCTTCCGTAGACTCAACTCATAAACTTGTAAGATTACGAGTTTATCTATTATTAAAAAAACCTATTAATGACATATATGCATAACATAATACTCGTAACACAACAATAATTCAACATTTCAACTTCCATGATAGAGAAAGTAGCAAATCACAATAATAAAATGTGATATTAAATAATATCAAACTGAACACCAAAAAATAATACATAAATCATAACATAACTTCCTACAATGAAAACATTTCAAAAAAGAGTTAATTTCTTCAAATCATTTGAGCCCTAGTAAAATGTTACATTTATGTTGGCTTCAAAAATGTATGAGCAGCATAAAACACTGTTACTGTGGGGTCATTGGGGACAAAAATTACATTTGATTTCAAACTCGTTAACTCGGTCCTTGACTCAAGAGTTCAGGCAAGTTTACACCAATTTGACAAGTTCACCCGAGTTTAACCAAAAAAGAGGTTGACAACAAGTAAACTCATTTTTTCTACCTAGACTCATGAACTTGTAAGAGTCTTCAAGTTAACTTGAGAGTTTGACAGCAATGGTACTGTTGACGACAGGATCTTTATTTTAGGAGATTCATTCCAGATTTCCAGATTGTAGGAGGTCTATTCCAGATTTCCAGCATTAAACAGATCTAATATTGATTCTCTTTTGTACAGCTAGGAGAATATATTTTTTAGGATCTTCTGTATATTCTTTCCTTTTTTAGTTTGCCACCAATTAAAGGAGAATATCTCCCCTGATTGTTAGACCTAAATTAGTGTATAGCTATTGACCTAAATCCCTATTACGACTGCCTTGTAATCAATCATTCATAGTGAAATACAATTATTTTCTAGATGGTTTTATAGCTCAATTAAGCTATTCTTGATTTTAGACACTTTCATCAGCCCACACATGGAGGGCGACAAACCAGAGGGAGCATCCAAACCAGATACTGGTATTCCATCCATGACCAGCTCAATTGAAGGACCTACCCTTCCTATCACAGGCCACAAACTGAATGGCCAAAACTTCATCCAATGGGCAAGATCAGTTCAAATATTTCTCCAAGGGAAAAGAAGAGTATATCATGGGGGCAGCCTCTAATGCAACTCCGCAAGGAGCAGATGGAAATTCTGCAGAAATTACTTAGCAGACTATGCAAGAAGCTGGAAAGAACATTGGTACAGCAACTGTAGCACAAACAGGTAATTTTTTAACTGCTTTAAATGCCAGTCAAAGAAGAACGAACTCATGGATTGTAGATTCGGGAGCCACTAATCACAGACTGGAGACATTACGGTATTTGAAAAAAACTTTCCTTGTCAAAATAACTCTACAGTTCAAATAGCTGATGGCACACTCTCAAGTGTTATTGGTAAAGGCTATGTTGTTATCTCAAAGGATATAACCCTAGACTCTGTTCTTTATGTTCCTAAACTAGATTGTAATTTTCTATCCATAAGCAAACTGACAAAGGATCTCAACTGTATTACTAAGTTTCTACCAAATTTGTGTGAATTTCATGCTTTGGAATCGAGGAAGACAATTGGCAATATTGACGAATGTGCAGGACTCTACCTCCTTCGAGTTGATGACTCAAGGAGTAAATCCAAAATTAATACTTGTGCAGTAACTTATGTAAGTAATGGAAAGGAAAATTTTATTATGTTGTGGCACTAGCAATTGGGCCATCCAAGTTTCATGTATTTGGAAATTAGTAGTCAATAGCGGTTGGTGCAGCTGCTATAGCGGTGAAGCAGAGCAGAGCAGCTGTGTGCCGCTATGCAAATGCTGTTGTGTCTCAGTTCGTGATGCAGTTGGAGTGGCCACGATAGCGGCGCAGTGGGCGGCCACAATCCCACTGGGCGTTTTTGTGTCCGCCACACTGAAGACCCCCATGAAATCCCCAAAATACCCTCACTTTTTAATCATTAATTAGGGTATTTTGGGGTTTTGACATGCTTTTTTAGGTTAGCTTCTGGAGAGAAACTCTTCTCTCCAGTGCAACGTCTTTCTTTCTCTGGCCTAACATTCTAACTTCTCTCCTACACCCGCACACGTTTCTTCCTTCTCCGGCGACCATTCTGGCAAAAGGAAACACTCTGTTTCAGTTTCCTTCTCTTTTTCTTTTCTTATTCTTTTCTTTTCTCTGTTTTTCACTTTTTCTTAATCTTATTCTTTAATATTTACTCGTTTTTTCCCATTGTTCACTGTTTACAGTTTTTTTCTTATTCTTTCTGCTTTTCTTATTATTCTTTATTTACTCTTTTTTCCCCCTCTTTGTTCTCCATTTACTTGTTTTTTTTTCTTATATTTATTCCTTTTTTATCTTATTCTTCCTCTATAATTCTATACTTTTCTTTTAATTCTTATTCTTTATTTACTATGAGTTTTTATTATTAATGATGACTAGTGAATGAATTTTAAGTATTTTTTCTATTTTTGAGCTTCTATATATATATATATATGGTATTAATTATTTATTATTTAATATATATATAAAAAATATTAAAATAGTGGTCACCCCAGTATTCGCTATCCCGCTATCCCATTTTTGGGATTGGCCACTTCACACCGCTATCTAGGACTGACTACTATGGGAAAAGATGTTTCCAATGTGAGAAGTTTCCAATGTGAAGTATATCAAATGTTTAAACATGCTCAAAGAGCTTATCCTGCTCAACCATATAAACCTTCTCAACCTTTTTCCTTATTCCACAGTGATGTATGGGGACCCTCAAGAATCAGTAACATAACAGGCTCTAGATGGTTTGTCACCTTCGTTGATGATCATACGAGAGTCACATGAGTATTTCTCATGAAATAAAAGTCAAAAGTGGGAAGAATATTTGTAAACTTTCACAACATGGTGCAAACACAATTTCAGACTAGCATCCAGGTATTTCGAACTGACAAAGGTAGAGAGTACTACAACTCTATTCTAAGATCTTATCTCCAAAAGCATGGAATCATACATCAAAGTTTGTGTGTAAATGCCCCGCAATAGAACAGGACTGTTGAAACCCGACATCGATTGGAGGTCACAAGATCACCCATGGCCACCAATGTGCCATCCCAATTTTGGTGAGAAGTTGTACTTTCTGCAACCCACCTGATCAACAGAATGCCATCTCGGGTTCTGAACTTCAATACCCGACAATTTACCTTCAAGCTCTCTACCCAACCACCTGAGCTTTCACTTTAACCCTTCCTAAAGTGTTTGAATGTTCAACCTTTATACATAATCATCAACCTCACTCCAGCAAATTAGATCCCAAATCCATAAAATGCATCTTCCTAAGCACCACAGTGACCACACCAAGAAGGGTATAAATGTTATTCACCTTCAACCAAAAAATTCTACCACACCATGGATGTGACATTCTTTGAAAACCAGTCTTATTATCCCAAAGTTGCAATTCAAGGGGAGAAAACAATAGCCCAAGAAGAATTCGAACTTTGGGAAATTGGAGAGATGGAGACAATCAAGATTAACTTAGCACCTACCATTGCACCAGCAGCAGCACCTACTGCTCTAGTTGAAATCCAAATGGCTGAACCAAATGAACTAGATTCAAATTCTCCCGGTGCATAAGAGAATCCTACTGCACAAGAAATCAAAGAACTTCATGTTTACTTAAGGAGACAAAAAACTTGGAAGGAGTTAGAATTTGACACAACTCTAAAGCAAAGTTTAGAGTATGACCAGACTCTGGAGCTTCTTGAAACACACCCAGGTAACTTTGTACCTAATTCTGAAGTTGATCCTTTAAATACATTAATTCAAACTTATGGATCTTAACGTGCCCATTGCCTTGAGGAAGCGGGTGAGATCTTGTACTCAGCACCCTATTGGAAAATGTGTCTTATGGAAAACTCTTAGAATATGGGTTTTGGGTCTAATTCAACCCTACAAAACCGACCTGTAAGGTGAAGGTTGCCCCTACTTATATACACTACTTTGACCTTATCACTAGTCGATGTAGGACTAAACCACCACCCTTGAGGCTACAATTAAGGCAAAGCCCCCGACTAGGGGGGACCGCAATTAAGGTAGCTTTCCAACACTCCTCCTCACGCCCAAGACTTCCAGCTTGGAACATGGCAAATGCAGGTGGCCCAACAATGGATTTAGGATAGACTCTGATACCATTTTAGAATGTGGTTTGGGCCTAACTCAATCCTATAAAACCGACTTGTAAGTTGAGAATTGCCCCCCACTTATATACTATATATTGGCTATATCACTAGTCAATATGTGATCTCCAACACACCCTCCTCACACCGAGGACTGGACATCTCGCGCGTGAAGTTTGCAAGACTGGACATCTGCGAGCAGTTCGATAACAACCCGATAGCGGGTGGCCCGATAGGCCCAACAACAATCGCTAAGATAGGTTCCAATACCATCTTAGAATGAGTTTTGAGCCTAACTCAACCCTACAAAACCAGCTTGTAAGGTAAGAGTTACCCCCCACTTATATATACTACTTTATCACTAGCCAATGTGGAACTAAACCACCACCCTTGAGGCTACAATTAAGGCATCCCTAAAGAGGCTGCAACTAAGGTGGGCTAGGGAGGACCTCTCTTAACTATCATAGGCTACAAAACTTTTGTTACCTCTCTTAACAGCATTCAAATACCTAGAGATATTCAAGAGGCACTTCAAAAGCCAAACTGGGCAGCTGCAGTAACAGAGGAAATTCAATCAAATATGCTGATGGAAGTGTCAACAGGTACAAAGTGGCAAAGGGGTTCACCCAATCATATGGGGTTGACTATGAAGAAATGTTTGCACCAATAACCAAACTTAACTCAGTCCAAGTCATCCTATCTTTGGCTACAAATCTGGACTGGCTGTTGCACCAACTAGACATTAAAGAACGTCTTTCTAAATTAGAAGAGGAAATCTACATGAAAAATTTCACCAGGGCTCGAATCATCTGAAACTTTAAGCAAGGTGTGCAAGCTCTGTAAGTCCTTATACGGTCTCCACGGTCTCAAGCAATCCCCCCAAGCTTGGTTTGATAAATTGATTCGAGTAGTCAAAAAAAGATGGGTACATACAATGTCAAATAGACCACCCTATATTTGTCAAACACTCTTCAGATGGGAAGTTAACCTTGTTTATAGTTTACGTTGATGATATAGTCATCACAATAGGGGATGATTGGGAACAAATTGACCAATCTGGGTATGATAGATATCTATCGCCCAACTTGAGGGGGAGTGATGGCAACAGGATCTTTATTTTAGGAGATTTATTCCAGATTTCCAGATTTTAGGAGATTTATTCCAGATTTCCAGATTTTAGGAGATTTATTCCAGATTTCCAGCATTAAACAGAATCATCTGATATTGATGGAGTCTGCTTGATACAGCTAGGAGAATATCTTTTTTAGGATCTCATATATATGCTTTCCTTTTCAAGTTCGCTGCCAATTAAAGGAGAATATCTCCCCTGATTGTTAGACCTAAATTAGTTTACAGCTATTGACCTAAATCCCTATTAATATGCCTGCCTTGTAATCAATCATTCCTAGTGAAATACAATTATTTTCAAGAGGTAGCATGTTTTGTTGCCTGTTTTACATGGTGGAAATTCAAATTTATTTTAAATTCATCTCATCTTTAAATTGCTTTTTCTCCTGTACTGATTTTACACCTGCATTTGCAATTCCAGGCTTTGACTGCATTCCTCCCTGCCCGTAAATTGATGAAGGATCCATAGGCAAGGATCTCTGCATGGTACCCATGTTGACTTCAGGTTTGATATCCTGCTGAGGGAAAAAAAAGAAAAGAGAAATCAGCACTATAATCTATAGAGAGAAGAAAGGAAGGAAAGAAGGAAGTGAATGCAGATGAAGACTGAGCAGTAGAAGCACATACAGGGGTTTGCTGAGTTCGAGCCTGGATTTGCTGCAAAGCTGCCGTCACACTTCCTGAATTTCCTTGAACCATCTGACTGTTTGGGGAAAAGGCACAAAATTTATAAACATGAACAAGACTATCATATTTCAAGTTAAATAAAAGTTACCAATGATATTACCCCGGATGATTTGTTGATTTCAAAAGGGCCATTCTAGCATCTAAAAGTGGTTGGGATGTCTCTGTATCCATGGGGTTAGAGTGCTTCATCCGCTCCTCATACATTTTTGCAGCCAAAGCACTGGCAGTAGATTGCCCAAGCACTCCTTCTGAAGTGATAGCATTTACAGGACCTCCAAGGGGAGGATGATTAGGATCCCTCCTTTGCATTTGAGCTTGACGAATTAATTGCAACTGCTGCATTGTCAGTTGCTGTTGTTCTTTTGCTTTATTCTGTTGTGCCTGCAAGTCATCAAAAAAGGGAAGGCAATTACTCTAACTGTTATAAATATTATCAATAAGCTACCAATTAGGTGAAAATTTTAAGCTATCAGTGAAGGCTCATGGATGATTTTCTATCTGGTACCAAAACCAAAGGAAGAAAAGGGAGGTACCTCTAAATATGCTGCAGCAGTCTCAGAATGTTTCTCATTTGTCCTCGCAATAAAAATATCCCAGAAAACAGACCACCACTCAAAAAGAAAACCTCCAGGAGCATCAATTGCTGCAATTGCAGAGTGTTAACTATAATCAATTGCTGTATAACTACCTCAAAAATCTCCCCACCCAGGAGATGTACACAAACATTGTACAAAACCTTTGAATCAGGGCATTCCAAAAATGTCACAAGAGGAGGTGGGGCACTGACTAATCATTTAATCATTTAATAAAAATAACTAAATAAGGGAAAAAAAGTAATTAAGAGCATTAATCTGCCACATTAATTATCCCTCACCTACTGGATCAGGAGAAACCTTCCCTTCTGTCATGAATGCTTTAGCAGTGTTATGCAACTTTTTCTTCACCAAATAATCATAAATATAAACATCAAGCCTAGCAGCAAAACGGAAAAAACCACGATATAAATAGTAAGAACTCAAAGTAAAACAATAATAACCATTAAATGCAATCGGTTACACGGATCAATCAACTCCATTGGCTCCATCAAACATAAACTACTTCACTTACATCTTATCTGCTTCCCAATTACTCTGCGCCATGATTTCCCGGTCAGAAGCAAAATTAACTGCCGAATTTCACAATATATCAAACAAACAAATTCAACAAAGTCTAGAAACAAGCAAAAGCAAAATTAACCGAATCACAAAAAACTGAAAAGTAACAGAATGCACGTGAATCGTGAAGAAACCGACCTCAAAACGCCACAAATAGATGGATCAAACTCGCACATTACCAATCCGAGGCTGCATGCACCAACGATCACCGCCGACGAAGAATCGCGCTCAATTTCGGAAACCGCAAATCACGAACAGTCGTCGCGTCCGATTCAGGAAAACGGAGCCACTCATGGATGGAAATCACGTGAATTCCGCTACCTCCGCCACTGAATCGAAGAGAGAGATCAAAAGAGGAGAGAGGAGAAAGAGAAATTAGGGTTCGTGACGCAGTGACAGTGAGGACCAGTTGAGTTTGAAACTATGAACTGGTTCCAACAAGCTTTTCAACTGTGTGAGTTATGGTGAAAGATGAAAGAGTTTGAATGAATGAAGCTCCGAAGCTGAGGCTCGTTAATGAAACCGAAGCTGAGATGGAGGTTCCGGCGTAGAGCGAGCTTCCGTACAGGAGTATTGATTAATATACAGCTTAGAAAATCTAGATCGGGCAACTTTTGGATTATGCGTATTGACCGTTGATTACGAAGATGGACACGTGGACGGCTGATATTAAAAGGCGGTGGTTCCCATCCACTATGGAGTGTGAAGTATGAACATGTATAGTGCATGATCTCAAGAGACAGGTACGTAAGTTTTTATTCATCTCATAAGACAGCGTGTCTGTTAGCAAAGAGAAAAAGATAATTAATAAAAAAAAAAAAGTTTTAATGGTAATGCACTCATAATATAATTTTATACTGTCATTCAATCACAAATCACCATTGATATGACTTTTAAGATGATAATTTTATAAAAGTTAACAAACTTATCAGTTACCAAACATGGTGGAGGTGTGATTAGATGACAGTGTAAAATTGTTTTACACTGCAAGTGCATAGCCCTTTTCCTCTAAGAAAAAAAATATAAGGAGGGATATAAAATTTATTCATGATCTTAAAACTATTTTACATTATCAGTGTATAGTCATTTTTACTCTAAGAAAAAAATATAAGGATGGATATAAAATTTGTCCATGATCTTATTGGAATTTAAATAGTAAATAATCTAAACATTTTTTACAAACTCATTGTAGTCGGGGAATTTCTTGGTTGTGCCGGATAATTTTTTGACAATTAGATAAGTTACACAAGAATTTTTTGGAACGGATTATGTAATGTGGATTAGAGACTCTCTCTCCACGCCCAACACTCCCATTAAGCAGAAGCAAGAATTTGTCGTGTATGCTTTTACGTGGTTAATCGCGTTAAAGAATTGAAAGCAAACATGTGCTAAAATTTAAGGAGAAAATTTGTTTGAATTAATTTTATGATTTTTTAGGTCATTATCTAATTGGTTCAATTACAAATTTAAATCAATCTATATATATATAACCATTATATTACTATAATTGTATAACTATTATATTATATAACTATATAACTATTAAAGTAGAGACAATCCTATTTGGTTTCCACATTTTTTTTTTCTCATTTTACCCTTAATAATTGTTTAGCACAATTTTTGTTCCCCAAGTATCACAATTGTATGTTTTTTGTTCCTAAAAAGATAATTTCAATCGTACAATTATGAAATTTGAGGGACTAAAATCGCACAATTATGATACCCGGAAAACCCCAGTTGACACAAACGAAATCTAGAGGACTAAAATAGTACATTTGCGATACTTGAGTGACCCAATTGGCACAATTAGAACCTAGAGGACTAAAATTGCACAATACAATACTTGAGGGACCAAAAGTGCAATTTAAGTCTTTTTTTTCATTTTACCCTCGATAATTGCTTATACACTTAGTTGTCAATTTATTGAAAGAAAATAGTAATTACTCATGATCATGTTGGAACCAAAGACATGAAGAATGTCTAACCCCTAAAAATTTCATAGTTTTGATAATAACGAAAGATATTAAAGTTTGATAAACTGATGAGATTTGTTGAGTTGTGCAGGAAAAACATGTGTCCAAAGCCTATAGGTAATTTGCTCTTACCTTGGACACTGAAAAATTGTTTTAAATGAACTAGCATCCAACACACTAAATTGGACATTCATCCAAAATTTTCATAAAAGTATAGCGTCCAAAGCGTTAAGTAAAAAGTTGTGTCCAAAAGCTTTTAGAAAATATCCAACGTCCAACGCACTTAAGAAAACTTACACTTATATTTTATATATTCACTTAAGTTTTATTTGTCCAAAAAAATAAAAAAAAAATAAAAAAACACGTGCTAGAGTTCTTTATTTTATGTTGTTTGAATGCTAAGGTTAATTACTCTTATATTCTTTCTTGTATGAACCTTAGTCTGATATTTCCTCTATTTTTCAAATATGCTTAAACGTTTGAATTTCAAGCATTTAATGAAAAAGCAAGGATTTCAGAGTATAAGTGCATCCTTTGATCGAAAGCAAGCTATACATGAAGGCTTAGTACAAGGAGAAGACTGAAGTAAGAGTGAGCAGAAAAGCAAAACACACTTTCATAGAGTGTCAGTACCTTTTTGGGAAAGAAAGGACACCTACCTTCTTTCTCTCTCTCTCTCTCCTTTACAAAAGTAGACACGTCAAAAGCAATAATGTGTCAAGCTTCTCATGCATTTAATGAAGACTCAAAACGGAAAAAAATCACAAGGACTATCTCTCATAATGGACATAACAACTCTGAAACTTATATAAAGTCGTGAAGAGAAGATCAGAGTAACGAAACAAACCAAGCTAATAAGCCTAACAATCATATTGGACGAAACCTCTTTAGTTTTGATATAGTCATTGAACGAAACAATCTGTGCCAAAACAGTTCATCCTTTGCTTCGCAAATTTATTGTATTTGTGCTAAACTTTCGTATCCTCACTTTGTGAGTTGATTCGTGTAATCTTTTCTAACATTTGTTTTTTTGTGAAAGCCAGTAATGACTTTGTGTTAAAGAATACTTAGGTTTAATAATCTCAGGTTAAGATTGTTGATTGTTGTAGCTAGAAGTGACATAAAGAATACTTCTTGTAACCTTATTGATTAGTGGAACCCTTCTAAGGTTGAAGGAGAACTGAACGTAGCTCAAGTTGAATGAACCAGTATAAAAATTCTTGTGTTTTTGTTTCTGTTCTTTTTTCACGTTTTCCTTTGGAAGAAACAAATTGTGAACTTGTTTTAAAATTAAGGCCCGGTTCGAGGTGGTTGTCAGTTTCCGGTTTTCCGTTTTCAAATATGATTTTGAAATGGAAATGTGTTCGGATAAAATGGGGTTGAGTTGGTTTTTTACTTAATTTTAAAATAGTTTTTACCTCATTTTAAAAATAATATAAATAGGTTTTCTGATTCTTGTTTTTTTTCAAGTTAACCCCTCACACTTCTATCTCTTCACGTTCTTCTCTCCTCAAGATCTTCTCACTTGCTCGTGGGTCGAACACGTCTTCTCAACTGCTTGTGGGTGGAACCTGTGCTTGCAGCTTCATCGTCTATATTTTGCTCGTGGCTCGAATCGTTCGATGCTTCTGGTATGCCCTTTTCGTTTATTATTTCCAATGCTTCTGGAATTGTTTCAACATTATTCGTTGCTCTCCTATTTCCTTTTTCGTTTATTGTCTTTTAGGAAGGCTCTCTTTTCTATTTGTCAAATATTTTCTCTTATTCCTTATTAGTTTCTAGCAGTTTATAATTGATGATTTGTTAGTCCATTCAATGATAATGTGTTAGTTCCATACAGTGATAATTTGTTAGAGCTGTGGATATATGTGAAAGTAAGGTATAAGGTGCTTTATTTTGCTATAGGAGGCATGAATTTTGACTTTCGTAGCCTTGCTACCAAGTGTTCGATGAAATGTGTGTGTAGGTGGTGAGGTTGCATATTAGGAAGTATTTTGCTGGTTGCACCTTGTACTCATCTCAATTTATAATAAGTATTTTTGTTGAAATATAAAATGTAAAGGCAATCTTGTGTGGCGATTGGTTTCAGGGCATGTCATTTTTTCCATAGGGATCAAAGGATAGCTTTATTAGTTAGATGTGTCTTTATGTAATAGGTGGACAAATACGTGTTACATGCTTATTAATCTTTGTGTATAATGCGTGATAGGAACAATATGTTATGTACTCCTATGTGCTCTACATGTGTGTATACGTGAGTTTTTTGCTGGTTGAAAATCACTAAATGCATGATAGGAACAAATAAAAATAATGGCCAATCCTTGTTTTCTATAATTATAGTGTTTTCCTTTTGAAATCATAAAAAGTATTTCTTTCTTAAATTCTTAACATAAGTTCTAATTCTTACTTTTCGAAATCCTTTAATTATATTCATTATGAAATCACATGTAAGCAATCTTTTTTTGATATTTCTTTCTATTGTATATATGTTGAAGTATTCCAATAAATCTCTTTATCTATTTAAGAAAAACATCATAAAGGTATTAAGTATTTGTTTTTTTCCCTTAGGAGACATACTTGCATCCTAACACCTAAAGAACCACCTTGGAATCAAGTAAGTGTTTCTTTCTATAATTTCTTTATCATTTGTTAGTAAGTTTATTCTTTTTTAATTAGGTTCAACATAATTATTGATTGATCTATGATGTATGTGCTACAATTTTCATTATATGAAATACTTTGATGTCAATTAGATTGTTAGAGTTTATTTCTAATCATAGCTAGCATTTTTAAGTTAACTAAATGAGAATGGAGTGGTTGGAGATGATGTGGTTGAGATCATAGCAACCAAAAAAGATATATGGCCACAAAATGTTGAATCCCATTTCATAACTTTATTGGAGGAGGAAGTTAAGAAGGGTAATAGACAAATAACTACTCTTACAAAGGCGACATGGAAACATATCAAGGAAGAGATGAAAACAATTTAGCAAGGAATACACAATGGATCAATTTAAAATCAAATTTTATCAATTGAGAGGAAAATGTAAAGATTTTACTAATTTGATTAAAATGGAGATTGGATTAGGATATAATTCAACTACTGGACAAATTGTTGCCACAGATGGTGAATGGAAGAAGCTATGTGAAGTGTGTTTTAATTTGATTCTACATCTTTAATATGTTATTATTTTACAATATACTAACAATTCAAATTATGATCTTGCAAAAATATATATCAGCATAGCAATTTAAGAAAAAAGGTTGTGTTCATTATGATAAACTAAGTATCATTTTTGGGGACACAGTGGCCTCTAGTGCAAATTAGCATCCTTCCACCAAAAGCCCTTCAATAAGTAATGGTGATGATAGTGAAGGAGATAATGATTTTCATGAGGAGGAACATAGCTCCCAAACAAAAAAGAAAGCAAGTGTTAGTTCTGACACCAAGAAAAGGAAATCAAGAGAAAACTTTCAAATGACATTTACTAATGCTTTGACAATTATGGGAGAAAGTGTTATAAGAAAATTGATATTTTAGAGAAGATGAGCACAAGCCAAGTTACAGGGTCATCTTCTAATGCAACGGGGGAAGTAGATGAACAAGACAGTGAAGATAAACAAAAATTGATGACTTGTTTAAGCATCCTTGGGAAACTTGAAGGCATTGGCGTTGTTCCTTTTACAAAGGTAGTTAAGGTGTTGAAAGAATACCCTCTTTGGAGAGAATTTTTTTCTGGCAGTATTAGATGAGTGGAAGAAAGATATGGTCCTTAATCTCTGAATGTATTTTATGTTTATGTTAGGATTAAGACATATGTATATTTGGATCTATGAATTTTTATATTTATGTTTTGATTAAGACTTGTAATTTTCTATTTTCGTTCTACAAACCTAATGTTATGGATTGTTGGATTTATGAATGCCATTTAGTTGTGGTAATTTCTAGTGCTTAGAAAATATTCATGTGTTCATATATTCTTGTTAATTTGTAGGATAGTTGTCATGGATGTCATTTTAGAAGCTTAGCAGATGATTCAGATGAAGAGATTGAAAATGTTATGTGTCTTTATATTATGTTTGAATATACTAGTTTGTTGAAGCCAAAACCTCAACCACAGAGGACTTCGAAATTGAGTGGACATGAATGGGCGATTGAAGTATTAAATGGTCATCCAAGAAATTGTTATGAAACATTTCAAATGATGTCATCCTAGTTTATTAAGCTCTATGAGTTGTTAAAAGAAAGGGAAAAATTAAAGACACTAGGTTCTTAACTGTTCAAGAGCAAGTTGATATATTTTTGCTCATTATTTGCCAAAAGGTACGTACTAGATTAGTAGTTGATCATTTTCAATACTCGATGGACACTATACATAGGCATTTTAAGAAAGTTCTAAAAGCCATTTGTTCTCTTTCCAAGGATTTTATTGTTCCTATTTCTTTTGATGAAGTCACTCCATACAGAGTACTTTACTCCAATTTGGATTTCCTGGTAAAACTGTTAGCCTTATTATGTGGGGTGTTAGGAGATCTAGTCTATCTGTTTTATGGAATGGGTCGAGACTGAAGAGTTTTGCACCTATGAAGGGTCTCAGACAAGGATATCCTCTCTCTCCTTATCTGTTTGTCCTCTATATGGAGAAGCTAATGCTGCATATTGATTTTCTTTTGAGGCATAATATTTGGAAGCCTATATCTTTGTCTCGAGGTGGTCCTCAGTTATCTCACCTCCTCTTTCTGGATGATGTTTCTTTTTTGTAGGGCCTCGGTGGAGCAGATGGGGGTTGTCTCAACGACCTTGGAGAATTTTGGTAGAGAATTTGGACTAAAAGTAAATCTTGATCTAGATTTGTGTGCTCTAAAAGTGTGGAGGCACCCAGAATTAATTCGCTAGCCAATATTTTGGGGATTAGAAATTCCAGAAATATTGGTAAGTATCTGGGTTACAAGATCTTGAATAAGAGAGTGACAAAGGACAACTTTAATCATGTTGTGGATAAAATTTAGACTCGCATGGCTTCATGGAAATCTAATCTTCTTAATAGAGCGGGCAAACTTTGTCTTACAAAGTCGGCTCTTGCTTATATCCCTATTTATTCCATGCAACCATTCTGGTTTCCTAAAGGTATTTGTACAAAAATTGACCAACTTTGCAGGTCTATGTTGTGGTCAAAGATTAATTCGACACATGGATGGCATATGGCGAACTGGAGTACTATTACTACTAGGCCAAAGGCTCTTGGTGGCCTTGGTATAGGAGATTCTAGATTGGTGAACGTCTCGCTTTTAGGGAAGCTGATTTGGGATCTACTTCACTCACACCATAAGCCTTGGGTGCAGGTTTGTCTTCCAAATATTTGAGAAATTCATCTATTTTGGAAGCTAAGTCTACCTCGGGGTGCTCGTATGTGTGGAGGAGTATTATTAAAGCCCTTACAGAGTTAAAAACTGGCTTTGGGTCGTGCTTGGGGGATGGTATGTCATCTCTGTGGTACTCTAATTGGATGGGTAATGGCCCAATTTATCAGGAGGTCCCATTTGTGCACATTAATGATACTCAAATGAAGGTTTCTGATTTATGGCTAAATGGAAGTTGGAATTTTATGAGTCTCTATGTTGTTGATCGGAATCTTCACGTGAAAATCCCATCTCAACCTAATGGTGCTGGTAGAGTTATTTAGCTTCATAGCGCTTCGGGCATTTATACAGCGTCATCGGCTTATAAGTGGCTCCTTCGTTGCCCAGCGACGACAAACTCTATTTGGAAGAAGACTTGGCATGCTCCAGCTCCCGAGAAAGTTAGATTTTTCCTTTGGCAAATTCTCTCTCTGACTTTCCCTACAAATAGTCGCAGGCACCAATGTAGTCTTGCGGAGAGTGCCTCGTGTAGTCGTTGTTCGCACCAGTGTGAGGATGCTCTACATGCATTGAGGGACTGTCCTCATTCGAGGGAGTTATGGTTGCATATGGGGTTTGTCTCATCACAATTCTTACATTGCTCTCATGTGGAGAATTGGATTCGGAAAGTGCTTGATTATCCTTCCAAGCATCTTGCGTTGGCAACTATTTGGCGGGCTTGGAAGTGGAGGAATAACATGATTTTTTTAGAGGATAGTTGACCTATTCAGTATGTATGTCGTATGATTAGATTATCTTCAGTAGAGTTTGAAGGGTTTGGGACGGGTTCAGCCATGCAATTCTCGTCTACCTCTACTCATTGGTTGCCGCCTGCTGGGAGTTTCATTAAGTTCAACATCGATGGTAGTTGGTTACATGAAGTGAACAGTATGGGTATAGGAGGGGTCTTGCGAAACTCTTCTGGTGATTGGCTGTTTGGTTTTTCTTCTCACTCTAGTCATGGGGATGCCTTTTTAACAGAGATTTTGGCTTTGAAGGAAGGTCTTAACTATCTTGTGGAGTTGGGTCATAGAGCCTTTGTTTGTGAGAGTGATTGTTTAGATCTTGTCCAAATCTTTAATGATTGGAAAGAAGAGGTGATTGACCTGCATGTTCATGCTACCCACCTTCGCACTATCTGGGACCTCATGCAAACGGGAACTAGTTTGTTTGTTAATCATGTTCCTCGAGAGGCCAATTTGGTAGCTCATACGTTGGCTGGCATTAGAGCTAGATCGTATGGTGCCAAGTATAGCTGGGTTGTTCCCCCATTGGAAGTTCGTCACCTTGTTTTGAGGGATTCCACTAGTGGTCCCTAGTTTGTTTTTATTTGTTTGTTTCTTTTTTTCCTAGTGCACCAAAAAAAAAACACATATTTAATGATAAAATCATTAATTATGTAATATGTAAAATCTGTTCAAAATATTTAATAATTTCATAAATAATAATTTTTGCTAATTAGCTAATATATTTACAACACAATAATATTGAAGGTAGGCTTTACCTAAATGTCTATATTTTAAGAATTTTTTAACTTCAAGCATATGTATTTTTTATCATTTAAAAAAATTTAATATCTACAACTTTGTTGACTTTATTGGAGAAATAATTTATATATAAACAAATGAAATCAATTAAACATGACTTATATGATTAATTGAATTTTTAATGTTTTAAAATTATCCTATTTGAGAAATATTTTCATAATATGTATGATATTTATAATATTATAAAATTAAATTATTATTCATATTTGTACCCAAATATAAGATTTTAAACAACTAATATTTTATGGTATTTGATAATTAAAGTATTTCTATTGACATGTGAGACTAATCCTTGAGTTATTGAAAAAAGTTTGTTAATTTTTTTTTTCTGGGATAACAAATTTTGAGTTGTTGATATTGAAGGTAGGTTTTACATAAATGTCACAGCTCATTTTCATGGTAACAAGTCCTCTCAATATTTAAGATATAATATCTTATTAAAAATATTTGATTTAAGAATAATTTTAAATTTAAAACATTTATTTTTTACTAATTAAAAATTTAGTATGTTAAAATATTTTATGCTTAAATTAATGAAATTAATTAAACATAATTTATGCATAATTTTATTAATGAAACATTACAATTCATATAATATGCTTTTAATATTTAATTTTTTTATGATATTATAAACTAAAATTAATTTTTTTATATACTTGCACATAATGTTTTTATTAAAACATATCCAATTTTATTTTTGAACAAATAATTTTTAGTTATAATAATTAATAAGTTTACCCACTACATGTAATATCTTATTTATTTTTTAAAATTACACGAGTAACTAATATTTTATGAAAAATTAGTTTTAAATTATTTCTTTATCAATATTATAAATAAAATATTTTCAATTATCTCTTACCAAATCTTTTGGTAATATCCAGACTTCTATTATTATTTATATATTATATTAATACGTTTTAGTTATATATATATATATACATATATATATATATATATATATATATATATATATATATATACACTACATCAAATAATTTTTATTATAATTATATCATAATTCATGTAAATAAAATATTAATGAATAAATTTAAAAACCTTTAGACAATATTGTAATAGTTTTAAACATAAAATACTTAGAATTTTTTTCACCAAAATGAGTAATAATAATAATAATAATAGTTGTATATGATAAAGTATTATTGTATGTTATTATTGTAAAAGCTTAAAAAATAGTATTGTATTAACATAAATTATGATATTATATTATAAAATAAAATGTTAAAATAATTACATGATAAATTTATAACCGGCCGATTCTCTTCATATAGCATTTTTAATAAGATTTTTCATTTTAAAATTACATAAGTAATTGATTTATCATTGTTAAATAGTTTTATATTATTTCTTCACCAACATCATAAATAAAATGCTTTTAGTTGCTACATTTATTGCTTAAACATTGCCTTCAGCTCGTTGGTTGGCCAGGTGAATTGTTGAGTTGAGTCATTTAACCCATCCCGTCATTTTTTACATATTGACTTTGCAGTTTAACACACTTTGTCACTTCTAATTTGCTTAAAAAGGTCGAAGTAAAGCTTAATGAAAAATGATATATGAATATGCACAAGTGATTTTGACAATGATTTCACACACACACACATATGCTCTCTCTCTCTCTCTCTCTCTCTCTCTCTCTCTCTCTCTCTCTCATAAGTGAGTTTGTTTATATTGAGATCTAATTGTATTTTGTTTTTGTCAAAAGCATACTAAGAAAAAATAATATTTATCTTAAACATGTATTTTATCTTGAAAAGTTGTTTATCTTTTGATTTTTTTTTTACTCCTAACACTATCTAATTTTTTATATTAACACTATTCAGTTTTTTTTATTATATTTAGGATAATTATGTTAAGCTAAAAAAATATTTTAAAACATGTATAATAATTTAATAACACTCCTTTTAAATTATATACACAAATAATTTTAAAACATGTATAAAATTCAACGTGATCCTGTGCAATAGCACGAGTACCATACTAGTTTAACAAAATCTAAAATTAATTATAATCTCAAATGTTGATTTTTTAATTAATGATTATTATTGCACTTTATCCTCTATGGTGCATTTCCCTCACTTTAGAGGAACTAAATCCTAAAAAATTAGTTCATATTCACAAAAAAATGAAATGCGGGGAACACACTAGAAAGGAGAGTTGAATAGTGTGTTAAATAAAACTTGAAAACTTTTTCGCAAAGATAGAGATTTCTTAACTCACATTTTACAAGGAACTTGTAAAATACATAATCATAAAGACCGTCCAACAGTTCAAAATAACAGTTTGATGAAACTGTGTTTTCAGAGTATCGTCCAACGATATAAAAAGCTTTTCGCAACCAAGTTTATAAATAAAGACTTGTGTGTCCAATGTGTAAGAAATTGTAAGAATCTAAGACTTTGGATGATGTTCAACCCCTCAAACTTCAGTTTTGATGATAACAAATGAGATTAAATTTTGAAGTATCTAATGTCTTATGTTTGAGTATTATAGGTACCACATCGTCCAATGCCTCAATGGTATTGTATTTCTCAAACTCAAACAAGATATAGCTATGTTTTATAACAAACGCCCAATCCTTTGTGAAAACCAGTGTGTAAACACTGCGTCCATTCGAAGAAGTGTCCAGCGATTATACAACCTACACTATCTTTTCTATCAAATAGTTATATAATGCGTCTAGGATTGTGTAAAAGTACACTTATGCTTTTCGATGTTGATTCTCTGAAATGTTCCTTATTCCCTCGCTTATCATATGTGACATTTCATTTGAAAATTCAAAAAGTGTACCACAGGGGACAAAAAAGCTTCTCTGTAGAAATCGTACTAAAGTGGAGGCGTTGTATGTACTATTGTCTCCTCCCTTTCTCCACCCTAAGCTGACACGTAGCAACAGTCACTTGATTGTGAGAGAACGGTTATTGGCAAATGCTCAGATCCCACAACGGATATCTTCACCAAGTCGCCTATAAATAGAGGATCAAGCTCCAGAATTCAACAACGAAATATTCAAGTTTTCTAAGAGCTGAAACTTTGCTAAAACGATTGGACGACCTAGACTTATGCAAAAAGAGCATTTTTCTTAGCTTTGCTAAGTTATTTTGTGTATTCAAGTTACATTGTAGTATCCTCTCAGTGAGAGTTATCTATTAACTTGTAAACAAACTGTTGTTTGGAAAGCCAGGAGTGGCTTAGTGACAAAGAATACTTGGGTGTTCTTTAATCTCAAGGGGAGATTAAAGGTGTGACAGAAGTGGCTTAGAGAATACTTATAGCCAGAAGTGGCAGGGTTTATAATACTTGTTTGTAATCAGGATTTGATTAGTGGAACCCTTCAAAGGTATTTGAAGGAGAACTGGACGTAGCTCAGATTGAGTGAACCAATATAAACCAAGTGTTTATTACTCTATCGCTTTTAAGCTTACTAGTTATTCTTTAAGTTGTTTCTTTGCATTATACGCACAAGTCTCTTTACTTTATATTTGCGAAAAACGTTTTAATTTGCGCTTGGACGATACACTAAAACGCAGTTCCATTAAACTGTTATTTTAAACAACTGGACAATAACTACAAATTTTGTTTTGCAAGTTCCTTGTAAAACTTAAGTTGAAAAATCTCCATCTTTGCGAAAAGATTTTAAAGTTTATCTAACACACTATTCAACCCCCCTTCTAGTGTGATTCTCTGTATTTCAGTTGGTGTCAGAGCTCAGCCTCTTGGGTTGAGTACTTAGCAGTACAGAGGAAACCAGATATTGAGAAAGATGGAAAATGAAGGACAAGCTGTGAACAGACCACCACTCTTCAAGGGTGTCAAATATGATTTTTGGAAGCAAAGAATGATAGCATTCTTTGACTTTTGTCATATTGATATGTGGGACGTTGTGGAGCTAGGCAACTACATTCCATTCGATGATAATCTCAACGAGATCCCAAAGGCTAGATGGACGAATGAGCAAAAACAGAGATTTCATCTCAACTCTAGAGCTAGAAACATCATCATGTGTGCATTATCCGAACAAGAATATAACATAGTGCACAGTTTCAAAAGCGCTAAATAGATGTGGGACACTCTTGCGTTAACGTATGAGGGTTCCACCCAGGTAAAATGTAACAAACTCAGTCTTCTTACGCGTCAATATGAACTGTTTAGTATGGAGGGAAAAGAGGACATACAAAGTATGTTTGGACAGTTTCAAACCATACTAAATGAGCTTAGAGCACATGGTAAAGATTACAATAACTATGAACATATTGACAAAATTCTGAGGAGTTTTCCTAGGCAATGGAGACCACAGGATACAGCCTTGAGAGCAACCAAAGGACTGGATGATATGTCCTTAGAAGAGCCTGTGGGAATCCTTAAAGTGCATGAGCTGGAACTGCAACAAGATGGCGATGCAAAGAAAAGCAAGTCTCTGGCACTCAGCGTCCAGAAGCCAAAGAAAGCACCATCGTCCAAAGCCATGCAAGCTGAAGTATCATCAGACGAGCAATCTGAAGATGATGACTCAGATGAGGGTGATGAGTTATCCTTCATATCCAAGAGAATCCACTCTATGTGGAAGAAGAAAGGTGGATCCAGATGGAGAAACCTGAACAAGAAAGGACTCAAGGAGAAGAGTCCAATCGTGTGCTACAAATGCAAGAAGCTCGGACATTTCAAATCAAAATGCCTAGACCTTGAGAATAGCAAGGACAAGAAGAAGAAAGTCTTCAACAAAAAGAAGGGCAAGAAGGTTTTGATGCCCACATGGGAGGACCTGGATGATGACTCATCATCGGACGATGAAGAGGAGGAAGAAGCAAACATATGTCGATGGCAGACACTACATTAGATTCTTCCGAACCAGAAGAGGAAGATGAGGTAGACTTTAATGATTTACAATCGCTTCAAGAAGCTTATCATGATTTACTTTCAAACTCTTCTGTTCTGTCAAAGGCCTACAAAACTTTGAAGAAATCGTCCAAATCACTTTCAAATGAAAAAGAAGTTTTAGAAAATAGTTTCAAACAACTTGAAAGTGAAAAGGAAGATTTGCAGAAAAAGTTTACAGAGCTCTCAAAAGAACATGAAGCCTTAAATGTGGACAGACAAACCCTATTGAATGATTGCAATCATGCTTATAAGTCCTATAAGGAATCAAGGACTAAAGAGATGAAGCTTTCCATAGATATTTGAACTCTCAAAGCAGAAAATAAAAGGCTAGTTGAGAAGCTTCTGAAAGTTGAAGCAGGTACTTCTTTAATTAAGAGGTCAACCACATGATGTTGTGAAACTTCATGAAGAGATTGACAACCTAAAGAAGGATCTGTGCAACTTTGCCAAGGGATCTGACAACCTTAACTTGCTTTTAAAATACGAAGGTTGTAAGAGACCTAATGACAGGTTAGGACATGGATATAAGGGAAAGAAATATATTCATGACTATGATGTAGATGTTTGTTACTTCTGTGGAAAACCTGGACATATAACATCCAAATGCAAACATCTGCCTAAGAAAGGAGCATCCAGTGCCCTTCAAACTAACAAGAAAGGACCCAAGTCAATATGGGTACCTAAGGATAAAATTGTTTCTATTGCAGACATGCTTAACAGCAGGAAAGAAACTCCAGTCATGGTACCTGGACAGTGGGTGCTTGTATCACATGACAAGAGAAATGTGTATGTTCCAAAGCCTCCAACCCAAAACTGGTGGGACAGTCACTTTCGGAGGGAATCAAAAAGGGAAGATAGCTGGCGTGGGTAAGATTGGTATGCCACCCTATCCTCTATTGATAATGTTCTTTATGTTAAAGGTCTCAAACATAATCTATTGAGCATAAGTCGGTTATGTGATAGTGGATATGATGTTGCCTTTACTGCAAAGAAGCAAGGTAATCTGTACAAGATTAAACTTGGAGAACTATCAAGTCAAAATGTATCATGCTTAGTTTCAGTTAAAGAAAATAATTGGCTATGGCATAAAAAGCTTGGGCATGCTAGCTTGAGATTAATCTCAAAGCTTAATAGGCATAACCTATTGAGAGGATTACCGAGTATGTCATACAAAGATGATCTTCTTTGTGAAGCTTGTCAGAAAAGGAAACAAGTAAAAAGTTTTTTTAAAAGCAAAAACAATATTTCCACTTCTAGACCTCTTGAGCTGTTACACATTGACTTGTTTAGACCCACAAGAACAACCTCAGTAAGTGGTAAGAGATACGGATTGGTCGTAGTGGACGACTATACAAGATGGACATGGGTCATGTTCCTATCTCACAAAGATGAGTCTTTTAAGGTCTTCTATAATTTCTGTAAAAGAGTTCAAAATGAGAAAGGAGTATGCATTACTTCGATTAGAAGTGATCATGGGGGAGAATTCGAAAACGAAAGTTTTCAAAGGTTTTGTGAGGATAATGGTATCATCACAACTTCTCAACACCCAGGACGCCTCAGCAAAATGGTGTTGTTGAGAGGAAGAACAAGTCACTCCAAGAGATGGCCAGAACCATGTTGAATGACAATTCAACCCCTAAACACTTATGGGCTGAAGCAGTGTATACGACCTGTTATTTACAAAACAGAATTTATATTAGACCCACCTTGAAAAAGACTTCATATGAATTGTGGAAAGGAAGAAGACCCAACATATCCTACTTCCATCCATTCGGATGTCAATGTTTCATTCTGAACACTAAGGAGAACTTAGGAAAGTTTAACTCTAAGTGTGATGAAGGAATATTGCTTGGATACTCTGAAACTTCAAAGGCATATAGAGTTTATAATTATAGAACCTTAGTTGTTGAAGAAGCTATCCATGTGAAGTTCAATGACACTAAGTCTGATAAGAAATTATCAGAGCTAGATGAATCATTTGCAGAACTCAGGTTGGACGATGCAAAGAAGTCATCAGACACGTCCAACAGTGATTTCTCAATTGAAGAGTCCTATGCTCCCCTGGATGGTCCAGCAGAAGAACAAAGAGAACTAATTGGACGCAACTGGCAAATGAAGAAACATCATCCAGAAGATCAAATCATTGGAGATCCAAAGGATAAAGTCAGAACCAGATCTTCACTTCACCAACAAGGTCATACAACACTCATATCGCATATAGAACCTAAGACTGTGAATGATTCCTTGGAAGATGAAAGCTGGGTCAAAGCAATGCAAGAAGAACTTGACCAGTTTCAAAAGAACGATGTCTGGAAACTTGTTGAACTACCTCATAATAAAGAAGCTGTAGGAGCCAAGTGGGTGTTCAGAAATAAGCTATACGAAACAGGTAAAGTTGTGAGAAACAAAGCCAGGCTGGTGGCCAAAGGTTACTCATAACAGGAAGGTATAGATTATACTGAAACTTATGCTCCAGTTGCACGTCTTGAGGCAATTCACATTTTATTATCATTTGCAGCTCATAGCAATATAAAGTTATATCAAATGGACGTAAAAAATGCATTCCTCAATGGACTGATAAAAGAAGAAGTCTATATGGGATAACCCCCAGGATTTGAGAGTGATGTTTTTCCTAATCATGTTTTTAAACTTAACAAAGCATTATATGGATTCAAGCAAGCACCAAGAGCTTGGTATGAAAAACTCAGTTCGTTTCTTGCAGAAGATGGTTTTTCAAGAGGAAAAGTAGACATTACATTGTTTCGCAAAGATTATTCTTCTGATTTTATCATTGCTCAAATATATGTTGATGATATCATATTTCGTGCTACTAATGAATCTGTATGTGAGGAATTTGCTAAGTTAATGCAGACAGAGTTTGAGATGAGCATGATGGGAGAACTAAAATTCTTCCTTTGACTGCAAATCAAGCAAACTGATAAAGGCATATACATACATCAAACCAAGTATGTTAAGGAGCTTCAGAAGAAGTTCAAGATGGACGATGCAAAGCCAATGAAAACTCCTATGCATCCAACAACAGTACTTAGACTGGACGATAGTTCAAAGAAGATGGACAACACCTAATACAGAGGAATGATAGGATCACTCCTATACCTCACAACGTCCAGATCTGACATCATGTTCAGTGTATGCTTATGTAGCAGATTTCAATCTAATCCAAGGGAAGTTCACTTAAATGATGTTAAAAGAATTTTTAGATATCTTTTTAGAACAACTAATCTTGGTCTATGTTTCAAAAGGCAGAAAGATTTCAGATTAGTTGGATACTGTGATGCTGACTATGCTGGAGATAGAATTGAAAGAAAAAGAACTAGTGGAGGATGTCACTTCATTAGTGGAAACTTAGTCTCCTGGATATGCAAGAAGTAAGGAACCATTGCATTATCCACTGCTGAAGCAGAGTATATCTCGGCTGCAAAATGCTGTTCTCAAATCTTATGCATCAAACATCAACTTGAGGACTACAACATATATAAGAGTAACATTCCTATCTTCTGTGATAGCAAAGCTGCAATTGATCTTTCTAAAAACCCTATATTGCATTCAAGGGCAAAACATATAGAAATTAAACATCACTTTATAAGAGATCATGTTCAGAAAGGTACTGTGGAATTACATTTTGCAACCACAAATAATCAGCTAGCTGATATATTTAAAAAACCCCTTACTGAAGACAAGCTAGTCCCTCTAAGGAATAGACTTGGCATGGTCCTTGTAAAAGAATGATTAACATCTATATGTAGCGTCCAATGTGACTATAGCGTCCAATGGACATGTTGTCCAAAGGTCACTTAGTCATGCATGTGTCACATTTAAGTCCAATGACTGGACGATGTTTTTTTGTTATGTATTTTCATTTAACATGTTTTTACATAATAGCTAAAATGGTTTCGTTTTGAGTAAGTGTGATTAAATACTCTATGCTGAGTCACTTAACTGTTGATAACCGTACACAGTTACCCATAACCTCAGCATGCCTCATCATGGTGGGTTTAGTGGCATAACCTCAAATTTCAAATACTCATAAAGCCCAAAACCGTTTCAAGTTCTCCAAACAGAGCCCATACTTAAGCTGTCAAATCCACCTAGAAAAATACTTTACCAATTTCCCTACTCTGATATTATCTTCTACCTTAAGCATTCCCTCTCTCTCTCTCTCAAACCAACCTAAACACTCTCGAGTTAACCTAAAAATCCAACCTTTACTACAATGTCGAACTCAGATGAATCAACTGCCTCTGAAATCGACATCCCTACCTACCCTGAAACCACCATTATTACTCAACGAGTTGCTACTGTTCATATAGAGCACTTCTTCGACATCAAATACCTTGAGGGTCATGGTCTCAATATTAAGGAAAGCCTGCTGAAGTGCGGAATAAGGGGCTACTTCAACGATAATCAGAAGATATACCCATAACTTATTAGAATGTTCTGGAGGAATGCAAGGTTCAAGACTCAAAGACATATAGTATCTACAGTGCTGAAACGAGAAGTAATTCTGTCTACTGAGTCCATAGCCAAAGTTACTAGCTGTATCAGGGAACCGAATCAGTACAGACTGAACTAGGCCAAAAATATGGCAATCATGTGAGCAAGGTGCTCTGCAACAACAAGACTACCGAAGAAGAGAAGATTGAATACAAAAATATGCGTGAAGAAGCCAAAATCTGGCAGCAGGTGTGCAACAAGAGTATCCTGCACAAAGCTGGATCTAAGGACTCAGTCATGGACTTACATAAGTTCGTGATATTTCACTTGATGGAAGGCATTCCATTCAACCTACCACAAGCCATCTACTTCAACATTTTGAGGATGATGAAGACAATAAGCGGTAATGATGATATTTTTTATGCTGCACTGTTAAATAAAATTTTCTGGGATCAGAAAGTTTATCAATGCTTCTATGATGAATTAGACGATGCTGAAAATGAGGTAATCACGAGGAAAGGAGAGCTGATTGCAACCCAACAGAGATTTGGGGAGTCCAACATAAAGCCAATGAAGATAAAGCTTACTACAAAGGTCCTGAGGGAATTGGACGAAGAAAGCATAAAGAAGAAGAGACATGAGCAAAGTAGGCTCATTCAAAATGATGAAGAAGAGGAAATGGATTTTCTGGGTCTTGGAAAGAAGATCAAGAAACTGATGAGATATCAGGAAACCAAGAAGGTGACAAGGAAAATGTCACAGCAGCAAGAGGAAGAAGCAGAAAAAGAAAGAAGAACTAAGAAGAGAAATGCTGCACCTACACCGTCCAACTCTCCTGCATAGGCTGAGAAGCGTCCAAGGACTGCTTTGTCCAAACCTGCATAGGTTGAGTAGCGTCCAAAGATTGCTTCAGTGAAACCTGTACCAAAAAAGCCCAGAGTTCACAAATTGAAGATAATGAGCGACTCTGATGATGATGATCATGTGCCAATTGGCCAAATCAAGCGAAAGGTAGAAGAAGTTGAGTCTGGACCGCAGAAGAAACAAAAGGTATATGTAGCGTCCAAAGCAGGAGATTGTACTTTCCCTGCTAATGTGCCTAAGAGAATTAAAACTCAAGCAGCAAGACCAAGAAAACTTCCCATACCAGCCCCTCTATCACAAGATACAAAAAGTGAATCCACCACTACTCCACCAGCTACTTCAACAAGTGCTGCACCAATAGAGTGTCCACCTCTCAAGCTCAACTTGACAAAAATTATGCGTCCAAGAGATGCTTGGAGAGATGCATGGACACCTTGGATCATTCCACTCAAGGTCCAATTAAAGACAAAAGAAGAGATTGATAGAGAAAGGTTCCCTGTTGCATTCTTCACAAGGAATTAATAGAACCACTGCAAGAAGAGAGATGTAATTTGGAGATCTCTTCAGGAACCACTTGAGCGAAATTTCTCTGAAGTTACTGCACCAGACTAGATGAGGTATGATTATATTCATCCTCAATCTGCAACCTATGCTTCACTACCAGAAGGAACCATCATTTGCAATCCTCCACCAACATGGATAAGAGAATCTTATCCAAACTTGGTTAGGATGGAGTGCCCTCATACATGTCCAACTGCTACTCAGCAAAGGGTACGTCCAGTAATTGAAGAGCTTCCTGAACCAGAGGTAGAGATAGCTTCTAAGTATGCTAGGCCACTGCTTGATAAATCTGGCAAACTGCAACAAAAAGAAGAAACCTGCTCCAAAGAAGACAACAACTACCAACATAGACAAAGAAATGGTTGCGGAACTACAGTTAGCTTACAAAGAAAGCTTGGACCCTTCCAAGTCTCCACAAGTTCCTAAAATAAGATGGGTAAAGGATATTCAGCTCTGGACCCCTATCACCAAGTTCCTACCACTTCCACCTGGAACTCCAATGTTGAATTTTCAATCAAATGATTATGATGATCTTGGCAAACTACTCCAACAAATGTATCTGTAAGATCAAGCACTAGCCTATCCTTCTTAACTCCACATCAATCGCTCAACTGATATCAAGTTTGTTCTTGATAAGGTATGTCCTAGACTATCCCTTTGTGATGCTGGAAAGAAGAAAGGCTTCAAATACTACAGTACTGAGATGCCGTCCAAAAATGAAAAGATTGAACTGAAGTTTTCATCTAAGCAATGGAAACATTTATTTGACAAGTCCGGTAAGCTCACAAGACCACTTGACATGTACAAAGCCAAGACATTCTGCCAGCAGATCTTATGGGAAGATACACAAAAGGTTTCAAGTTCTGGTTGCTCCAAAGAAGATCTCATTCATCCACCAGAAGGCCTTCAAGTCCTGTGCCCAGTCAAGACATATCACTTCTCTGATACCTTTGCTTGCGTTCTGATTGATAATGATGATTTTCTTGATGTCTTCAGGACACTGCCAATCATCAGAAGGAACAAAGTGTATGATATTCGTGATCTTGACCGTGCTTAGTTTGCACAAGAAATTCAACTACTTCATGAACAACAGAGGACTGAAGATGAAAGAGCCCAGCAAGAAGAAGCTAAAAGACAAAGAGCTGCAGAGGCGGAGAAAGCTCGTCTAGAGCAGATTGAAAAAGCTATGCAAAGAAAAGCAGAAGAGGTTGCCAAACCACAAGTTACTCAAGCCGAACTGGACGAAGCTTTTGCGAAAGTAAATGAGATGCTTATCCAACTGGACTTGGAAAATGAAGTACAAGTGGACGTTGAACACTTTGTAACTTCACATGATGAACAAACCGTCTAATCTAAAGCATCCAAAGATGAAGAAATACAACCAGTGGCTGAGACTGAAGCGCCACAACCACCGGAGTCTACAGCTGACAAGGCTACTCCCGAGGTTGCTACCAGTATGCCTGTTGCTGATGTGTCTAATGAAGCACACTCTGGAACGAGACAAGTTGTGCCTGCCAGTTCCTCAAGTCCAAGGGCCATCATTCCCTTGTGATTTGTTGAACCTCAAGGTGTCTCCGAAGATCGAGTCCAAGAGATTGTGCAACAAGCTCTTAGGCAACAACAAACTGAGACAGAGGCTGCTTTTCGTGCTTTCCAGGAGAGGCAATAAGCTGAAGCTGCACAACATAGATTAATGATGTAGAATGCTATTGCTGATCAGTTCATGCAACTCTCACAGATGCTGGTAACTCAGATCTTGTTAACAGCAGCAAATCTCATTGGCACTGCTGCTCATCCAGTTCAACATATACGTCAGTAGTATCCACAACAACCACCTGTTGAACAACCTGCACCACTACCTCAAGCACCACCAGAGTGACCACCTCCACCACAAGATCCACCTCAACAACCCTAAGTGACCATGATGGTCAAATCATTTTTCCATCTTTCGAACCCATTTTTTGTTGATGACAAAGGGGGAGAAATTGGGATTTTGATGTCATAGAGTATTTTTTTTACTTACATTACTCTATGAAACTCTATTAGTTGTTCATTTAATATATGAGGTGTCTTTGATCATAAACTCCGCATCCATATCTATGATATGTTTTTCGCTCTGATACCCGTTATTTCTGATATATTGTTAACATGCTATATTATCTGATATATCTTATCAAAATGAGAAATGTTGAACTCAGGGGGAGTACTTCATTTCATATATTTTCACCCTATCAACACCTAATTGGCATAGCATAATCATTCATATAAACATTGCTTTGATATCTTTATATGATTATGTATTTGCTCGCATCAAAATTTAGCATTATTTATCATCATCAAAAAGGGGGAGATTGTTAGAATCTAAGACTTTGGACGATGTCCAACCCCTCAAAATTCAGTTTTGATGATAACAAATGAGATTAAATTTTGAAGTATCTAATGTCTTATGTTTGAGTATTATAGGTACCACACCATCCAATGCCACAATGGTATTGTATTTCTCAAACTCAAACAAGATATAGCTATGTGTATAGTGCATCCAATAATGAGTAACTAGAAACTTGTTTTCTAAGTATAAAACCCAGCATCCAATGCGTTGTTATAAAACAAGCGTCCAATCCTTTGTGAAAACCAGCGTGTAAACACTGCATCTATTCGAAGAAGCGTCCATCGATTATATAACCTACATTATCTTTTCTATCAAACAGTTATATAAAGCGTCCATGATTGTGTAAAAGTACACTTATGCTTTTCGATGTTGATTCTCTGAAATGTTCATTATTCCCTCGCTTATCATATATGACATTTCATTTGAAAATTCGAAAAGTGTACCACAAGGGACAGAAAAGCTTCTCTCTGCAGAGATCATACTAAAGTGAAGGCGCTGCATGTACTGTTTTCTCCTCCCTCTCTCCACCCCAAGCTGACACGTAGCAACGGTCACATAATTGTGAGAGAATGGTTATTGGCAAAGGCTCAGATCCCACAACGGATATCTTCACCAAGTCACCTATAAATAGAGGATCAAGCTCCAGAATTCAACAACAAAATATTCAAGTTTTCTAAGAGCTGAAACTCTGCTAAAACGATTGGACGACTTACACTTGTGCAAAAAAAGCATTTTTCTTAGCTTTGCTAAGTTATTATGTGTATTCAAGTTACATTGTAATATCCTCTCAGTGAGAGTTACCTATTAACTTGTAAACAAACTGTTGTTTGGAAAGCTAGGAGTGGCTTAGTGACAAAGAATACTTGGGTGTTCTTTAATCTCAAGGAGAGATTAAAGGTGTGCCAGAAGTGGCTTAGAGAATACTTGTAGCCAGAAGTGGCAGGGTTTATAATAATTGTTTGTAATAGGGATTTGATTAGTGGAACCCTTCAAAGGTTTTTGAAGGAGAGCTGGACGTAGCTCAGATTGAGTGAACCAGTATAAACCAAGTGTTTATTACTCTATCGCTTTTAAGCTCACCAGTTATTCTTTAAGTTGTTTCTTCGTATTATAAGCACAAGTCTCTTTACTTTATATTTGCGAAAAACGTTTTAATTTGCGCTTGGATGATACACTTAAACGTAGTTCCATTGAACTGTTATTTTAACAACTGGACGATAACTACAAATTTTGTTTTGCAAGTTCCTTGTAAAACTTAAGTTGAAAAATCTCCATCTTTGCGAAAAGATTTTAAAGTTTTATCTAACACACTATTCAACCCCCTTCTAGTGTGATTCTCTGTATTTCATAAATAACACAAGAGATAACAAGTATGCAGAAAGCAATAGAGTAAAAACACTTGGTTTATACTGGTTCACTTAACCTGAGCTACGTCCAAGTCTCCTTCAAAAATAACCTTTTGAAGGGTTCCACTAATAAAAACTTTGATTACAAACAAGTATTCTCTACCTTGCCACTTCTGGCTACACGTATTCTCTAGGCCACTTCTGGCACACCTTTAATCTCCCCTTAAGATTAAAGAACACCCAAGTATTCTTTGTCACTAGGCCACTCCTGGCTTTCCAAACAATAGTTTGATTACAAATATCAGAACAACTTTCATAGAGAGGATATTACAATGCAAAACTGATTACACAACAAACTTAGCAAAGCTAAGAAAAACTCTTTTAGCACAAGTGTTGACCGTCCAAGTATTTTGGCAGCATTTCAGCTCTTTGAGAAAATATAACTTCGTTCAAACTTCGTGTGTTTTTGTTCAAGAGCTTCGTCTTCTATATATATAGGCCCCTCAGTAAAAATATCCATTGTGGGATTCGGGCCTTAGTGGAAATCCATTATCTCACAATCATTTGACCGTTACCACGTGTCAGCTTGGGGTGGAGAGAGAAAGGGGACAACAGGACAAGCAACGCCTCCACTACTTGTACGAAATGTTCCTTTTTTCCAAGAGGAACTTTTCTGTCTCCTGTGGTACACTTTTTGAATATTCAAGTGAAATGTTAAATATGAAAAGAGAGGGAATAACAAAATGTGACAATTCAAATGAAATCATCCTCGAAAAGCATACGTGTACTTTCTAACATAGTGGATGCTTTATATAACTGATGATAGAAACAATTTGTGTAAGTTATATATGCAATTGGACGCTTCCAAAAGAACACAGTGTTCACACATTGGTTTTCGCAAAGCATTGGACGTTTGTTTATAATAGCGTGTTGGACATTGGTTTTATATTAAGAAAAACAAGTTCCAGTTATGCTTGGATGCTACTTTCACATGTCAATATATAGACTGAGTTCAAGAGATAAAATATCACAGTGGCATTGGACGGTGTAGGATCTGTAATACTCTAACATCAATCATTAGATACTTCAAAATTTAATCTCATTTGTTATCATCAAAACCAAAGTTTGAGGGGTTGGACATCGTCCAAGGTCTTAGACTCTAACAATCTCTCCCTTTTTGATGATGACAAACAAAGTTAAATTTTGATCAGTGCAAACACATAATCATATAAAGATATCAGAGCAGTATATGTATATGATGATTATGTAATGCCAGAAAACATAGACAGGGTATGAGAAGATAGAAAAAAAATATAAGTACTACTCCTGAGTCCAATATTTTCCTATGCATGATCAAAGAAAACGTAGAAAAACATAAGTATATCAACATCTCGTATATTATATAGATAAACAGCCAAAGTTCAAAAAAGGTATAGATATAGAGAAGGTAAATTAAGCTCTATGATCAAAATTGCATTTTCTCCTCCTTTTGTCATCAACAAAATATGGGTTTGAAAGATGGAAAAATGATTGACCATCATGGTCACCTAAGGCTGTTAAGGCGGATCTTGTGGTGGAGGTGGTGGCTGTGGTGGTGGTTATGTTGGTGGTGGTGGTGGTGGTTCATCAGTAGTAGGTGGCACGGGAAGGATTTGGTGTGAAACAGTACCAAGAATGTTTGTTGCAGTCTGTTGAATCTGTGTTGCAAGCATCTGAGATAAGTTCATGAACTGATCAGTAATGGCAGCTTGCATGTTTTTCCTTTGTCGTTCAGCTTCAGCATGTTGTTACTCTACAAAGGCCCTGAAAATGGCTTGATTTTTCTCTTGTTGTTGCTTCAAAGCTTAAGAAACAATTTCTTGGACTCGTTCTTTAGTAACTACTTGAGGTTTAGCAAAGTTAAGCGGAACAATGTCTCTTCGACTCGGAGAGCTTTTGGTCACTATATTCTGTTGAGTTCCAGAGTTAACTTCAGTTGAAATTTCTTGAGTAGACGCACTGGTAGAGACTTCTGGAATCTGCTTTGCCAGGTTAGACTCTTGTTCAATTGGCATTTCTGTAGGTACTTCTGTTTGGACTTCACCAACCTTGGATGCTTCAGTAGGCTTTGCAGTCTGCTCATCAGTTGAAGTGACAAAGTGTTTAGCATCCACTTGTACTTCATTTTTCAAGATCAAGTTCAATAAGAACTTCAGCAATTTTGGCAGAGGCAACGTCTAACTCAGCTTGTTTTTCTCTTTCCTTTTCTGCTTGTTGATGGTTGTAGATCATTCGCACTTATTCTTCAAACACTCCATAATCGACCATGCGGATATCAAAGACAGTGTTGCTCCTAATGATTGGCAAGTTCTTCAACAACTTAAGGAACCCATCATCATAAGTTAGGAAGCAAGCAGAAGTATCGTCAAAATGGAATGTCTTTACTAGACGCAGAACTTGAATGGAATCAGGTGGAATCACGAAATCATTTCTTGGGCATCCAGAGGACTTGGCTTTTTCTGTGTCATTCCAAATAATTTGATGCCAAAATATTCTTGCATAATAACTTTCTAGACTCCTTATTAATCTCTCAGCCTTGTCAAATAAGTGATCCCATTTCTGAGTGAGGTCAGTAGCTGCACCTTTTCTTCTCTGCTTGGCATCTCAATGTCGTAGAACTTGAATCCCTTTTTCTTCCCAATATCAAGAAGAGGCAGTCTAGGACATACCTTGTCAAGAACAAACTTGATATTTGTAGTGCGATTGATATGAAGGTTGGGGGATACGCCAAGGCTTGATCTTGAAGATACATTTGGGATAGAAGCTTACCCAAATCATAGTAATCATCAATTGTGAAGTTAAGCACGAGTGTGGCAGGGTGAAGAGGCATGAACTTGGTGATTGGAGTCCAGAGATGGATGTCCTTCTTCCATGTAGTAGAAGGATGTTGAGTGGTCTTCGATGGATCCAGACTCTCTTTTAGTGCAGTTTGTAGTTTTGCTTCAACTTCTTTATCTTCATTTGACATTTGTTTTCTCCTGGAAGTAGCAACTTTCTTCTTGTTCTTCTTTTGGGAAGCAGCTTTGTCATTGATAAGTTGGGTGATTCTTGAACACATCTTCAGTTGTCTTTCTTGATGATCTTCAAGGGGTGGATGCACTCGTTGTTGAGTTCCAACTGGACAAGTGTAGGGGTCATCCATCCTGATTAAGTTTGGATAGAACTCTCTTGTCTAGGTGGGTGGATCATTGCAAATAGTCACCCTCTTTGGTAAAGCAACATACTCAGCAGAAGGGGTATGTGTATTATCATACCTCGTCCACTGAGGAGCTGAAACAGTAGCATAACATCTTTCGAGGGGTTCTTAGTGAGACCTCTGAATGACATCGTGTTTCTTGCAATAGTTCTATTCATTTCTTTTGAAGAAAAGGACAGTAAATCTTTCGCGAGTCTTTTCTTCTTCAGACTTCTCTTGGACCCTTGGTGGAATGGTCTATGCTGCCCAAGCATCTCGCCATGCATTTCTTGGATAGATAAACTTTGACAAGTTTATAGGTGATGTTGGACCCTTTTTTTGTTGTTGAAGTTGTTGTGTTGGGACAACACTGGATGGTACTGGACTTGATGCTCGTTTAGTCTCATGAAGAGGAGAAGGAGGAACCCAGTTGTCTTCAACACTCACTTTCCTTGGTCTGGACGCTCTAGTCTTTATCTTTTTAGGTACTGCAGTGTGTAGAATGGGATTCATAGCACTGGACTCTGCAGTAACCTTCTACTTCTTCCTGACCTCAGGCTCTTTCTTTTTAGCTTTTCTCTTTATCTGACCAATAGGGACATCGTCATCAGTTTCACTTAAGTCCCTGAGCCTTTGGTTTGTTGTCTTCTCCTAGACTTGCTTCCTTGGACTCCTTCTATTAGAAGTTATCTTTAGATGCTTGTCCTTCGGAGCAGAAGAGTTGGACGGTGCAGATACTTCCTGTCTTTTCTTTGTCATTCTCTCCTTTTCTGCTGCATCCTGCTGTTGTTGTGTCATCATCCTTGTAGTCTTCCTTGTTTCTTGATTTTTTAGGATTCTTTTAATCTTCCTTGCTATTCCTAACAAGTCCATTTCCTCTTCATCATCGTTCTGGACTGTTCTGCTATGTTCTTTTCTTTTTCTTTTGATACTTTGCTCGTCCAGTTGCTTAACTTCTCTTTCAGACAAATCAATATCAAGTTTCATGGGTTTGATGTTGCTTACCCCAAACTTGTGTTGCTCAGCTATCAACTCCCCCTTTCTGATGATCTGGTCCCTTTCATCATCATCCAGTTCATCAAAGAACCTCTGGTATACTTTCTGATCCCAGAAGATCTTGTTTAGAAGAGCAGCATAGTGAATGTCTTCATCTCCTCCAAGACCCTTCATTATGCAAAGAATGTTGATGTAGATGGTGTGAGGCAAGTTGAAAGGAATGCCTTCTAACATGTGAAACAATATGAACTGGTGCAAGTCTATAACTAAGTCTTTGGACCCAACTTTGTGCAGAATACACTTGTTGCATATCTATTACCATATTTTGGCCTTTTCACACAGGTTTTTGTACTCTATCTTCTTGTTGGAGCTTGAAAACTTGTTTCCATACAACATTTTTGGAACGTGATTTCCATACTTTTCTACCCAGTTGCTGCGATATTGATTGCTTTCTCTTATGCATCCAGTAACCTTTGCTATCGCCTCAGTGGAGAGGATGACTTCTCTTCCCATCATTGTAGATACTATTTGACGGTGAGTCTCAAACCTTGCGTTTCTCCAGAAATTCCTAATGAGTTTTGGGTAAATCGTCTGAGTATTGTTGAAATATCCTTTAATCCCACACATTAGAAGGTTTTCCTCCAAGTCCAGACCAAGACTTTCCAAAAACTTAATGTCGAAGAAATGCTCAATGTTGACGGTAGCTTCTCCATCAGTTTCAATGGTTGTAATAGGATACTTTTGAACATCGAGTTCCATTGTAGAAGACACATTGAAGCTTGACATGGTAGGTAAAGGTGAGAGCTTTAGGGTATTCCAGAAAAAGCCATCTTGTCCTTTACACTTCTCCACCAAAGCTCAGCCTCATCCTTTAACATGAATGAGGCATAAGCCACCCTCTACTCAGATAAGCAAGGTACTCCCTCAAGGATCCTCTCTATCTCCCTCAACCATGGTCTCGCCTTTGCGGGACTATAACCCCTAAAGGATGGTGGTCTCCTACATTCCACAAATCCCAAACTTTGGTTTCCTACAGTTGGCCCACTATGGGTACTCTCTGCTTTCCCAAAGGTTTCCCATCTCAGGTTTGCTTGGTTTGGTGGGACTGGTCCTAAGGGATTCTAGGATGACTATCCTAGGCCTCGATTTCTACCTGCCATAATTCCTACCTGCAGTGCAAAAAGTATTGAGGTGATCAATCTCAATATCCCATCTCAAAGCAAATAAGGACTTATAGCATGGCAGACAACCAACACACTCAAACAAATCTAACTATACTGTGAGAACAATCTAATCTAACGATACTAACCACAGCCCGATTTGAATCAAACTGCTCTGATACCAAAATGTAACACCCTAGAGGATATTACCTTTTGTATGCTTATATTACTAAATTTTGAAAACTTAGAATATAAGAATATCAGAGTTAACTATGCGAAAACTAAAAAATAAACATACATTACATAAATAGAGCTAAAACAAAGCTCTTGACACTTATGTGCCTTATCATACACAAGCAAGGTACTCATAACATAAAACCAATTCCCAAACATGGGAGACACAAAACTAGAAACATCTTCCTCCAAGCAAACAACTCTAAGCTCCAAGGTTCTCTCATAAAGCATTCACCGGCTTAACCTGTAAAAACATGAAACTAAAAGGGATGAGACATAATGTCTTAGTGAGTGTTCCAAGGACTCTAGGCTAACTCTCTATTCTAGAGATCCTTTTCTTAACTCTTATGGCTTCTCTTTTCTTTTATGGATGCTCACGCTCATAACTATTACCACATCATGTCATCACTACTATTTCCTTAGACCATCCATAACCTCTACTTAGGCACTTAGAGTTGGTCTCCTATGCCAAATCTAAGGCCATTAGTGCACTAAGGCACCTAAACATCATTATTTTCTTCTTGACCACTCATTAGGGTCTCATTTTACTATACCATTGGATGGGAATGTGTATAACCTTTCCTTCCTCTGACCTCCCAACTTGGGCTTACATCACCTCTCTCTGTGAGGCATAACATCTTGCATACCTCTCTCGGTAGCTTACATTAACTTTTTATGGGTATAACCCCTCTCCTACCTCTAAGGATAGTATCCAGCTACACACGTCCTCATCTAATTATAGATATACCTTACATCACTCACCTAACAACTAGGCTCATGACTCCTCATATACTTTAACATAGAAACATACATACATCATGCACATCAACATATCCTAGTTTGTTTCTACAACTGTGTTGTTTGCATTATCTCTTTATTTAAGTTTCACTTCCACCGCCTATTTCATTACTTTGGCTCAACTCTAGCCAACAAGAGGTTCCCCTCTTGCTATGACCTTTAATTAACCCACCGGTCCAAGTGGGTTGCTTACCTCTGTTATGAAGAGGAGCCCTATATATTCTTCTCTGTGAAGAACCTCTTCTCCCTAAGAAGAAGGTTGCTTTCCCCCTTGGGTGTCAGGGTGACGGTCCCCGTCGCTCACCTCTAGGGGGGCCTTTTAGCCCACTAATGCGACAACCCCTCACAAGTTGCCCAACTCATTCCTCACTCTTTTAAAAACATATTTTATATATAAAAACTATTTCATAAACCTTTCACAACCCATCTCACCTTGGTAATACAAGGAATCCTTAGTCGTTTACACACCGCTGTACGTCGAGCGTGCGGCTCTCGGACGTGACTGGTACCGGGGAAAGATTCTACCCTATGTTACTGAGGGGATATTCTTTCTAAAAACCTTCATTTGAAACTGTATTCTTTCTTCAAAACCTTTTATGAAACTTAGGGTAAACACCCCATTCATAAACTTAGGGGAAACACCCCACTTATTACTAAGAGGCATAAGTATAGTCTTAAGTATTTTATGTGTCTTTTATTAAAGAGGGTTTATCATAACATACATCCCAAGCATATGCAACAATCACATGAATGAAATAAGGGTGCAAGCATAACATCACGAAACTTTAAGGTACAAAGAGTAAACCAAGCAATAACAGTTATCCAAAGGTCACACATAGAGGATAAAGACATAAACATACATAAGCTCAACACATACTTCTCACATAGCTTTCAACCCCTTTCTAAAGGTTTCAAGCTTAGCCTAGCATGTTTCCACGCTTAGCCTGACCCTCTAAGACTAAAAATCTCCACTCTGCACTCCTCAGGCTAAGCCTAAATCCGGGGCTTAGCCTCAAGTCCCCTAAAGCTAAAACTCCAATCTATGATACTCAGGCTAAGCCTGAATTCGGGGCTTAGCCTCAAGTCCCTTGAAGTTAAAACTCCAATCTGGCCTTCTTAGGCTAAGCTTGAATTCGGGGCTTAGCCTAACGTTGCAGATATGCACCTATGCGATTTCTTGCGAATCTACCTCCCAGGCCATCCATGGCTTTCGAAAAGCAACCCAAGCTTGCCATTCACTCATATAACACTTCTATTATAAAACCCAGCCCTTAAACGACCTAAACAACCTCTCAATCTCTCCCAATCACTCAAAAACTATCATAATCTTACTTAGGGATCAAAGGGGGAAAATAAGAAAACAAGAACCATGGAGGGATAGGGAAGACAAAGGGAGGAATCACTCACCTCGGGGTACTCGGATTTGAGCTCTAGGAACTGGATCTCTGATCTCTGCTCCACTTCTCTCTTCTTCCTTCTTCTTCTCCTTCTCTCTAACTCATTTCTTTCATTTCTCTTTCTCTCTCTCTCTAACTTTCCCTTCCTTCTTCTACTTAAACCATGTGTGTGTGCGGGCTTAGTGGGCCTTGGCTCCCCATCTGGGTCTTATTATCTTATTCCTATCAACTCTTAATATAAGGTAACTATTATTAATAAAGCCTAAGGGTATCCTTTAACCATTAAATATATAGACTATTCCATAAAAGATATCTCTTTATTATTTATAACTAATGTCCATAAATTGGGGATGTTACACACATGCCATGACTAAGTGACCTTTGGACACTGTGTCCATTGGACGCTTGAGTCAGCTTGGACGCTGGATATAGATGTTAATCATTCCTTTATAAAGTCTATTCCAAGTCTACCCCTCAAGAGGATCAGCTTGTCTTCAGTAAGGGATTTTGTAAATATGTCAGCAAGCTGATCATTTGTGGATATAAACTGTAATTCCATAGCCCCTTTTTGAACATGGTTTCTTATAAAGTGATGTTTAATTTCTATATGTTTTGCCCTTGAATGCAATATTGGATTTTTAGAAAGATCAATAGCAGCAGTGTTATCACAGAAGATGGGAATGTTACTCTCATATATGTTGTAATCTTCAAGCTAATGTTTAATCCATAGGAGTTGAGAGCAACAACTTGCAGCTGAGATATACTCTGCTTCTTTCGTGGACAGTGCAATAGTGCCTTGCTTCTTGCATATCCAGGAGACTAGGATTCCACCAATGAAGTGACATCCTCCACTAGTGCTTTTGCTTTCAATTCTATCTCCAGCATAATCAGCATCACAATATCCAACTAATCTGAAATCTTTCTGCCTTTTGAAACACAGACCAAGATTAGTTGTTCCAATGAGATATCTGAAAATTCTTTTTACAGCAGTTAAGTGTACTTCCCTTGGATCAGATTGGAATCTCGCACATAGACATACACTGAACATTATGTTAGGTCTGGACGATGTGTGGTATAAGAGTGATCCTATCATTCCTTTATATAAGGTGTTGTCCACCTTCTTTGATCCCTCGTCCAGTCCAAGGATGCATAGGTGTTTTCATTTCTTTAGCATCGTCCACCTTGAATTTCTTCAAGAGCTCTTTAACATACTTGGTTTTCCTTTGTCAATTTGCTTGATTTGTAGTCCAAGGAAGAATTTCAGTTCTCCCATCATACTCATCTCAAACTCTGTCTGCATTAACTTAGAAAAATCCTCACATAGAGTTTCATTAGTAGCACCAAATATGATATCATCAACATAAATTTGAACAATGATAAAATGAGAATCATAGTTTTTGCGAAACAAGTAGTGTCTATTTTTCCTCTTGAAAAATCATTTTCTGTTAGGAATGAACTGAGTTTTCCATACCAAGCTCTTGGTGCTTGTTTCAGTCCATATAAAGCCTTATTCAATTTAAAAACATGATGAGGACAAACATCACTTTCAAACCCAGGGGGTTGTTCCACATAAACTTCCTCTTTTATCAAGCCATTGAGGAATGCACTCTTTACATCCATTTGATATAGTCTCATATTGCTATGAGCAGCAAAGGATAGTAAAATGCGAATAGCCTCAATGCGTGCAACAGGGGCATAAGTTTTACTATTGTCTATACCTTCCTTTTGTGATTAACCTTTGGCTACAAGCCTAGCTTTGTTTCTCACAACCTTACCCATTTCGTCTAGGTTATTTCTGAATACCCACTTGGCTCCAATAGCTGCTTTGTCTTCGGGTAGCTCAACAAGCTTCCAGACATCGTTCTTCTGAAACTGATCAAGTTCTTCTTGCATTGCTTTAACCCAACTTTCATCTTCTAATGCATCGTACACAGTCTTAGGTTCCACTTCTGATATGAGAGCTGTATGACTTTGTTGTTGATATAAGGATTTGGTTCTGACTTTATCACTTGGATCTCCAAGGATTTGGTTCTTTGGATGGTGCTTCTTCATTTGCCAATTTCTTCCAGTTGGTTCCCTTTGTTCTTCTGTTGGACCGTCCAGGGAAGTGTTGGACGCTTCGGTTGTTAAGTCATCATTGGACGCTTCTTTGTCTGATGTTTTCCGTCCATCGTCCAACCTGAGATCTGCAAAGGATTCATCCAACTCTAATAATTCCTTATCAGGCTTAGTGTCATTGAACTTCACGTGAATAGCTTCTTCCACAACTAAGGTTCTAGAGTTATAAACTCTGTATGCCTTTGAAGTTTCTGAGTATCCAAGCAATATCCCATTGTCACACTTAGAGTCAAACTTTCCCAGATTATCCTTAGTGTTTAGAATGAAACATTGACATCCAAATGGATGGAAGTAAGATATGCTAGGTTTTCGTCCCTTCCACAATTCATAAGGAGTCTTTTTCAGGATAGGTCTAATGTAAATTCTGTTTTGTAAATAACAGGCAGTATTCACTGCTTTAGCCCAAAAGTGTTTAGGGGTTGAATTATCATTCAACATGGTTATGGCCATCTCTTGAAGTGACCTATTTTCCTCTCAACAACACTATTCTACTGGGGCGTCCTGGGTGTTGAGAAGTTATGAAGGATACCATTATCTTCACAAAACCTTTGAAAACTTTCATTTTCGAATTCACCCCCATAATCACTTCTGATTGAAGTAATGCATACTCCTTTTCATTTTGAACTCTTTTACAGAAGTTATAAAAGACCTTAAAAGACTCATCTTTATGGGACAGGAACATAACCCATGTCCATGAATAGTCGTCCACTACAACTAATCCATATCTCTTACCACTCACTGAGGTTGTTCTTGTGGGTCCAAACAAATCAATATGTAATAGTTCAAGAGGTCTAGAAGTGGAAACAATGTTTTTGCTTTGAAAAGAACTTTTTACTTGTTTCCCTTTCTGACAAGCCTCACAAAGAAGATCATCCTTGTATGACATACTTGGAAGGCCTCTCACGAGGTTGTGCATGTTAAGCTTTGAGATTAATCTCAAGCTAGCATGACCAAGTTTTTTATGCCATACCCAGTGATTTTCTTTGATTGAAACTAGACATGATACATTTTGATTTGATAACTCACCAAGCTTAATCTTATACAGATTACCTTGCCTCTTAGCAAAAAAGAGTAAGGATTTGTCATAGTTCGTGACTATGCATTCACCTTTGTTAAAGGTAACATCATATCCACTATCACATAATTGACTTATGCTAAGCAGATTATGTTTGAGACCTTTAACAAACAAAACATTTTCAATAGTGGGATAGGGTGGTATACCTATCTTACCCACGTCAGCTATCGTCCCTTTCTGATTCCCTCCAAAAGTGAATGTCCCACCAGTCTTGGCTTGGAGGTCTTGGAACATAGACCTTTCTCCTGTCATGTATCGTGAGCATCCACTGTCCAAGTACCATGACTGGAGTTTCCTTCCTGCTATTAAGCATGTCTGCAACAGGAACAATTTTATCTTTAGATACCCAGATTGACATAGGCCCTTTCTTGTTAGATTGAAGGGTATTGGACGCTCCCTTCTTTGGCAGGTGTCTGCATTTGGATGTTATATGTCCAGGTTTGCCACAAAAATAACAAACATCCACCTCCTCATCATAAATGTATTTCTTTCCCTTATATCCATGTCCTGACCTGTCATTGGGTCTTTTACAACCTTCATATTTCAAAAGCTTGTTTAGGTTGTCAGATCCTTTGACAAAGTTAGACAGATCCTTCTTTAAGGTGTGAATCTCTTCATGAAGTTTTATAACATCATGTGGTTGACCAATTAAGAAAGTATCTTCTTCGGATTTCAAAAGCTTTTCAACTAATCTTTTGTTTTCTCCTTTCAGAGATAAAATTTCTATTGAAAGCTTCCATTCTCTAGCTTTTGAGTCATTATATGATTTATGAGCTTGGGAACAGTTTTTCCATAGATTGCGTCTATCCACTTCTAAGGCTTTATGTTCTTTTGAAAGCTTTGTAAACTTTTTCTGTAAATCCTCCTTTTCATTTTTCAAATCTTTGACACTGTTTTCTAAAACTTCTTTTTCTTTTGAAAGCGTTTTGGAGGATTTCTTTAAAACCTTACAAGCTTTTGAGACGATAGAAGAGTTTGAAAGTAATTCATGATAAGCTTCTTGAGGAGATTTAAGATAGTTGAAATCTACCTCATTTTCATCTTCTAGTTCAGAAGCGTCTGATATGGTGTCTGCCATCAAGCAGATGTTTGCTTCTTCCTCATCATCGTCTTCCTCTGATGATTCATCGTCCAGGTCCTCCCATGTAGACATCAGTCCTTTCTTGCCCTTCTTTTTGTTGAAGAACTTCTTCTTATTGTCCTTACTTTTCTCAAGATTTGGGCATTCTGACTTGAAGTGTCTAGGCTTTTTGCATTCGTAGCATATGACTGGACTTTTCTCTTTGTCCTTATTCTCTTTGAAGTCTTTCTTGTTCAGGTTTCTCCATCTGGATCCACCTTTCTTTTTCCACATAGCATGAATCTTCTAGGATATGACGAATAGCTCATCATCTACATCAGAATCTCCATCTTCAAATTGCTCTTCTGATGACTATTCTGCCTGCATGGCTTTGGACGATGATGATGAAGCTTTCTCTGGCTTCTGGACTCTAAGTGCCAACGACTTATCTTTTCTTGTGTCACCGTCTTATTGGAGTTCCAACTCATGAACTTTGAGGATTCCCACAAGTTCTTCTAGAGACATATCATCCAGGTTCTTGGACGCTTTTAATGTTGTAACCTGTGGTCTCCATGGTCTAGGCAAACTTCTCAAAATTTTCTCAGTATGATCATAGTTATCATAATTCTTACCATAAGATCTAAGCTCATTTAGTATGGTTTGAAACCGTCCAAACATACTTTGTATGTTTTCATTTTCTTCCTTACTAAACAATTCATATTGATGAGTAAGAAGGCTAAGTTTGTTCCTTTTTACCTGGGTGGAACCCGCATACATTAATACAAGAGTGTCCCACATCTGTTTGGCATTTTTGAAGCTATGCACCTTGGTGTATTCTTGTTTAGACAGCGCACACATCATGGAGTTTCTGGCTTTGGAGTTCAACAGATATATCTGTTTTTGATCATCCGTCCATCTAGCCTTGAGGGTCTCGTTGAGGTTCTCATCATAAGGAATGTAGTCTTCATTCTCAGCAACATCCCACATATCAACATGACAGGATTCAAAGAATGCAATCATTCTTTGTTTCAAGTAGTCATATTTGACTCCTTTGAAGAGAGGTGGCATGTTCACAGCTTGTCCTTCATTTTCCATCTTTCACATGATCTGGTTTTTCTCTGTACTACAAAGTACTCAACCCAAGAGGCCGAGCTCTGATGCCAACTGAAATGCAAGGAACACACTAAAAGAGGGGTTGAATAACGTGTTGGATAAAACTTGAAAACGTTTTCGCAAAGATGGAGATTTCTTAACTCAGATTTTACAAGGAACTTGTAAAATGCAGAATCACAGAGACCGTCCAACAGTTCAAAATAACAGTTTGATGAAACTGTGTTTTTAGAGTATCGTCCAGTGATATAAAAAGCTTTTCGCAACCAGGTTTATAAATAAAGACTTGTGTGTCCAATGTGTAAGAAATAACACAAGAGATAACAAGTATGCAGAAAGTAATAGAGTAAAAACACTTGGTTTATACTGGTTCACTCAACCTAAGCAACGTCCAGTTCTCCTTCAACATTAACCTTTTGAAGGGTTCCACTGATAAAAAAACTTTGATTACAAACAAGTATTCTCTACCCAGCCACTTCTGGCACACCTTTAATCTCCCCTGAGATTAAAGAACACCCTAGTATTCTTTGTCACTAAGCCACTCCTGGCTTTCCAAACAATAGTTTGATTACAAATATCAGAACAACTTTCACAGCGAGGATATTACAATGTGAAACTGATTACACAACAAACTTAGCAAAGCTAAGAAAAACTCTTTTAACATAAGTGTTGATCGTCCAAGTATTTTGGCAGTGTTTCAGCTCTTTGAGAAAATATAACTTCGTTCAAGCTTCGTGTGTTTTTGTTCAAGAGCTTCATCCTCTATATATATATACCTCTGAGCAAAAATATTCGTAGTGGGATTCGGGCCTTGGTGGAAATTCGTTCTCTCACAATCATTTGACTGTTACCGCGTGTCAACTTGGGGTGGAGAGAGAAAGGGGACAACAGGACAAGCAGCGCCTCCACTACTTGTACGAAATGTTCCTTTTTGCAGAGCGAAATTTTTTGTCTCTTTTGGTACACTTTTTGAATATTCAAGTGAAATGTCAGATATGAAAAGAGAGGGAATAATAGAATGTGAAAATTCAAATGAAATCATCCTCGAAAAGCATAAGTGTACTTTCTGACATAGTTGATGCTTTATATAACTGATGATAGAAATAATTTGTGTAAGTTATATAAGCAGTTGGACGCTTCCAAAAGAACATAGTGTTCACACACTGGTTTTCGCAAAGCATTGGACGCTTGTTTATAATATTGCGTCGGACGCTGGTTTTATATTAAGAAAAACAAGTTCCAATTATGCTTGGACGCTACTTTCACATGTCACTATATGGTTTGAGTTCAAGAGATAAAATACCAAACTGGCATTAGACGGTGTAGGACCTGTAATACTCAAACATCAATAATTAGATACTTCAAAATTTAATCTTATTTGTTGTCATCAAAACCAAAGTTTGAGGGGTTGGACATCGTCCAAAGTCGTAGACTCTAACAAAAAAGTCACCCTGTACATCGCACATGTCCACACACTATTGTATTACTACCTTCGGTCCTATATATAAGAAACAAATACCTAATTCATCAAGACCAATAAAAGTGGTTAAATTAGTTAATTTTAATTAATAATGTCATAAATTTTAATTTAATTCCTAAACTACCTATAACATTAAATGGTTTAAGTGATGGTTATTTTTCAAGGGAAAAATTTTCCAACCAATGAGTATACCTTGTTTTGTTAATAGCCTAATAAATGCATCTACTTTCATAGAAAATGAGTGTATATTATAATAAACCTCACAATTAATTAAGGGTAAAAAAAATTAATAATTAATATACTTGAAAGTAATCCAATATTTCTTCTTGTAATTAGGATTAAGAAAATGTTCTCTTTAAATAGCGGGTAGTAATAGATTAAAGTCTTGAATCATATACTAATAGCATATGTTCTGGCAATTAATAATTATGTATTGGCAGCCTGTGTTTTGTTGAATTTAAGAAGTCACATTCTAGTTCTAATACATTCCAAAATGAAAGCAAAACCACTAAAGAGGTCTACAATATGGATTCATTTAAGTATACACACTAGTATTTAGTCCGTGTATTGCATAGGTTAAATGTTTATTTTATACAATTAAAATTTATAATAAAAAATATTTTTAAAGATATAAATTATATTATAATTAAAATATGTAATTATTTGTATTTATAAATTATATTTTAGATTTATGATAAATAATTTATATTGTGATATATTATTATTTTTAATAATTGATTATTTCTTTTAAAAAATATTGAAATTCAAATTAAAACTAAAGATATTTTTTGAAAGGTAGAACTAAAGATATTAAAAATGATAGATTGAAAAAAGATAAAATATTAATTTAAATAATTCAGTTGATATTAAAAGCATGAAGGGATATATCAGATACATGTTAGGAGTGTATTTGAATTATATATAGGAGAGATCAAATTACACTGGTGTAACTTAAACAACTATTATACCATTCAATAACTTGATATAGAATGTGATTTATATCGATCCAACCGTTGAATTATATCAACATATTACCAAGATTGTCTGTGTCAAATTTTGTCAAAATTGAACAATAATAAGAAGGTAATCAAATGATTCATATTTTAGTATATTTTAAAAAGTTTATATTACGTTGACTTTAATCTATATGAATGAGTTAACAAATAATTTTGGATTAATATAAAATTTTGTATACAAGATCTATATAAAAGAAACTTTTAATCTGACGGTAAGTTTTAAAAAAATATCATTCAATTGAAAGTTATTGAATGGTGTAATAGTTGATCAAAGTTACACCGGTGTAATATTTGAAATTAGTTTTTGATATTCAGTTACATTTAAACTGTTCGGTTGATATTAAAAATAGAAGAAGATATACTAGATGCATGTTAGGAGAGTGAAGTACACCACTTCATGAGAAGAAGAGAGTATTTAAATGAGAGTGAATTTGAGGAAGAGTGGAGAGAGTAGAGCAATGTGAGTATAGATAGACTTATACGTTTATATATATAAGGAGATATATTTCTTTGATAATAATAATAATAATAATAATAATAATAATAATAATAATAATAATAATTATTATTATTATTATTATTATTATTATTATTATTATTATTATTATTATTATTATTATTATTATTATTCTGTTCAAAGTGTGCTTCAGCTGGTGAGTAATGGTTGCGGTACCAACATAGTTGGGATGGCAATCAATATTTTCACCTTTGCATACTCTTTCTATTAAAAAAAAAAGGTCTTATCTAAGTGTATTTATCATCTCCCCAATTTGATGCAACGTGTCCAACAACTTAGAATCTCTCCTCGTTTAGTTCATAGATTGTCTCATACAACAGCAACAAAACTTAACATAAAGTTTTCCATTAAAAAATTTCCATCCAACTAACGGCAATGGAATTAATCATGGCAAGAGAAGAACAGAGAACGAAATTAACTCATTCCATACTAAGAAAAGGATCAATATGCAAGTTAATCCACACAAAATTAACCACCGTGTGTTTCCGGTTTGGGCTGGTAATGGGTGCCCACTTAAAAGCCCAAAAATATTTGAGAGGTTTGAATCAAGGAAAGGCATAAAAGAAAATGGATCCTCCCACTAATCAACGGTTGGTTAAGAAAAGGCACTTGCTATTTACACCCCCATTTTTGCTAAGTGCATGCTTCTCTCTTCTCTTTGTTCTTTTATTACCGATAATGCCCTTTTCAACATTAATTTGCACCCCAGGTTTATCAGTCTCTTAATCTTTTAAACTGTTACACCCCTTCCTTAACCCCACCCATTTTTTCTCTTTGCACAAATGCTCTGCCTCATCTCATGGCTTGTCTCTGTTTTTTGTAACCCCATCATAGGTTGTCCTCAACCCTCACTTCTTCCACACCCCATCTTTCTGGAAATGTGATTCCGTAGTTCTGTTCATGGCATTCCTTAGTTCCTCTCACTCGCAGGGACATGTATATGACCAAACATAACTTTCTGCACCTATCCTTTGTTACTCCCTCTTGTCCTTTTTATAAGAAACAAGTTCTAGTGTATTTTACACTAAAATTTGTTTCTTATAAAAAGGACCGGAGGTAGTATTATTTTTCATTGGTGTTTCATTTTGTTGGATTGGTGATGGTCTCTCTTGCTTAACTGCTACACGGTAATCACACAATCACTATGTCCATATAAAGTGGTAACCCCAATAAGTCTTGAGATTGAAAGCGTCAGTGTCATTATAATTTTAATTTTGTTTTCGATTATCCTTTTGTGCCATTTGCAAAACAATTGAAGTGAATATGGTTTCGTATTGTTAAAATTTAAAATTGTGGTCTGGACTAACAATTTATGATTTTAGGGAGTAAAATAGGGATCCACTCAATGTCAATGGGGTATGTGAAATGTTTCGTTCTTATGAAATTGAATCAAAATCATACGGGGATAAATTATAATTCGTGCAATTGTGCTTTTTCTATGCATCAGTGGAGCATTTCCCAGTAGGTTTTGTGGATGAGAACTGAACTGGATCAAATGTTTAGAATTTGCAAGAACTAAGTGGAATTAGTTCTTTTTGTTTTAAGAATGGGTTGCAAACTTATTAACATGTTTTTTTCTTTGTTTTTATAGAACAGCTTAAGAATCAATTTAAGAACAAGTTCAGTTTGATGGTTTAGCTCCAAATTTACTGCATAGGTCTTCAAAATGAAGTCTAATTAAAATTAAAACTAATGCTAAAGCAAATTAATATAAACAATTTGAAGAGTTAAACAATAGATTTTTATTAAAAATATTCTTGAAAAATAAAATAAGCTTTTAAAAATAAACTTAAAAACTTTGGTTTGGTGTTGTCTTGTTTTCTTTCTATTTTTGGTACAAAGCTTGGAGCTTTGTTGATTGTTACACATATACTTTACTCATATAGATCGGAAAATGGCAGAGTTTGCGTGGCTATGGTCTAGCCCATGCCTGTTCACAAAAATAAATCAGGTAAATATTTTTTAAAATCTTATTTAGTTAAAAAAAATAAATTTTAAGTCATTTAAAAAAAATCTTTTAAGCTTAAGAAGTTAATTTATTTGAGTAATTATAAATAACATAATATTGTTAGTATTATTATTATTGAATTTTTTTATTATAATATCTTGAATTATATATTTAGTAATCTATTTAAAGACTTAAATTATATAACAGTATGTTTGTTGTAGTTTTAAAGTTTTTTTATGTTATGTTGTTTCTATATTTTGTTGTTATTTTATCATATGCTAATACTGATTGCACATTGACATCTATATAATAGCTAATACTTGCACCATTTTATTTGGTCTAAACACTTTTTAGGATAGTTAGCTTTTGTTTGTGGTTGTGTCTACGGTGGGAAAGTAAGGCAAGTTTTCCACCGTGCGTAAGTGACCGTGACCGTTGGATATAAATATTTTTTGAGATAGTGTAGTATTACCATAGGAATTGTTACATTGGATTATATTAAAAAAAATCTTTTTCCTATGTCATTCTTTCTCATCTGCAGCTTCTATCCCCCTTTCCCGTGAGGCACTCCGTCAACACTGTAACCCATCCTCTTCCACCAAAATTGCAGTGGGTATTCTCTTAGAAACTAATTTATTCCCCTCCATGGATGCAGTGTCGGGTATTCTCCCAATCCCTTAAAAAAAATCCTTCAACAAAGACTTGCCTCCTCCATCGGAGGAGAGAGAAAGAGTGGTGCAGAGGAGAGAGAGAGTTGCGCATCTGACGGTGGAGTAGGCTTCGTTCTTCTCTCGGAATCGTTTTTGCGCATCTAAATGGGAGATTAATCCTTGAAAGTTTAAACCTTTCCTCTCTAACACCGACAACATTGACGATGACGACATGTTGTGGGTTGTTGCAACTCCGAGATTGGCTTGTCGATGATAGAGTCTTGGTTTCCTCTTCAGATCTGGGGTTTTTCGTGAATGAAAGTTTTTATGTGTTCTTGGTGTGATTGATTTCCGCTTTGAATCTTCGTCGCTTTGAATCTGTGTTTGAGGCCTGGTTCCCGCTTTAGATCTCACTTCGGATCTACGCGTAATGGTCGGAGAGAATGAAAGTGGAAGAAAAGAAGAGGAGATTAAAAAAGGAAAAGAGAAAAAAAAACGCCACTACCAGAAATCCTCTCCAGCGGCGACAGATGATGGTCGGTGGTGAGGGTCATGAAGAAGACGAAAAGAGGATGACAGAAGAAGAGAATAAAGAAAAGGGCAACTAAGGAAAAAATGAAAAAGAATAAAAAAAATTGATTTAAGAAAAAGAATAAAAAAATTCCAGTATATGCATGCCTACGGTACATCTAAAAAATAGCTAGATCTAACGGTTATCCTTACTTACGCACGGTGGGAAATTTGCCTTACTTTCCCACCCTAGATGCAGCCTTTGTTTCTTTATTGTTTTCTTTAATTTAGTCGTATAATTTGTCTTATTTGATTCTTTGATAATTCTATTTAAGTAGCCTCTTAGAGTGGATTGATTCACTGTAACTTTATTGAATCACAAAATTTTCCCTTTCTGTGATTACAAATAAACTTGCAAAGCTATAATTAGATTTTATTGTATTGATTAGTTTTCTACTTGATGCCCAAACATTTTTTTGGCTTTACATTTGACTTTCAAATTGCAGGTAGTCTTAGAAGATTAAAAAAGATTCTGCATAGAGAGAACCTTTAGCCGTGCTGCTGATTTATCCCCCTTGGAGGTAATTGATATTCAATTTATATTGTTTGGTAATAAGCAATCTAGAAAAGGGTGAATGGTTGCCTTCCAACATGCATGGCTCAACTTTTAAGCAAAATAGTGAGTGTTGTAAGAACCTTAAATTATGCTAAATTATTCTTAAAAACTTTAGTTTTAAAAAAAAAAAAAATTGTAAAGCATAAGTCTTTTCTTTCACACATGACAAAAAGGCTTAGTTTTATGTGTTTAAATTATAATATTGTACATTTATGCAGTTATGACACGTATCAGAGGTGGTAGTGTTGCACGAAAGCGAAAACTACAAATAACATTTGCACGTACACAACGTGCAGATGCTCAACTACTTGTAGGTGATGATGACAATGACCCTTAGGAGGTTCTCGTTGACACTCATGTGGACCCTCAAGTAGAAGTGTCCTTTCTAGGAGGCCCTAAGGATTTGTCAGTCCTTAGGCATTTTTCATATCATGTTGCTTCCCACTTATGGAATGCAGGGATGGAACCAGGAAAATTGGTTAAGGGGAGCAAAAATTTAACTAATAGCTAAAAGTAATTTTTTTTCATGTGAATTAATTTATTTACCAAATAAAAAGCAATATATAATGATAAGCAACTAAAAAAAATTATAGCAATTAATTTATATTTGTTCTCTTGACTTTGTGGTTTGTTTTTTCTTCAAATTATGAGAGCGTAGAACATGACAACAAATTAAGGCAATTTTTTATTCATAATTTTTTTTATTCATACCAAATTAAAGCAATTAGTTTATATTTTATTTACCTAATGTATAAAATTATTGTTATAAATAAAATCTATAAAATAAAATAAAAGCAAAATTGAATAATGTAAATTTGAAAGAAGAAAAAGACACATTGTTGGTTGCTCTTACTATCTTTGAAGATGAAAAATGTTGCAATTTTTAAAAGAAGAAGACTCAAAATATGGGAAGGAAGTAAAGAAAGAAAATGATGCAATATTTGAGAACACTAGTGTGAGAGATTATTTGCTTCCTATACCGGCCTTATGCATTTTTAATTGATAAAATTTATTATTTTATATGTGTTTTGACTAAACAACATAAAAGAAAACAAATGTGTTGAGAATAACATTTATAAAGGTAAAAAACGTAAAAAGGGAGGGAGAGCAAGATTGAAATTTAGAGAGGAGGAAGGTGGGCAAAGATCTAAAATTGAAATAGATATTAAGGAAATATTTTTCATTCAGGGGGGCGACTGCCCCTATACCCCTCAACCTAGTTCCGTCCCTGATGGAATGGCAAGGTAATTAATCGTCTTAGATTTTTTTAAGATTTATTGTTTAATAAATTGCTAGAATGATCAAATTACAAAACTTCTTTGGTTATAGGATCTCGGCACGCTTAAGGTGATCAATAATGGACGAAAACTAAAACAATTAGCCATCCAACATAAGCATATATGAGTAGTGGTAGATAATTCTGGCTTGGCACTGCTTCTAAATTGCAACTACCAAACAATGGACAGTGGTCTTGTGTTTGCATTTGTTGAGCGATGGCAACGAGAGACAAACTCCTTCCACTTGCTTATAGGAGAGATGACAATTACTCTCGATGATGTATTATGCTTATTGCACCTGCCAATCAAAGGAGCATATTTCAGTCAGCCAGTCATGGATTCTAACATTGCATGTGTGTACCTAGAGGATCTGTTAGGAGTCTCACACAAGACGGCATCGTGTGAGATAAAGGCTACTAGAGGTGCTCATGTTCGCTTGAGTTGGTTACGAGATGTTTATGTCGTGAGGTTCCAAGAGAAGCGTTGGGACTTTGCTGCGAGGGCTTTTCTATTGCACTTGGTTGGTTGTACAATTTTTACAGATAAGAGTGAGTCGTATGTGGACATAGCATTCTTAGAACTATTCTGTGACCTCTCAAGTTATGGTGATTATGCATGGGGTGTGGCTGCTTTGACATTCTTGTATGAGCACCTGGGTGATGTGTAACACCCTCAATTTTATTATTTTACCATTTGTAAATATTTTTATATAAATATTATGAGAAATGATGTACTGTATTTTATAGAAACTTTCTGTACCTATTTTCATAATAAAATTAATACAGTGCTATTCAGTAAAATTTTCTAAGTCTTTTAATACTTTTGTTTATACCTAAATTTCTTGTTGACCGGACAGTTGTGTCAGACAGCTGTTCAGGATAAGATTTTCAGTATAACATTTTGGATTAAACTGTACTCTAATAAATCAAGAATTTAATGTAGATTTAAAATATATACAGTTGAGAAATGAAATTACTTGTTGACTCTGTCCAGGATAGATTTTCAAGTGTAGAATTTTGGACTAATTTATAACTTAATAGAAAGGTAATTGAATAGAGATTAAAAATATATACAGTTAAAGAATTAAAATGCTAATTCCGAATTGTTAGAATTTTCTGAATGTTAGAACTTTGAGAAATTATTACGGTAAAATTCTAAGGCAGAAAATTAAGATAAAATCTATATGTCATCTATTGAATTATCTATAAATTATAACATAGAATAATTATTAACATTTTTTAACTAAGAAAAATAGAAATACAAATTATTAGCCAATCAAAATTTGACAAATTGACATTTCTAATGTAATTAAATTACTAATTAGACTTGGATTAAGAGACAATTAAGACACTACCCCAAGGTTTTTGATAGTGAGGAATTTAATGGTGGTGTTAGTTTCTTCAAATTCTAATTAGTTTGTAAGATAATTGAAAAGCTCTCTAATATTCTAGAAAAATCCCTAAATTTCCCACCAACTTTGACTTTTGATCACAAGCTTGGCAACTCACGTTGGGAAGTTGCCTTGGCTGTCCAAGTGGCTTAAATTGGTGACCAAATGGACTGCTTTGTGGCCAGCAGCTGGACGTGTAGTTGCTATTAAATTTGGTGAAGAAAATTTTATTTAAAAACATAATAAACAAATCAAAAGCAAAATTGGAAAAGCTAGCTCTCCTCACCACCCAAACCGTGAGCTCTTCCAACTGCAGCCCCTCCACTTTCACTCATCCTTTCTTCTAAAATTAAGAGAGAAACCAATCAAAACCTCACAAAATTTAAACCACCTTAGGCCAAAGAGAAGAGAATTAGGAGAAAAAGCTCAAAATTTCAAGAAGCCAAGGAAAAAGAGAGAAAAGGGGAAAAAGGAAATTCAAGATTTCTTCATCAAATTAAGGATTCAAGGTAAGGATCTTGGCATTTAATTTCAATTTAAACCAATTGGAGTTAATATAAACATGTTCTTAGGTCTAATTTCAAGATTTGAGCAAGAGTTAATAAAAGATGAAATTGATTTAGGGCTTTTAGATGATTGATGTTAGAAGCTTGAAATTGTTGTTTGAATCCATGTTTGATTGAATTCATGATGTGTTGTGATGGATTGGAATTGATTGATTGGTTTGTTCTTGATTGGAAATTGAAATTTGTTCTTGATTGAGATTTCTTGAATTGATTTGATTTTGATTGGAATTTGGATTGGTTGTTTTGAGAAAATTGTTGGAAATGGAAGGTAGATCATTCGGTCATGGCTGAATTGGAAGGGTACTATGTGCAAAATTTTCAAATAACTAAGGGCAATATAGTCATTTCACATGTAGGGACACATTGGGAAATTCATAAAAAGTTTAAGGGCAAATTAGTAAATTGTAAAAATATTCAAGGGTAAAATAGTAATTTCATATGTTCTAGAAAGTTTAAGGATAAATTAGGAATTTTATAAAAAAATCAAGGGCAAAATGGGAAATTTTAGAAAATAGTAAGGGTAATTTGGTAATTTCACCCTTTGAGGGCAAAATTAGAATTTTAGAAAAAGATAGGGGTATTTTAGTAATTTCCATAGTAAAGAATAATTGGCATTTTTAGTAAAAGTTTAGTAATTTTTCCTAGTAAAGGACTAGTTAGTATTTTATTAAGGTATTGATGTTATGATGCAAAATAGTGAATTTTTATAATTTTTATGTGATTGATTAATATTAATTATTTGTTTATTAGCATCATTGTCATATTGCATACGTCTGAGTTCTTGAAAAATACAAAGATTTCAAATGAGAAATGAGTATCTTTGGGGGAATTGATTTCCAGGACTGTGTTGACTGACCGGACTGCGGTAGTCATGTATTTGAAAAGATGATTGAGATTATGAACAGAGAACTGTGTTGACTGACCGGACTGCGGTAGTCATGTATTTGAAAAGATGATTGAGATTATGAACAGAGAATATGATAGTCCTGAGAAATGGGTGAGTAGAGTAAGTTAGACAGGACTGTATAGTCTGTGATTATATAGTCTGTGGGGTGAAGGATATTGGCAATTCCACAGATGACCGGAATCTGTGAGAGCAGATGCTGTCGTGGGGGCCTTCCTAGGTATCCTGATCTCCTAATTCTGTCTAGTTTATTCGCGTTTAGTAGGGACTGATAGCTGAATTACATGAGGTAATGGTAGGCCAGTTACTTACTAAACACTCAAAAGGGAAGTCTCCATGGAGCATGGGTCAAAATGATTTTGAGTCAAAATTGCATTTGCATAAATCATACTGCATTTGTTTTATATATATGTGTGATTGATAAATTTTACATGAAGTGTGTGTTGTTTATTATTGTGTTAATTTTTGAGAAATTAAATGCCTGATCCGGTAATGCTGTCCCTAGATTCTAGGGAAGTTTGAAATGCAAGTGTCGGGAGATATAGTTAAAAGATGAAGATGCAGAAATTCCAGAGCTGTAGGATGGGAGTATTTTAGGTAGATAATGTTTGTAATATTTAGAAAAATTTTGTAGTAGTGTTTTCTTTAAATTTTAGTTATATAAATTGTGTGAAAATATTTTGGATTTTAATACAATATATTAAAATTTTTAGATATATATAATATAATATAAAGTAAATTAAATTAAATGTTTTTAAAAAAAGGGGGGGGGGGGGGGGGGGTTACATGATGCATGTGTCCATAACACTAAGCAGATAGGTGCAGATAGGTGCATACATGACCCTTTTAAAGGTGAAGAACTTTAATTTGGTATTATACAGGAGAATTCATAACATCAGCCCAAGCATTCATAACTAGGTCCCATTTTTCCTTTGGATGAACTATCAACTTGCATTTAGCCTTCACATTTTTGTTTATATGAAAATGACATAACAAATTTGAAGAGCTTGGAAAGACCACTTGCACTACGTTCATCAGAGCAATGGCTCTATCAGTTACAATCACTTGGGGTATCTCATCATCATTGATAATCAATCCTCTTAACTTTTGTAGTGCCTAAGTAATCTAAATAAGCAAATGCCACAGAGAATGTTAACTTTGTTGAAGTGACACTAACAATCTCAAGTAGTGGTAGCCAATATCTGTTAGTTTTATAAGTACTATCAATGAACAAAACAATGTGGAAAGTACCAAGAAGTTTAATGGAGTCTGGATGTGCCCAAAATATATCTCTAATAACATCAGATCCATCCACCTTTCTATACAAGTACACATACTTATTATGTTCTAATAATTTTAGTAAGTGTTGCATTTCTGTCCTAGGACCTCTCTGAGAGGATCGATAGGCTTGTCGGGCATTGTAAATGTGCTTAATAGTAGTGACATTATGCACGTTATGATCCTTCAATGTAAGTAGTATGCTTCTTGGCTTCACCATGTTCTTTGTCATATCACCAACCAAAGACTTCTCTTCAGCACTTAGTCGACCAGCACATGAATGACCCACCAATGTTTTCGCTAAGTCATGGTTGTGACAACCACACATTACCTTAAGAATCCATCCTCTAGCCCTTTTTAAAGTTGTTCCTCTTAGCTTGAAGGGACACTCACATTATTTTGTACCGGTCACCTTATTTGATGATGCATTCTTGGATGGTCTTCTATATTTTCCACTTCTTTCACAAGTCAAAATTACGAATGTCTTCCCATTATTACGTCCTGTATTTGTTTCTGACCTAAATATAATAAGGACAAATCCATTCTCTGTCGCAACATGCCGGGCCCAATTCAACATAACATCTCGGGAAGGAAAAACTTGAAAATATAAATACAAATTTAGATTTTCACGGTCATATATGGTTATAACTTAACATAATCAATTGATCATTTAATTACCTCTATAGTGTTGAATGCATCACTACAATCAACAATCTTATTTTCCTCCCCATCAATTAGTATATTCATCTCTTCAGACATCTTACTAACATGATATTTCATGTTCACATATAAAAAAATAAAATTAGAAAATAAATGAAGTTGTGGTGAGATAAAACAAAATAAAATAGTACCAGAAATGTATTTCCGGAATAACGTATACCTATTCCAAAAATGTATTTTCAGAACTGTGTCATAGTTCCGGAAATACATTTCCAGAATTGGTATACCTTATTCTGGAAATAGATTTTCGGTAGTAATAAAACATATCTTAAACGCTGCAATCGTTGATGTCAATAGTTCTGGAAATACATTTCCGGAACTATGTGACACATAGTTCTGAAAATACATTTCCAAAATTGGTATACCTTATTCTGGAAATAGATTTCCAGTAGTAATAAAACAAGATACTTTAAATGTTGCAATTGTTGACGTCAATTACGCTTATTTGAACGTTGTTGTAGACCTGGAGTTGAGAGGCACGCTAGAGAGCTGGAGTTAAGAGGTTGAAAATGCACATTCAAAATTGGCGATGGACAAAACAATGTGAAAAGCTACCGTCAAAAGCTTTGCTTTGCAACTAAGGTGTATAATAGATGAAGTTAGTGATGAACGTACCTTGAAATGCAATGCCACATGAAGGAAAATGCACAATACTACATGTATTATTGATGGAAAACGTAATAATATATAATGAATATGGGGTTCAAAATTAGGGTTTAAAGAATAATAAAGATAGGATGAAAATAAGATTTTAGATAGCGTTCAAAATTAGGGTTTAAAAAAAATAAAGATAGGACAAAAATAAGATTTTAAAGACTAACAAACATGGGGGTGTAAGATAGGTTTAAAAGGGCAAATCTGGTAGAAAAGATATAAAAAGGGAGATGGGGTGTACTTAGAAAAATGGGGGTGTAAATAGCAAGTGCCTTAAGAAAATCATGTACTACTCTCACGAATACACATACGTTGGGCTGACAGGAGAGACTTAACGCAACCAAAAGGTGTCAATTATTCAATTAACGTGGGTCAAATGTAGAAGAATGAGCTATAAGATGCACATTCAGAAAGGGCTTAGGTTCAAATTTAGTAAATTAAAATAAGATACAATGTGTATACCCAAAATAAAGAATAATAAGTTAAAATTATTTATTAATATCAAATAAATTAAAACTCGTTCATATAAATAAAAATAATTTTTTACTCAAAAGATATCAAGTCTCACATGATAATTTTAAAATATCCAGTATAAAATGAAGATGACTAACTCAAACTAACATGAGATTTCATTTCCTATAAATTGAAAATTTGAAATAGACTAAAATTTCTATTTAAAGTCTCTAAAATTTCAAATATCGTGTGAAGTCTATATTATTATTATTGTTGTTATTGTTGAATATATTAATAACAAAAATGAAAATAATAATAAACATAAAGAGAAAATAAATTTTTATTATAAGATACAATATATATATATATATATATATATATATATATATATATATATATATATATATATGCACACACACAAAAGGAGAGGATGATGCACTTAATTTATTAACAATTTATTTCTTAACAAAATATATTTTCTAATAATAATAGCATTACAAAAGAAATTACTCTGTGTCCAAGTTAACTTTATCAATGTCAATTACTAATTAACTATGAGGGCAAGTACTAATAATAATATCAAAATATATATAAATTTTAATTTCTTGTAGTGAGAAAATTAAGAAAAAGAGTAGGATGTTACATATGTTCCCGTCTCTTTTGCCTTCATGTTCTTCACTGTCTAATTTTGTCTACTTTATTCACTTTTGTTTTTGGCATCATCAAAATGTGAAGGTCCAAGCAATAGTCTTTTCCCTCTATCTCTTCTTCTGCTCAAAGATGACTTTATAAAGCTCATCATATTCATCAATCTTAGCTTTACGCTCCAAACGCAATTCACGTTCTAGCATTTGAATATTGATCATGCAGAATCTGGATGTTATGATTCTCTGCTAGTATGAAAAGAAAACAAGAATAGAAAGAGAACATTACCATTAACATCATCATTTAGGTGCTAACTGATGGTTCCGTGGTTGATTTAGAAATTTTTGGATTAAAATTATTTTTGTCCATTTCAAGACAATTACCAGGACCTTCATCATGAGTCTAATTCTTCTATAATTATTCCTTCTAATCTGTTTGTCTTCTACATTGCTCTTGATGCAAAATTGGAACCAAACTAGCTATCAACTATTTGTCTTTTATTTTGTAAATGAAAACACAAAGCTGAAGCCCTAGTGAGAAAGAAGAGCAATGATCATTTAGTTTTATCGCCAAAGCTAAAGAGTTGTTTACTTGCAATTTTATTTTCTATTTTCACTTTTTAATTACAAAACTATCACATTGTTTTCAATCTGTTTCCTATTTTCAAAGATTTGTATAGGAAACATTGAAAATAACTTTTTTTTTTGTTTTATCTGTTTCTTGTACAAATATTTGAAAACAGGAAACAATAAGGTGACACTTTTGTAATTAAAAAATGAAAACAGAAAACAAAATTGCAAGTAAACGACCCTTAATTGTTTATCTTTTCCTTTTCTTTTAAAACCGTTAAAAAATATTAGATATAAAGAAATAATGCAATAAAAATTCATCATTCTTTTTAACAAATGTAATTGTACTCTCCGAGATTTTTTCTTGACCTTCATCTTAGTAATAATAGCTTGGATTTTAGCCTCATTCACCTATTTGGCTTGAGATTGGAGAGTTGTGTACTCTCTAAGGTTTTGGGTTGAGCCTTTGGCTGAACTTTTGGGATGATCTCTCTGGGTCAAAATCTTTAGGTTCAGCTCTCTGTTCGAGCTCTTTGGTTAAGCTCTCTAGGCTGAGCTCTATGGTCGAGCTCGTTCTTATCTCTTGATAAATCGTATTTTGAGTGTGTTTTAGGGTGAGTTTTAATGTCATTTTCATACATCTTGAGTATATTTTTATTGGCAAAACTCATGGTTAGGTATAAGATTGTGTAAGACAGGTACTCAAAAGGCTTCACAAGGAAAAAGATGAAAAACATATGTTTTTCGAGCAATTAAAGCACTGTCAAGATGACCACGACCATTCTAGCCACCACGGTTGTAGTAAAGCCACCACAACCAAGGAAAAAGTGGCCAGAATTGAAGTGATGTAAGGACCATGGCCGTGATAAATTGACCATGGCCGTGGTAAATTGACTATGGCCATGCTGATCACATAGCAGAATTAGACCTTGAAGACTAGACTTGGAGCCATGCAAGGACCATGACCGTGGTCAAATTAGCACGATCGTGGCGCACCTATGCTGACATGTTGACATAGTTATTTTTAGGTCACTACAAATAGTGAAATTAGATTTTTCCTTCACATCTTTTGTTATATTTTCAAGACTGAGGGTTCTGAGCGAGAAAAAGATTGTGTGAGAGACTTTTAGCTGCAGAGGGACGTGGGGAGCATCATAGGGTTCATAACTGTAAAGTTTCTTCCCCTTTGTAATCTTTTTGTCTCTTATTGAGTTATTTGCCTCATTCATGACCATGAATGGCTAATTTCTCTTAGCCTGGATTGTGATGTAATCGTACCCTTGTACCCTGATTGTGATTGATGAAATCCTTGATGTTATTCAATAATTGTATCTCTTCATTGTCTTTATTGCTTTTTAGAACTAATCGTTCTAAACCTAAGTTAATTGCTTGTTGATGAACAACTGTTTGTAATTAATCTAACTGTGAAGTGTTAGGATTTACGCAATTTGCATGATCAAACCTATTGTATAAATTTCCAGTGGATTAGTTTATTTTAATCAACCTCTCTGGGATTTATCGGTTGCCCTAATTTAATTTATCTATGATCAATTGAGAATTAAATTAGGGGAAACAAAGTTGTTAAACTATGGCCAATTGTTAACTAACAATTTTAAGAGGTCGCTGGCAATTGAACTTGATTAAGGATTTCATTGAGATTAGAATTGGGAGAAAAGGGCCGGGCACAGGTGAAATCACAATCCTAGGCTGCTTTCTTAATATCTGTTCTCACACTAAATTTTTCTGCTTGACCTTCACTTTTCCTAAAGGAACAATTGAACACAACTTTCTCTCAAATTTTTTTTAAAACCTAATAGTTTAGTTTACTACGGATTTAATTATTTGGGAACACAACTGGTCCTTTGAGTACGATATCCGAACTTAGGTCCACTGTAACTATTGCGTAGGGTACGCTTGTCCTAGTGCGAACATATTTTATGCATCATCTCTTTTGAGTCGAAACCTTTAGAATTGACTTCTTTGGATTGACCAACTCAATCTAACACCAAGTACCCTTGTAGATGATATGCACTCTCCAATAGTTGAAAACTAAAGCGCGAACCAACAATGCTACGAAAGGATGTCCCTCCTATGACATGGGGTTAATTCCTATCTCCTTTCATGATACATGGAACTAACTTTGTATAATAGGGAATTATCTGTTAGCCTAATTTGAGAATTCTAGAATGAAGAACACACTTTTGAATGCTCAAATCATAAGTCATCTTTAGGTTGTCATCTAAAGGTGACCTGTTACTAGAACAATAACTAAGTAAATATATATTGCTAAAAGTTGTATATGAAATAGTGAATCCATGTGGCATAATAATGTTTAAGAAATTAGTAAGAGGGAAAATATATGTTAGGAAAGAGGATGAAAAAGACTGTGTGGTTTTGTGAAACCTTTCCTCTCCCTTAGTATTCTTCTTTCTTTGTTAAATTCTTCTCTTCAATGTTTGTTAGTTCTTGCACTGAATAGGCATACATCTGTAATCCATACTTTCAGCATACCGATACTCAATAGAACAAATTTACTTATTACATGTTAATGCAATTATTATCCCTTTTGTTGCAGGCAGTCATATAACATGTTAATGCAATTTAATCCGGCCAATTGAGATTCGCAAGAGCTGTAATATTTTATCAAACCAAAATCTAAAAGCTTCTCAATATAATTAGCAAGTTTTTCACCTAGATGATAAGAAACTTTTTAGATGCAACTTTCTTAATTTATGTAACTAGCTAATTGAGATCACAAATAGATCAAGAAGAATGAGATAGAAGAATGAAGATGATGAGAGAGACATCTAGATTGAGGGATAAATTTTCTTTGGGAGAGTGGTTGAAGAGAATGATGTGAATGATTTCCTTTGACCAATTAAGAGTATTCCAAATATGTGGTTTTTGGTAGATTTTGTGATCATGCATGCTCTTGGATTTGAGCTGAAACAAGTGTTTCAAGTTGCTTGGTGCTAGTTGAGAGTGGTGCTGGACCTTTTTGAGTTGCACACCCCCATAGTGGTGCTGCCATCACATGAAAAGTAAATAAAATGATAGGTTTGACAAATCAAATGCTTAGACCCACGTCCATTAAATATCAACACAACGACAGAAAAAAGGCAACGTGAGAGTAATCATGGAGCTAGACAATCTCTCACATCAAAGAACCTCTGACATTTCTTCTTGTCCCAACACACCTATATAAGATAATTGGGCTTATTTATAAAATATTTATATCTTTAGTCTCCAAGTAAATTCCTTATTATCAAGACTTCGAATTTTGATTTTTGCATAACCTATTAGATTTTCTCCTAATCTTAATATAATATAGACCATTTTAAAAATACTGGTTAAGAACAAACATAAATAAAATCAATTTATGTATAGATCATTGAATCAAATTAAGTCTCAACAGCTTTAACTTGGCAAGCTGATAATTGTTGAATTATCTCAACAGCTTAATTAAGTGTTTGATAGAGTGGAATGAATTTAAATGAAAGTGAATTGAGATGAAAATTTTGAATTAAAATAGAATGTAAAAGTGTGGGTTTCATCTTATTTTATTGTTTATTTAACTCATTTTCAATTCTTTTTCACTGCAAACAAAGATATACTAAATGCACTTTCATGACAAATTTCAAATGCGACTTCAGAATATCTAAATTATTCAACTTCTATTTCGATAGGGATTTATTTTTCATTTGCAATTCATTTTCGATTGGAATGTGAAATTTTAACATTCAAATTAGCCTATAATTTGAGTACACACGTCAAACTTAACTATGGGTCAGTGTTGACTGCTCATGCTCAGGAAGACAATTGTTTAGATTTTAGTCAATTAGTAAAATAACGTGCTGCATCCATTAGACTTATTTGTTGTCACTTGTGAGGTGGTGGGTCCACTTGTTGCCGCGTGCCATTGAAGTATTATCACCTTTGTATAGACATTTATTGAACTGTAGAATTTCGTGTGTGAACATTTTTGTTTGTCATATAACGTCCTTTGTCATTGAGAGTAAGTGGCGGATCCACATTTAACGGTATGGAGCAACTGTTCCTACAAGCTACTTTTTTTTTTTACTTGAATATATTTTAAAAAAAAATTCCCCCATAAAAAAAAATTAATGTTGTTCTTATAAGACAATTTTCTGTAAATGAATATAAAAAGCTATAAGAGATAAAAGAGAGAATAAATTGGTATTAATTTTACCAGTTTAACTTTCTAATTTCTGATAGTATTAACAATGAAAAAATTATACAACATTTTTAAAATTTAAAAATACGTAGAGAACAATTATAATTTGTAAAAACATAAGTATTTTGGATTGTTTTTGTCATGACATTATATATTTTGTAAAAATTTGAAATATTTTTCTTCTATAAAAATATTATAAATTATTTTTTTGTCTCTACTAAGAAATTTTTTTGGAGGAGTTTGTTTCACAGAATCTCATTGGATTCCCGAAAATGTGAAGATGAGAATATATATTCTCATATTTGTTAGAAGGTAATAAAAAATATTCTCAGGCATAATTCATTCACAGGAATCCATATTATACATGTTTCTCCATCTTTCTATTTCCATATAAAAGGGTGAAAATCTTATATTCCCATAGGAATGTTTAAAATAATTTCTCACTTCCCTCTTATTCTACCTCATTTATTTATTTATTTAATATTTTGTTTTAAATTAAAATAAATTTAAAAACATTCCCAGGAATTAGAAGTATTTACCAAACACCTTTGATGGGAATAACATTTCCAGTAATAGCATTCCCAGGAATATGACTCCCGGAAATATAATCAAATCCGTGAAACAAACGCTTCCTTTGGATCCACCACGGTTGAGAGTAACATATATTGAACTAGAAATTTCTTGTGAGGTTTGATATTGGACATGAAAATTTTAAAAAATTAAAATTAAATTATTAGTCATAAAATAACTTTTTAATGAGATGACATATATATGAACGATTATTACGATTTGAGATAAAATGACATAATTAAGGTTGGTCTAAGAGTAAAGTAACTAAAATTCAACTTTTAGGCTATTAATAAAAAAATATTTATTATTAGTTTTTAGAGTAAAAGAAGGCCATATAAAAAGGTTCAAATATAACTTTTTTATTTAAAGTAAAAAAGAAATATCTCTCAGTGAATTTACTTTAGACCTTATTTATTCAACATCTTGTGCTTTGTTTCACACTATTTTCGTTTTTATTCAACATCTTGTGCTTTGTTTCACACTATTCAACATCTTGTGCTTTGTTTCACACTATTTTCGTTTTTATTCAACATCTTGTGCTTTGTTTCACACTATTCAACATCTTGTGCTTTGTTTCAAAAAAAAACTTTAGACCTAATTACTTATTGAACCAGCCCTTGACATAATTAATTGGTTATTTGTAACAGTATAAGGAGACACTATATACCTTCAAGAGAGAGAGAGACACACACACATACCTTTTTTTTTTTTTTTTTTTTTTTACAGTAAGAGAGAGACACACACCTTAGCCATTGGAAAATGAGACATTAAAAATAAGGTAAAATCATTAAATTTTCAAAGGTAAAATCATAAAAAAAATCCTAAATTATTGTTATCAAAATTTATTCTCATACACGTTAATTTCTTTTCCTAAAAAATTGCGATAAAAGAAAAATCTTACAATCTATTGATTAATACTACATCCGGTCCTATATATAAGAAACAAATATTTAATTCATCAATACCAATAAAAGTAGTTAGATTGGTTAATTTGTCATAAATTTTAATTTTATTCCAAGACTACCCATGACATTAAATGGTTTAAGAAGTGTTTATTTTTTAAAAATAATTTTTTCAACCAATGAATATACCTTGCTTAATAAATACATCCACTTTCATAGGAAAATGAATGTCTATCATTAATAGACCTCATCATTAGTTAGGGATAAAAAAGAAATTTAGTAATAAATACATTTAAAAGTAATTATATATTTTTTATAATTAGGATCAAAAAAATATTATCTTTTATTTCTTATATATAGGACCGGAGATACTAATAATCAAGAGTTCACTACTACTTTACTCTCACAATTTTGAAAAGTTGTACGTGGCTATTAGAACACCAAACGCTATGGATTCCTTGCTTTATGCGTGTTTATTTCATATTTCAATAGTGCATTTAAAACGGGTCCCCCAAGGGTCTATCATGCATGACAAATAACTTTCCTTTTTTTTTTTTGGGGGTAGAAAACGAATAACTGTTTTAAACTTTTTTTTTTTATAAAAGAAGATTTTTCTGATAATGAAGCATACGATATTAATTTCATGTTCAGTTGAGAAATTCAGTCCACAACAATCTTGTGAGATCTACACTAACTGAACTTGGCATAAGATTATGTTCGGCAAGTCATTTCAACTAGTTTTTAACTTTTTTTTACTATCTAAAAAGCTTGTTTGACTGTTTGGTAAACAAACTTTTTTAGTAGTTTATAGCATTTTTTAAAACGATACTTGAAGTAGTATTTTTTTTAAAATGCTAACTTCTAGCTTATAATTTTTTATATTTTATTCCCTTTTTATTCTTAAAATATTTATTAAATTTCCTTGTTATCCTTTTTAAATAAAACATGGTTCTATTATTTATTTGTTTTATTTTATTTTTGTTATTATATTTTACATTTTTTATATTACACTATTTATTTTAACTATTATACTATTTATAATATTTAATTTATTATTTCAACATTATACTTCACAAAATTGACAATCTTAAATGTTAGGTTTTTTATTTTATTTTTTGAATAATTTTATATTAGACAATTTATTTTAACTATTACGCTAATTAACATAATAAAAGTATAATGTCTACTTAAGTGTATGTTTTTTTTTTTATTTTATTTTAAACTTGATTAAAAATATTTTAAGATATAGTATAAGATTAATAGTAGAATACTTAATATTGAAAAAATGTAATAATTGAAACTAAAAATGTAATGAAAATAATTTATCTATAAATAAAAAATTACAAGAGTTTAAAATTAATTAAAAATTAAAATTATAACACCTCAAAAAATATTTTTATTCATAAAGTAAAATTGAAATTTATATAAATATATCATATAAATATGTTCATTTCTGTCATTTTATATTTTCCAGCTACTTCAACGGGTGATTTTACCGAACACTTATGATTTAATAAGTTAGCTTAATAACTTTCAGTTACAATCTTCTAACTTTCAGCTACCAGCTAACTTTTCAGCTTTTGGCTAGCTTTTTAGCTTTCAACTAGTTTTGCCAAACATAGCCTAAAGATCCGTACGTGAAGTCCTTCTCGATTTGTGCGTAAACAAATACTTAAATAGGGTCGAGTACTTTTTTTTTTTGACAGAAGGGTCGAGTAACCTATTACCTGCAAAGAGGAGTGCTAGGAACACTCTCTAACACACTCTCTTTAATTGGTTAAAATTTATTGAAACTACGAAATCAGGAGAGCGAATCATTAATTATAATGTGAGATCCACAAATTTTGTTATTTTCAATCAATTTCAACCAACAAAAGAAAATGTGTTTGGAGAAGTGTGAGAGAGAATGTGTTCCTAGTATTTCTCTACCTGCAAAAATGGAAATACTCACTTGTGCGTCTTTTCCTATATTATATATATGTAAGGGTATTATGTATATGGATTGGATATAAAAAAAGTGTGTATAATATTTTTAAAAAAAATAAATTACATTCACACTCAATATGTTTTATGCGAATTGTTTCTGATATTTCTTTTATATTTGACATTACTTTTACGCCTCCTATTGTAATATATTGTTACAACCGTACCATTAACTGAGAAATATCATATGTAATTGGTAAAAAACACCGAAAGTATAGTTATAATTTACTTAATAAATTATGTATAGTATATTTATATAAATTTTAAAATTAATTAAATATTACTTTAATACTTGTATTATCATCACTTTAATTAAAATTGAAATTCAACTTATAACTATAATTATTTATTTACAGAAACTAAAGAAGGACTACATCCTGCCCTAATGCTGTCAATTGTCAAACTTGGAGGTATTCTCCCAAGTTGTATTCCCATAAACTGAATTTGAGCCCCACACAGCCAAAATATCCGCTACAACATTTACTTCACGAGTGATATGCTCCAACGAAAACTGCCAGTCCCTCTATCAGGGTCATTTTTCAGTTAATTGAGTAAGAGTATCTTTAATGCGAGTACATAATTGTTTAAAGTTAACTAATATTGTTTAACAATAATGAGTGACTTGCAATGTGTTGCATAAGTGAGTTATTTATATAAGTAACCATTACTTAATTTATTCTTATCAATTAAAAAAATCATTATTTAATTGCAAAAATTAATGTAGCTCAAGTTAAGTATTCATTCTAGTAACTTTAGTATTAAAGTAATTTTTTATGTAAAGTTCTTAAATTTATGTGACACTATAGAACTCACAAATTTAAGATAAATAACTCATTTAAGTAATTATGCATTATAAATTCTCTAAGGTGTGTGAGTTATTGTAAATCACTACTATCTATCTTTAACTTTTACATATAAAAAAAAGGTTAACTAAGTTTTTAGTCCCTAAATTTTTTTCAAAATTCGATTTTTAGTCCCTAAACTTTAGTTTGACTGGTCAAGGTCCATAAACTTTTTAAATATTCAATTTTTAGTCCCTAAACTTTTTAAAATTTGGTTTTTAGTCCCTGAAATCTCATTAATTCAAGAATTAAAAACTGAATTTTTAAAAAGTTTAGGGACTAAAAATCAAATTTTTAAAAAGTTTAAGGATTTTGACCAGTCAAAATTTTGTTCAGGGACTAAAAATAGAATTTTAAAAAAAATTTAGGAATCTTGACTAATCAAATTAAAATTTAGAGACTAAAAACTGAATTTTGAAAAAATTCAGAGAATAAAAACTTAGTTAAAAAAAAAAAACTGTCAGTTCCTCTTGTCTTGACTTTTCTTCTTTCTTGCATAAGATCTTTATTAGGGTGAATGAGTATCTCATCTTCAGAGACACTATTCAGGAGAAGAACAACCTACAAACAATCACATTCACAATGAAGGAAACGGAATCCTCTATTCCAGCAAGTGATAAGACCGCAATTAATTCAGCAAGAAAAGCGTTCCCAAGATCCATATATAGATTTTACGAAACCAAATAGCCAACGCCCTATATGTCATCTCTGAAAACTCCTCTAACAATAGAGTGTTAACAACTTAACACGTAACAATAATATATAAAACAGGAAATGAAGGTATAGTTTTCGAATCAAATACGAATGATAACGATTAATCTTAAGATAATTCTGTTAAATTATTGTTTTTCTTGATCAATGTGAACCACGCATTTAGACTTTATAGGAAATAAAATAAAACAATTAAATAAATACGAATTCTTTTGTGAAAAGTAAAGTTAGAGCAATATAAAAGTGATAATTTGGTCAGGGATTGGGCCATGGGCAAAAGTATATATATTCCTGACTTTAGACCCAAAAATATATTTATTTATTAATAATATTTTAAAAGAAAGATAATAATCATTTGATAATAATATTAATTTATTAAGAGTAAATAAATATTTTTTATGTCAATAAATAAATATTTTTAATTATTAAAAATGGTCTCTTAATTTTGATCAGTATTGAAAAAGGTCTCTCACCACATGATTTGATTCCTAAACAAGCAGTTATAGTTATTGCTTAAAAACTTAATGGTTGAGATTATAACCAAACGCATAAATATGTGTATAATAAGAGTAAAATATATTTTTTGTCTCTCATTTTATCTTGATTTCTGTTTTTAGTCTCTCATAAATTTTTTCTCTGGTTTTAGTCCCTAAAAAATTGTTTCATTTTATTTTTAGTCCCTGATATTAATTTCAATTATGTTGTGGTGAGCAGAATTTGTGTTTAAAAAATTTATGTTTAAGTTTATAGTAGTTTTTAACTGCTGCAAATTTTCTGCCAACTAAAACCGTCAGAAATGTTAAAAAAATAATAGAAAAATAAAAACATCGAATACCAGATCTTCTGAAACCGCAAGAAATGTTACATTTCTGACCGCTAAAAAATTTGTAGCGGTTAAAAGTCACTAGAAACTTAATCAGCAAATTTTCACACACACAGTTTATGTCCGTCATGTCATCACTTAATACTTGAAATTAACATCAGGGACTAAAAACATAACAAAATAATTTATGATGGACTAAAAACAGAACAAAAATTTTTTTGAGGGACTAAAAATAGTAAAAACATTTATGAGGGACTAAAAACAAAGATCAAGATAAAATGATGGACCAAAAACATATTTTACCCTATAATAAATTATGTAGATCATTGTTTTTTTTAATTGCTTATTTGTGATGTATGATTTCTTCAATCCTTTTCAAAGAAGGAAATCTAATTAGATGTCAATCCTAATTTTACAAGATTACAGTAGAAAATCATTGGCTACTTCCACCTAAAGTCTCATGTTTTATTTGGAGAGTCTTCAAGGATAGGCTGCCGATCGACGAAACAAAATCTGAGGAAAAGAAGTATCTTGCTCTTGGGGAATGATTTCCTTTGTCCTTTCTGTATGGAAATCATGTTCTGTTCTCCTGCACCAAAGTGGATTGAATTTGGAAAAAAAGTCTACAGTTGGTTTGGTTTGCAAAACGGTATTCCCTGATACAGCAAAAAATAACTTTTGGCAACACATTTTTCTTGGGCAACCAACGTGAAAATGACCAATGGAAGGTGCTATGTGTGTGTTTGGTTTTCTATTGGGAGGCCTCCAAACGGCTGTTAGATCAAAAGTTCTGAATTCCTACTTTTTACAAAACGTACATTGGAATGTATGCTCGTTCAACCTAACGTTAAACCAAATACACCCTATGTAGTTTGGGTAGTCTGGTCAACCAGAAATGAGTGTGTTTTTAGGGAGAAAAGCTTGAACCAACTAGATAGTATGTTGCAAAGGATTTTGTTTGTGGATTGGTCTTGGCTAAAGGATAAAGGAAACTCTTTTGAGTATGGAAAAAACTTAGATACAGTATCATAGGTATTGTTGGTGCTGTTCTCCAATCAGATTTAGAGTTTCATCTCGGTAATATGCAAAACAAAGAAAATTATTAAATGCCATCACGTATTATTGAGGTGATACTCCGAATCTGATTAGAGAACAGTACCAATAGTACCTATGATACTGTATCTAAGTTTTGTCCTTTTGCGTATGCTTTTGTTCAATGGGAAGTTTTTATGGGGAAAAGCTTGAACCAACTAGTAGATAGTATGTTTGCAAAGGATTTTGTTTGTGGCTTGGTCTTGGCTAAAAGCTAAAGGAAACTCTTTGGAGTATAATACTTTTGTTCAATGGGAAGTTTCCCCAAGTGCGTGCATTTTCAAGGCTTACGTGATCTGGGGGACAATGCATTTATTATGTTGGCATGCAGGGTACACTAGTGGAGTTTCATTTGGCCTCTTCAACATAGATGCTTTATGTAGTTTTTGATAGAGTGAAATGAAATGGAGTGAAAATAAAATGAAATGAAAATTTTAAATTAAAGTAGAGTGTAAAAGTGTGGGTTTCATCACTTTTTACTGTTTATTTCACTCCTTTTTCACCCTCTCTTTTACCACAAACAAACATAACATAACAGTGAATGTTATTGGCTCCCATGGATCATTGGTGTCAGGCTTTGTTTTTATGTGTAGTGGTATCGCACATTGGTGGTTGTGGTAGTTATATTTGTAGGTGCATGTATCTAGGTCCTCGTAGGTGGTGGTTTTTTTTTTGGGGGAGTTGATGCATTCTGTTGCTTTGGTGGTTAGAGAAATGTTAACAACACTCTCTTTCATACTCTTTTAAATATACTTTCTATAATTGATTAAAATTTATTAAAGATCACAAATTTTTATGGATATTTTATGTGTTAGAGAGTGTATTCCTCTTGGTGGTTATCCATTATTTATGGCAATTTTTTTATCATTAATAATGTCTAACCATTTCACGCGGTATTTCGTTGATGTATGACTCAAAAAACTTGCACTGTAATTGATATATGTATTTTTTCTTGATGATTAAAAAAAAAATCATTGGCTACTTCCATTTTCCTGTTTGTTTGCTTTAGTTTTTGTGGATGCTATTAATTGTCTTTAGTCGTGGCCCATATTACTTCTTTTGGATTTATGTGAAACTCTTTTTTCTTTTTAACTTTTTTTTATTTATTAAAGTTCGTTTTGCAGCTTCCTTGTTTTCTCTGTCAGCGTTTAGCAGTATTTTTTTAGTAATTTATAATTGAGAGTTTCTACCGTACCCCCAATAATTTTGGGGTATTGGTACCGTTGGTTTTCATCCAATCAAATTACATATTGATTTTTTTAATTAATTAATAAATTTTTTTATTTGCAAAATAGTCCCTGAATATTAAAATATTGTTTTTAAAAATAATAACTTTTTTAAATTATTAAATCTGATTAGAATTGAGAAGACAATGAAAATCTAATTTCTCCGTCATTGCCCCATGGTACATTCGCTGGCTACAAGAGCAAAGTGAAGTGAGTGCAAACAACACATATTGAACCCCCCTCGAGCATCCGTTCCTCAAAACACGTGCCTAAATCTGAACGCAACCGTTGTGAGATTCCATTTGTTCTCTCCCTTCTTTGCACTTTGACAAAACGCCGATCACCTCGACGCACCGTTCGAGTCCAATTTCGACGTTGCGAAGCAGAATCAACACAACGCTCTGACTCTCACACTCTTAGGTAGCTTCTACAGAGATTTCGATTCCTCGAAAACCCATTCACATTCCTTGTAGCAAGAACGGCAAAACGCGAAGGGGACCACTAGCTCCTTATGAATGTGATCGAACTACTGGAGTTGTTATACCAGAAGTAAGTCAAACAATTTATATTTTTTTTATCATTATATAGACACGAATTTTTAAAAATAATTGTTATTAGACTAACACATGACTACAATTATTTTGGCAGTGGATCCCTGTTTCATTTAGACCAACTCCAGATATGAATTTAGATGAAATTAATGTTGCTTTAGCGGCCTATATTTTCATGACTGATGAGGGAAATCGCAAAGAGTATGTGAATTACTTTAATTAAATTGATATTTTAAATATCAACATCTACACATGACTTTTTTGGTCTCTGCAGGACAAAAATTCTGATAAAAAATAAATCTTTTAGTGGAGATAGGAAAGCACTAAAGAGCCTTGTGTCCAAGAAATGGGTGGACTAGGATGTAAGTCATCATTTAAATCATTTTTTATATTTAATGATATTAAGTATATTGATTTTTATATTATTATTTGTAGGTTCTTAATGCGTTGACTTGCAAACAGACACACATTCAAAAATGGATGGCAAGAGAGCCAATTTCCTGGTTCCTACCAACTACATTTGCGGTGGACTATTTTGCAAATAATAAAAAATTTATTAATTAATTAAAAAAAATCAATCCGTGATTTGATTGGATGAAAACCAACAGTACCAATACCCCAAAATTATTGGAGGTACGGTAGAAACTTTCTCTATAATTATTTACATGTAGTTAGGTTAAAATAAAGAAAATAAATAATATTTTTACTTATCTATCCTACGATGTACTTAAAATAATGTTGAATAAGAAAATCAATATCTTTGGTGAACTAAAATAAATTAATATCGTTGATAATATTTAATACTTATTAAAAAAAGAAATATTTAATATTAAAACTAATGATAATAAAAATAGATTAAATCATGATTAACTTTTGAATCAACCTAAACAATCCTTTTGAATCAAATTATGAGCTTACATTGAACTTCTATCCTTTGCTCTCTAGTGAATTCACGAGCTTGATAAAGTTATATATATGAGCTTCCAATTCACTTGAAATTAACCGCTTTTAGTTAAGGCAGTACAGTAAAAAAATGGTACTGCAATTACGAAATTATTTTAATTTTAATTTAATTATAATTGTTTATAGAAATTTAAATATGTATTAGAGTGGTACTAAACTATTAATCTGACTTAGGGGGTGTATTTAATTAGGATTTTAAGAAATTTTAAAAGATTTTTTTTTATAAATAAATCTCGTGGTATTCAATCAAGATTTTTAAATGACAAAAATAAGGGGGATGTATTCAATTAGGATGCTAAGGGATTTTAAAAGCCTTTTTTTTCGATAAAAAATCATGTGGTATTCAATCAAGATTTTTAAATGACAAAAATAAATCCTGTGGTATTCGATCAAAGATTATTAGGATTTTTTAAGGAGTGTAATAAAATCCGTTGATATTCAATTAATATTTTTTACAACTTATAAAAAGTCTTATAGCATTCAAAAGTATACAAATTTCGATGGATTTTCTTTTAGGATGAATTTCGGTGGATTTCATGAAACTTTTTAGTAGAAAATATAAATATCACACCCATCAAACAATCCAATCCAAATCCTTGAGATTTTGCAGACTTTCTTTCTTTCTTTCCTTCTTTCTTTATTTTTCCCATCACACATAATGCCTTTTCTATTTGTTGAAGGCGGTGTAAACATTCATAACTTTCTTCGCAAAGAATGTCATTACGATGAATTTCTAATTGAATCAATAGACAAATCTACCAGTTAACAAAAACCATAATTTTGAACCTATTGTTCAGATCCAAGAGCAGGAACGAGAATATGTTAATGCATGGAGGGCTAATATATCTTTAGATATGTGGAGAAACGCTGAATAAGAGGACATGGAATCAATTAGTTATTAAAAGATTGAAAAAATTTGTATCGATTTTACTTTTCTTTATCCAAACCTTAACATTTATTTGTTATCTTTTTTTTATCAACTCTTTATAATTTTGAATGTTTTATTAAAATTCATGAAGTCCTTTAAAATCTTGTAAATCCATAAAGTCCTTTCAAATCTTATTAATTCATATGTTATAAATCCATTAAAATCTAAACTACAAAATCCTAATCATAAAAGTCTTTTAAAAAAATCTTAAAAGTCATTACATCCCTACAAAGTCTTTTAAAATCCACATGATTTTTTTATGCCAAAATAATCTTTTAAAATCCTAATCCAATACATCCCCCTAAATCTTGTGGTATTCGATCAAGATTATTAGGATTTTTAAGGAGTGCAATAAAATCCGTTGGTATTCAATTAAGATTTTTTACAACTTATAAAAAGTCTTCTGGTATTCAAAAGTATATAAATTTCGATATATTTTCTTTTAGGATGGATTTCGATGGATTTCGTGAGACTTTTTAATAGAAAATATAAATACCACACCCATCAAACAATCCCACCTAAACCCTTGAAATTTTGCCAGACTTTCTTTCTTTCTTTTTCTATCGATTGCGAGGCTTTTTTCTCTCCCATCACACATAATCCCTTCTCTCTTCGTTGAAGGTGGTGTAAGCATTCATAACTTTCTTCATAAAGAATGTCGTTACGATGAATATTTCCAGTTCAATCAATAGACAAATCTACCAGTTAACAAAACCATAATTTTGAACCTATTGTTTAGATCCAGAGCAAAAATGAGAAGATGTTAATGCATGGAGGGCTAGTATATCTTTAGAATCAATTAGTTATTAAAAGATTAAAAAAATTGTATCGTTTTACTTTTCTTTATCCAAACCTTATCATGTTATCTTTTTCATTGACTCTTTATAATTTTGAATGTTTTATAAAAATTCATGAAGTCCTTTAAAATTTTTGTAAATCCATAAAGTCTTTTCGAATCTTATGAATTTATATGTTATAAATCCATTAAAATCCAAACTAAAAAATCATAATCATAAAAGTCTTTTAAAAAAAATCTTAAAAATCATTACATTCCTACAAAGTCTTTTAAAATTTGCGGGATTTTTTTATGCCAAAATTATCTTTTAAAATCCTAATCCAATACACCCCCTTAATAATTAAATAATTGGTAATTTTTAGGAAAGTAAAAAAAAAGTTAATCAGAGAGCAATGACTATAGACAAATAATAATGCTGGAATAAGCTTTTAATAAAACACTTTTAATTATGATAGAACAATGTTTATGATCTTTCAGAGTTATTTTCTTCAGTTCGTGAGAAAAATGCTAAAATTATTTTGTTCTAGATTTTAATTTATTAAAAACATTTTAATTGTCTTAATTTTTTAAACATATTTTACTTCAATAATATTTTTTATTTTAAAATAAACACAAATCAATAATTAAGCCATGAATAAACAAACATTCTTAAAATTGAAGTTTTTCTACGATTATCAAAATTTCACAATGTTTTTTAATCTTAAAATAAACACAAATAAATAAGCCATGAATAAACTAACATTCTTAAAATTAAACCTTTTGATTGTCAAAATTTTACAATATTTTTTGACATAGCAATATACTATTGGATGAGAATAAACTTTTTCACAATGATTCTCCATGCAGATTAAATTCGTCACTACACAATTTAATGAGACGGTTTATTTTTATAATGTTCTTTGATTCTGAGTTTATTTTTATAATGTGAGTGGCCACATTAAGATATTGCTAATGCTTAATCAGAAAAATTCCTTTGGTGGATTCCCAATTTTTTTTTTTTTTTAAAGTCAAAACCTGTTTCGTAGATTCTTCCCGCTTTTAGTAAAAAAAATGGTACTGTAATTACGAAATTATTTTAATTTTAAATTAATTATAATTTTTTTTATAGAAATTTAAATATGTATTAATAGAGAGTGGTACTAAACTATTAATCTTACTTAATAATTAAATAAATGGTAATTTTTAGGAAAATTAAAAAAATTAATCAGAGAGCAATGACTATAGACAAATAATAATTCTGAAACAAGCTTTTAATAAAAACACTTTTAATTATGATATAACAATGTTTATGATCTTTCAGAGTTATTTTCCTTAGTTTGTGAAAAAAAATGCTAAAATTATTTTGTTCTAGATTTTAATTATTTAAAAGCATATTTAATTATCTTAATTTTTTTTAGTTTGAAATCTTAAATTTTTTAAACATTTTAATTCATTAATTTTTTATTTTAAAACAAACACAAATCAACAATTAAGCCATGAATAAACTAACTTTAAAGAAACATAGAGAGGAGAATGATTTGGTAGAATGGTATTATTGTATTCAATTGATTTACAGAAACTGGTTAAATAAAATTACAAAGGAGAAATTAAGGAAATAGAGAAAGCTAATCTAAAAAGGAAATGTACAAGAAAATCCTATCAATAAAAATAAATAGAATCTTATCCTAATAACAGTAACAAAATCAACAACAATAAAGATAATTCTGATTGATTGGCTTGGTGATTTGTTGCTGATAACACCCTCAAGATGGGGCGTGTAAGTTGGATAACCCCATCTTACTCTTGAGTTGTAGGAATTGATCTTTGCCCAATGACTTCGTAAGAAAATCAACAATTTGATTTTCAGAACTGACCTTCATAGTATTAATCAGACCGGAAGAAATTTTTTCATGAACAACATGACAATCGATGTCTATGTGTTTGGTGCGTTCATGATATACTGGGTTTGAGGCAATATGAAGTGCAGACTGGTTGTCACAAAACAGTGGGATTGGTGTAGAAGGAGATAGACCAATGTTAGATAAAAGATTCGAGAGCCAAGTAATCTCACAAGTTGCATTGGCCATGGCTCTGTATTCGACTTCGGCAGAGGAACGAGAGACCACACTTTGTTTCTTTGTCTTCCAAGAAACTATACTAGGACCCAGAAAAATGCAATAACCTGTAGTAGAGTGTCGAGTGGTTGGAAAACTAGCCCAATCAGAATCACAATAGCCTTGAAGAGATAGATCTGAGTCAGAAGGAAAGAAAAGACCTTGGTCAAGTGTGGATTTTAGATAGCGAAGAAGACGAATAGCAGCACTCATATTTGGTTGGTGAGGAGCATGCATGAATTGGCTTAAAATGTTGACAGGGTAGGCAATGTCAGGGCGCGTTACTGTGAGATAAATGAGACGACCAACAAGACGATGATACGGTGCAGGATTAGTTAAAATAGTACCATCAGAAGAAGATAATTTCAAATTTTGTTCCATGGAAAAGCTACAGGTTTGGTAGCAGTAAGACCACTATCAGATATGATGTCAAGAGCATATTGTTGCTGTGATAAAAAAAATACCCTTCTTTGATCTTGCAACTTCAATACCCAAATAATATTTCAAGCGGCCCAAGTCTTTAATTTTGAAATGTTTATGTAAAAGGGCCTTAACCAATCTCAGAAGATGAGAATCTGAACCTATGAGAACAATGTTATCGACATAAAGAAGCAGGAAAACAGAACCAGATTCATGATGTAGGAAAAAAAAAGATGGATCAACTGTACTATGTGTGGAACCAAATTCAATAAGAACTTCAGAAAATTTGGAATACCAATTTTGCGAGGCCTATTTAAGGCCATATAATGACTTATGTAACTTACAAACAAAGGGCTCCCCTGACGTCTAAAACCTGGTGGCATTTGCATATAGACATCTTCGTGCAAATCACTGTGTAAGAATGCATTATTGAGATCAAGTTGATGAAGAGGCCAATTTTTAGCAGCAGCAACAGAGAGAAGAACTCGAACTGTAACAAGTTTGGCAACACGAGAAAAAGTATCAAAATAATCAACCCCTTCAATTTGGGTATAGCCTTTAGCAACCAATCACGCTTTATACCTTTCAATGCTTCCATCAGATTTGCATTTAATTTTGAAAACCCACTGACAACTAATTGGTTTCTTCCCAGATGATAGTGGAACTAAAGACCATGTTCTATTTTCACACAAGGCATTAATCTCAGATTGCATTGCATTGTGGCATTCCGAAAAGTTCTTAACCTTAGAGAATGATTTTGGCTCAGACTCAATAGCAATCGAAGAAAGGAAGGAACGCTAAGAAGAGGAAAAACGATGAGAAGATAAGAAATTGCAAAGAGTATGAACAGTACCAGGAACAAAGGCTGAAGAGGACACCTGTGATGAGGTGAGAGAGCACATGAAGTTGTCAAGGTGACGAGGTCGTGTGGAGCGACGTGGCACTGTGGGGGAAGGCGCTTGGCTAACGGATGGCGATGGTGCCTGTTCTAGGCATGTTGATGGTGGCATTGGATCTAGGGATGAGGAAGGTGGTGTGATTTCTTGGTTGGAGGAGGATGGTGTGTCTTCTGAAGGAAAAGGATAGAGAATGGGAGATGAAAATTCTGCCCTTGGTGGGAGTGGTAAAACTAAGGCAGGCTTTTCAACATTAAGCATCTTATATGGAAAAATATGTTCATGAAAAATAGCATCTCTGGTTACATAATTTTTTTTGAAAATAAATCAAGTATTTTGTAACCTTTTTTACCATGAGGATATCCTAAGAAAACTCCTGGTGAAGCACGATTATCAAATTTGTGATTGTGGCCATATACTAAACAACCAAAAACTCGAAGATGAGAAAAATTTGGTTTTTTGTTAAATAATATTTCATGAGGTGTATGGCCTTTTAGAACTACCGTAGATAAACGATTAATTAAATAAGCAGCTGTTAATACAAAATCACCCCAAAAACCTAAAGGCAAGTTGGATTGAAAATGTAAAGCACGTGCAATGATTAGTAAATGTCGATGTTTATGCTCTACAACACCATTTTGTTGTGGAGTATAAGCACAACTTGATTGTTCTAAGACTCCCAAGTCTTTAAAAAATAGATTAGTTTGGGAATTAAAAAATTCATGTGCATTGTTGGATTGTATTTTTTGAATATGTGTTTGAAATTGTTTTTCAACCATTTTGAAAAAATAAGGAATGATGGTATTGACTTCACTTTTGTGTTGCATGAGAAAAACCCATGTACTTCGAGAAAAATCATCAATCACAGTAAGAAAAAATTTTGCACCAGAGGAATGAGTTTTATTGTAGGGTCCCCCAGACATCAAAATGTACTAATTCAAAACATTTAACAGTAGAAATGCTACTTAATGGAAATTTTAAACAACTCTGTTTTGCCAAAGGACAAACAGTGCAAGTACATTTATTTGAAAACTTAATGCTAGTATCAATATTATTGAATTGTGGAGATAAAGTTGAGGCAGGATGTCCTAAACGCCAGTGCCATAAATCAAAATGAAAGCCAAATGAAGCAGCGGAGAAAAAAGTGGTAGGAGAGTTGTCCATGAGATAGAGACCCCTATGTTGCTCATCCATCACAAAAGTCCTCTTCGTTCTCTGGTCCTGTAAAAAACATGAAGTAGGAGTAAAAGTGACCCAAGAGTTAGTATCACGGGAAAGTTTGCTAATGGACAAAAGATTAAATTAAAAGGACGGAACGTGCAAGACATGTGGTATTAAAATACCAGATTTTAAATAAATAGAACCAATGTCATGAACCGAAACAAGTTTGTTGTCAGGTAATTTAGAAGAGGAAACTTTGGTGTATGAATGAAAAAGTGAAAGATCAGATACCATATGATTAGTTGCTCCTGAATCTAAGATCCAGAGAGAAGAACAAGGTTTAAAAGAGGCAAGACAATGAAAAGAGGTACCTGCAAAATTTGCTAGAGGTTGATCTTTACCAGTTGGAATAAGAGAAAGTAATTATTGTATATGAGTTTGAGACAAATTAACCAAAGGCTGAGAATCCAGAGATGAAGCAATAGCAGCTGCAGTGGGATGAGCTTGTGAAGTAGAAGGTATTGAGCCTCGACTATCATGTGAGAAAGAACCACGACGGGATTTGTTTGATCCAAGATTGTGTTTCCACCAAGATGGATAACCAATCTTAATATAGCAATGACTATCAGAATGACCATCAACAATGCAAATGGAGCAATGATAAGAAGGTTTGGTCTTGGCATCGCGAGAAGGAGTTGAATGTTGAGTAGCCAAAGCAGATTGATCCAGTGTAATAGAACGTGAATCAGATAATGAACGTTGACTCTATTCCTGTAAAAAAAAAGAATATGCTTTGGGAACAGAAGGAAGGGGATCCATTAGGAGAATTTGACTATGCACAAAGGAAAATGAATAATTCAAGCCTTGTAAAATATCCATGAGATGTTCAGTAGCATAAATATCATTGAAATTCGGTATAACACCATATGCATAAGCAGGAAGCATGTGATAGGAATCAAGTTCATCTCTATAAGCCTTGAGTTGTGTGTAATAAGCGGCAATAGAGTTGGTGCCTTGAGAGAGATTCGAAATAGCACGCCGGATTTCAAAAATACGAGGTGCATTCTTTTGATTGAATCAACTAAGGAGATCAAGCCATATATCACGAGCACTTTTGATCCAGAGGATGGAATTTGCAATGGTTGGAGTAGTGGAGTGAACAAGCCAAGATTGAACCATGCTATTGCAACGAACCCAATTAGAGAAATTAGGAGTCTCTAGTTCAGGTTTAACAATGGTGCCATCAATGAATCCAAGTTTATTTTTTTGCTTCTAGTGCCATGGTGATGGCTCGACTCCAAGTGGGGTAATTGTCTCCATCAAGAAGTTGTGTGACCAGTGGTTGTCCTGGTTGGTCAGATGAGTGAAGAAAATATGGGGACGTGTGGTTTGGTGGATTATTGGCAGCCATGGATGGTCAAAAAATGAAGGACCGAATTAAGGCTGATACCATGTAAAGAAACGTAGAGAGGAGAATGATTTGGTAGAATGGTATTATTGTATTAAATTGATTTACAGAAACTGGTTAAATAGAATTACAAAGGAGAAATTAAGGAAATAGAGAAAGCTAATCTAAAAAGGAAACGTACAAGAAAATCCTATCAATATAAATAAATAGAATCTTATCCTAATAACAGTAACATAATCAACCACAATAAAGATAATTATAATTGATTGGCTTGGTGATTTGTTGTTGATAACACTAATATTCTTAAAAGGCTTAAATATGTTTTTAGTCCCTCAAATATGGGTCATTATTTTTTTAGTCCTCCAAATTTGAAATTGCTTTTTTTAGTTCCTAGAATTCGCAAAATGCTCTTTTTAGTCCCACTACACAGTATGAGTCAAACGGGGAATAAAAAATTCGCAATTTGTGACACTTTTTTATCGCTAGAATTTGATTTTCTATTTTAAATTTAAATGTACGATTTCTGGCAGTTTAAAATCGCCATAATTAAGTCAATAAAAGAAATTAAAGCGGGTTTTAAAGCAGTTAATGGGTTTTAATTTTTTTTATTGACTTGATTCTGGCAGTTTTTAATTGCCAGAAAATTGTATTTTAAAATATAAAATAAAAAATCAAAATTTGTTAGTCAAAAGTTGTCACAAATTGCGAATATCTTATTTTCCGTTTGACTTACACTATGGAGAGAGACTAAAAAGAGCATTATGTGAATTTCAGGGACTAAAAAAATAATTTCAAATTGAAGGACTAAAAAAATAATGACCTACATTTGAGGAACTAAAAACATATTTAAGCCTTCTTAAAATTGAAGCTTTTCTACAATTATCAAAATTTTACAATATTTTTTGACATAGCAATATACTATTGGATGAGAATAAACTTTTTCACAATGATTGTCCATGCAAATTAAATTCGTCATTACCCAATTTAAGGAGACAGTTTATTTTTATAATGTAAGTGGCCACATTAAGATATTGCTAATGCTTAATCAGAAAAATTCCTTTTATGGATTCACAGAATTTTCTATTTTAATTTTTTTTTAAAGTCAAAACCTGTTTCGTAGATTCTTCCGTGTTTTAAACTGAAAACAGTGTTTTGACTTTAAAGAGGTAATTTAAGACAGAAATGTAAAATTACAATTCCATTAATTTTAAAGTATCCATGTTTTTCAAAGTATGAAGAGCAGGTTAACGCAACAAGTACTTCGAAGCTATTGATTAAGAAAGTAATAAATACAAAGTTTTTATTAAAAATATTATGGTAAACATATATTAATAAAAAAAATTCATTTTTAATATTTTAATCAGCACCTAAATGACCTTTGCTAACATTTTGCAAAGTTGTATTTGTTTTAACATGTCGGGCTACCTAGAAATTATTAGATAATATAAGATTATGAAGAGTTTATAATTCCAATTAATTTTTTCGTGATACATAGACAAAATTTTCAATTTATTAAAAAGAAAATAAATTTTAACTATATGTTATATAGGGATTGATTGAGACCATAATCGTCTCATGTAATAATTTCTCCCCCTTAAAGGCACCCTTAATTAGTGCAATGTGCATGCTGCCTCCCTCAAAGTCAAGAGTGCACTGGCCACTAGATTTGTGATCAAGGTTGATCCAAGCATAAGGCGGATCAAATCCTTGTTTTAATTAGGTCCTCAAAAAACAGTGTTAGTATCAATGCAATTTTTACTATTAGTTGATTTAATGTAATGATAATTAAAATGAATTTTTGTCTTAGTGATTGAGATTCGAATCCTATTGAAAAAAAGTTCTTTGTAAGACACCCCCCCCCCCCCCCCCCCCCTTTATTAATTTTAAAAAAAAATCACTTCAAACTTTATTTTAGGTCTAAAAATATGTTAGATCACCCTATTTAGGATGTGCATTCGGAATGCTACTGGGGCTTTTGTCTTAGAATTTGGATCCAACTCAATCCTACAAAATTGGCTTGGAAGGTGAGACTTGTCCTCCAACACACTCCCTTACACCGAAGGCTAGACATCTTGAGCGTGAAGTTTGCAGGATTGAACGTCTGCTGGTGGTCTACTAACGGCTCGATAGCAGGTGACCTGATAAGCCTAACAACAATCGCTAGAATAAGCCTGATACTATCTTAGAATTTCAGTTTGGGCCTAACTCAACCTTACAAAATCAGCTTGTAAGGTGAGGGTTGCCCCAACTTATATACTCTATTTTGGCCGTATCACTAGTTAATGTGGGATTTCTAACACACCCCCTCACGTCGAGGATTGGACATCTTGACCGAGAAATTTGTAAGACTAAACATTTGCAGGTGGTCCGATAATGGCCTGATAGCGGGTGGTCTAATAGGCCCAACAACAATCACTAGAATAAGCTATGATATCATCTTTGAATTTGGGTTTGGGCCAAACTCAGTTCTACAAAAATTACTTGTAAGGTGAGGGTTAACTCCCACTTATATACTTTAATTTGATTATCTCGCTAGTTAATGTGGAATCTCCAACCGTTTGTTTTAGATAGACAGGACTTCTTGGCTGAATTCGTGTCTATAGGTGCTAGAAGGATAAATTATAGGGTTATTATATATATATGTAGGCACTTGAATGGACCGCAAGTCTGGGATTAGATAAGGTAATTTTTGAGCTGGATTTTAAGTGATGGTAGATGACCTTTTTAGCACCCAGGGAGTACGTTTCTGTATTTGATGTTGTTATTGGAGACTTCACTAAGCTCCTATTTAATCATCCAAACTTTAGTGTTGAGTTTGCTAGAAGATAAACTAATGGAGTAGCTCATATTTTGGTTAGCTAGGGTGGCTTCATATATGTTTAGTCCCCTTATTTTACCAACTTCCAAAATGTATGGCTAGATTTCCAATGAAATGAGATAAGTTTGTTTCTGTAAAAAAAAAAAAAATGCCTTTCAACATAATTTGACATTTTCAAAGAGAGTTTGCGGTGGATGGAATTCATATCAAAGAGCCAATTAGTGGTTTTTGGATGGTATATGGCTATTACCAATCCTCACACGCCTAACACAATTAATGCTTGATTAGAGAGGTAGTCAGAATGGGTTCAGTACGGTGATTCAAATTGGTTAAACGGTTAAACCTACCAAAACGTTACAACAAAAGTACATGGAAGAAAAACTTAAAAGTACACTCTAATAATTTTGAGATATATCATATAGGGGGAAGAAGAGAGTAATAGAGAGAAAAAAAAAAAAAAAAGTGAGGTAATCTAATAAATGTCATGAAAAGCGAAGAAAAAAAAAGGATAAGATAAAAGTGAGATAGAAGAAAAGTTAAATGTACATATTCTAATTTTAGTAAGAGAAAATCCCCAAAAGTTGTCTCAAGATCTCCTATGATTAATCTATTTGAGGGTGTGTTCGTATCTGTTTAGATCTTAGGGGGAGTTTAATTCAGACTGAAAGGTGATTACTAACACATTGAGAGTATCTCAATAAGATCTTGCGTGTCCTTTAGTCTTGAATGATTAGAGATCTTGTTGACATGAAGACTAGATCTCCTAGTTTTCTATTTATTTTTGGTTTTAATTGGTCTTAGTTTTTTTAAATATGTCAAACATGTAAAGATATGACATTGTATTGATTGTTTTAGACTTAGGCTTGTGAGTGATTAACTTTAAATATTAGTCTTGCCTAGAGTCTTAACCAAAAATCTAAGAAAGCAAATTGATTGATCCTTTTGATAAACCCATTGTAGTAATTGATTACATCATTGAAGTAATTACCACATTTTCTTTTTATCCGGGAAAAGCTAAAATTCTAAGCGTAATCGATTACACTTCGGGATAATCGATTACACAAGGCATTTTAGACTTTGAATATTGTTTCTAAAAGAATTCACATTGTCTTTGTTTTAATCGATTACAACACGGTTTAATCAATTACTATGGATTCAAAAAATTGTTTCAGAAGGAAGAAAGCTCTGTTTAATCGATTACATGAGTATGTAACAGATTAAAACGAACCCAAATCACTTTAATTGATGTAACAGGTTAAATCAACTTTTGAATAGAACCCAGGTGTGCTGAAGAACGATTTAACAGATTACGTTGTCTACGTAACAGATTAAATCAGTTATATCTTTAAAATTTTATAAATACCAGCATTCCCTCTCTCTCTAACAATGCTTTTCGAAAATTAGTTTTAACATACATTGAGAGAAGAGCATAAAAAAGGTTCTAAAGCAAATTGATCTCCTTCGATTTCAAAATGGGAAGAATAAAAAAGCAAGATCACTTAAACTTGAAGAAATGATTGGAACTCAATGAGCTGAAACGTTCTATCATTTACTAAAGGTGAAATCGTTCCATAACCTTGATCTTTTTATTAAAAGATTGAATTGTCTAAAATAAGGTTTTTCAGAATCTAATAGTAGTGTTCTATTATAGAGTTTCTTTCTTTACTTGTAGGGTTCAAGTCTAGAAAGTGTGTATTTCAGATTTCTTGTTTGTGTAATGTGCATGTAACTTGAAATTTGAATTAGTGAAAGATCTAACAGGTGTTGGATCAACTGAATGTACGTCTTTATGACTGAACCAGTATAAAACTCTTGAACATTCTTTCTTTAATTTTCACTTTCTTGTTCATCCATGATATCAAGGTTAATTGGTTAAGTTTTCCTAATCAACATTCTTTAATTGAAATAAAACTCTGATTTCTTAACCTGATCTTAAAAATCTCCGTTCAACTTGTTTCATAAATCTTTCTTTGAATAATTGGATTCTTTACAAAAAGAAGGAATGTGAAATAGAAGATTTTGAAAAAGGAAAGAGATTTTAGTAATAAAAGTCGAAAGATCTATTCACCCCCCTCTAGATCGGCTGCTTCAATCCTACAAATCTCACATTAACTAGTCATATAAAAAATATAATATATAAGTAGGGGTAGGTCTCATCTTATAAGCCAATTTTGTGAGATTAATTTAGGTCTAAACCCAAATTTTAAAACCAATTAGGAACGTATTCAGAAACTACTAATATTGTCTACTATAGTAGGTCCAAGAAGTCGACAAGAAAATTATAACCCAATTGATATAACCTAAATCAAAATACCCTTTTTATTCTTTTCATAATTCAGGTGGGGTAATTCAATTAGTTTAGTAATTTTGTTGAGATAAAATTTAGGTATATATATATATATATATATATATATATATATATATATATATATATATATATATTTTAATACTGCTTTTCAATCAAAATTAAATTTTTAACTTGATAATCATTGTAATAAAAATTATATTAAAAATCAGTGTAAACTACTAAAATAACATTTCAATTTTGATTGGACAACTATCCTGAAATGAGTCAGATTAAATTAATTTAATTATTTTGACCTCGACCGACAATAAACCATCTGAATGGACCAAGTTGAACCATTTTTGACAGTTAGCACAGATGATAAGCATGAAAAGTGTGTTCTTGTAATATATTCTTTTTTTCCTGTGTACCAAAAAAATATTGTACTAATATTGTTACCGTGGAGAAATACCGGATATTGTAGAAGCCATTCTAACACCACAAAATTTTCAGTTTGACCCCACCGTTTGAGCGAGGAAGAAAACACATTTTGGTAGCTACTAGCTAGCACAATTTTGGAGTAACCCCGATAATAGTACATGCTAGTACCAATGTAAGAAAAAATTAGGTGATAAACTGATGTTGGACTTTTCAGCCTCAAAATTTTCTTAGGCAAATAATTTGGAAAATTATAACCAAGTCTCGTGTATATAACTATGTATTCTCACCCACAATTATTCCAAAATCAAGCCATCTCTTTTCTTCTTTGCTCCATCCACCAGAGAAACACTCACATTTAGTTTTCAGCTCATTAACAAAGTGGTGCTAACTAGGCTTCTTCCATTAGCTATTTGCTGAAAACTAGGAGTGAGGAAGATGGCATCTTCCAAACAGAATGGTGTAGAAAATGTTGGAAGTTGTTTGAAAAACACCAAAGGCTTCACCCTCCAAGTCCTTACTGGGCGTTGGTTCATGGCGTTTTCCTCATTCATGATCATGTCAGTATCAGGAGCAAGCTACATGTTTAGTCTATACTCCAGGGATATCAAGTTAGTTTTGGGGTATGACCAATCCACCCTCAATCTCTTAAGCTTCTTCAAGGACTTGGGGTCTAACATAGGCATCATTTCAGGCCTAATCAATGAGGTCACACCCCCTTGGGTGGTCTTAACAATTGGTGGGGTTCTCAACTTTTTTGGCTATTTCATTATTTGGCTTGCAGTGACCAGAAAAATTGCCAAGCCCCAGGTGTGGAACATGTGCTTGTACATCTTCATTGGAGCCAATTCTCATTGTTCCACCAACACTGGAGTCATTGTCACCAGTGTAAAGAACTTCCCTGGCACCAGGGGCATTGTGATTGGCCTTTTGAGTGGGTATCTTGGTTTGAGTGCAGCAATCATCACTCAGATATACTATGCCTTCTATGGAAATGATTCCAAGTCTCTAATTTTGCTTATGGCTTGGCTACCAACTGCTGTAACTTTTGTTTTCTTACCAGTTATCAGGCACCACAGGGGAGTTCAACAGCCAAATGATTCCAAGGCTTTCTATAATTTCCTCTACACCACTTTAGTCCTTGCAGGTTTCCTCATGGTAGCCATCATACTGCAAAAAAGTCTCACCTTTGCAAAGAGTGAGTATTATATCACTACTAGTCTTACGCTTCTCTTGCTCATCCTGCCATTTTCTGTTGTTATGGTTGAAGAACAAAAGATATGGAAGAGGAAACAAGAACACATCAATAGTGAAAACCCTCCTAAGCCTTTGAATATAACTACAGAGATGCCAAATATAGAGAAATCTGCACAGGCTCCACAAAAGCAAGTTTCCTGTTGGAAAAACATGTTCAGGCCACCAAGTAGAGGTGATGATTATACAATACTTCAAGCCCTTTTCAGCCTTGACATGGTGATTCTTTTCTTATCCACAATTTGTGGACTTGGTGGTTCCCTCACTGTGGTAAATAACTTAAGCCAGATTGGTACATCTTTAGGATATTCGCTACATAGTATAACCACATTTGTGTCCCTTATGGCCATTTGGATCTATATGGGTAAAATTGTACAGGGAGTGGTCTCAGAAATGATCATAGCCAAATTTAAAGTCCCTAGGCCTCTCCTATTCACATTAATCCTTGTATTACCTTGTGTTGGTTACCTTCTAATTGCTTTCAATGTCCCAAATGGTCTCTATGCAGCCTCAATTATAATTGGGTTCTGCTTTGGGGCAAACTGGCCACTACTATTTTCCATCATATCTGAACTTTTTGGTCTTAAATTTTACTCAACTTTGTATAATGTTGGGTCAGTGGCAAGTCCAATTGGGTCATACATTTTCAGTGTAAGGGTTGCAGGGCATTTGTATGACAAGGAAGCCACAAGGCAAATGGAAGCATTAGGACTAAAGAGGAAACCTGGGGAGGAGTTGAATTGCAATGGGAGTGAGTGTTACAGAATGTCTTTCTTTATAATCACTGGAGTTAGCCTGTTTGGGGCACTTGTGTCTCTCATCTTGGTGCTAAGGACTAGAGAGTTCTATAAAGGTGACATATACAAGAAGTTCAGAGAGGAAGCTAAAACTGCTGAAGCTGAAATTGGTCTGACTCAGAACAAGATTGGACAACCAGCTGCAAATGAAGGCTAGCTATCTTTGGCAAGGAGTTGGTAAATACTTTATTTATGATTAGCATAGATAGCAAAAAGAAATTAGAACCAGGGAGCTTAAGCAATAACAACTGCAATAAATTTCCATTAGTTTGTAGTTGATGTCATGTTATATCGGAGGTTCTTGTGATGTTATGTTTGCTTTTCAATAAATCACTAATTGTAAAATATGTATCAGCTTATAACAAATCGATATATATATATATATATATATATATATATATATATATATATATATATATATATATATATATATATATATATATATGTGTGTGTGTGTGTGTGTGTGTGTGTGTGTGTGTGTGTGTGTGTGAAGTTACCTTTCTATCCTTTTTCCTTTTGTATTTGCGCATCATTTAAAAATTTAAAGAAGAAGAAGAAGAAGAAAAAAAACAAGAATTTAAAGTTGTAAAAATTTCGATGAAGTAAACATTATGATAAAGTGGCTTATGCATATATTATTTATAGAATGTTGTTTTTATTTTTGCAAAACATGAGGGGAATTTGAGCTACTTAGACCATCATTAAATTATTTATTGAACTCAAGTTTCATATATAATTTTTTTTATTCGTAGAAATTGAAGACAAGAATCAAGAGTTTTACAATAATACACGCACTCTACTCAACCAACCGAATTAGACCTCATTTTTATAAGAATTTGATTCAATGGTCAAATATACCTAAACATAAAGGAATGGAAATACAGAATTTCATCTGAATTGAATCAATGTTTTGTATACCTAATCTTAAAATCACGCAGAGAATAATGCAACTAAAATGCTTGCTTTAGATCTCTGATTATTTCATTTTTCTCATAGTTTTATAACATAATAATTTATATTAAAAATATTATAAAATTAAAATAATAGAGTTTTTAATATATTTTCTCACTTCTCATATTACAACTTAATAAAATAAAATCTCACTTTTCACATATTTATTAATAATTAAATTATTAATTTGTTCATTCTATTTATTTAATTAATTCAATTTGGTCTCTCTATTATTAAAAAGTTTAATTTAGTCCCTCCATTTTCAAAATTGATGCAATGTTACTCTTTTCATCAGCACGGTTTAAATTTCAAATAGAAGTGTCATACGTGACGACTACATGTAATTTTTTTATTGTGTCACATATACAAAAATTAACATTATTTTTCGCAATTATATGGAAAGGACAACAATATTGCATCAATTTTGAATATTAAGGGACCAAATTGAATTAATTAAATAAATAGAGAGGACAAAAATAGAGTGCCTAAAGCCATAGGTTTCTCAGACAACAACAAAGAAACATAAGTCGAATACTCAGAAACCATAACCTTGGATGAGGAACAAGTACTTGCATATCCAATACCAAACACTATGCTCTTTGTCTGAAACCGTACTTAAGGTGGTTGCATTAGCATGGACGAAATGGGTGTACCTGTTAGTGGACCTGTCGAACTCGATGCCTAGGTTATCATTAGCAATTATGAATTGAGAGGGTAATTCGTCGCTAGTAATTGACAAGCCAAGAATGGTAACCACATCTTGGAGAGTGATGCTCATCATGCTAAAAAAAATGAACCCATTGATAGAAGTTGACCAGAAGCTCAAGAAGCTAAAGATTAGGGGGAGATTCGACTCTATATAATGTTTGGACAACACAATAAAATAATAAATACCCCAACACTTCCTGACAACCTTTTTTGCCTTTGACATTCTGGTGAGCCAGTTGAAGTACGCAGGATGACCTCGAGGCCATGTCCCTAGGATTTGAGGAATATTCTTCAGCTTGAACAAGTTAGAGGTGATATGAATCGGATATTCGCTGGAATGAAGATAATAATCGAGAAAGGTCATTTTGTCATTGATGTTGAATGCGTTGTGATACATATAGTAATGACCTTCATGGGCACAAAGAGCTTGCATAACTTTCCAAGATCAATAAACACCGGTTGTTGAAGATTCACGTCTTCGGATGCGTCTCCATCATATTCACGTGTTTGATTTTGTGAGCCTTCTTTAGTATTCGACATAGTGAGAACAAGAAAATGAATTTCTGAAAAGCAAGATGAGGAAGATGAAAAGTGAAATTTGGATAGTGTGAAGAGATGTAAAAGGCTAAAAGTATTTAAACGCTTATGGAGTTTGTATCTATATATTAAACAACTATGACATAGTCTTTCACAATATCTCTCATAGTCAAGTAGTTCAATTTCATGTGTTTAAAACCATTAAATGTCTTATTGTTCTTTGTATAGAACACTACAACATTATTATCATAGAAAATCCTCAGTGGCCTTGGAATGGAGTCCACAATGTAAAGTCCCGTCACAAAACTCCTCAGCCAAATGACATGAGTAGCAGCAACAAAGCAAGCAATGAACTCTGCTTGCATTATAGAAGAGGCAACACAAGTTTGTTTCCTACTTTTACAGGATATCGCACTCCCGACCATCATAAAGATATATCCAGAAGTCAATTTCCTTTCATCGAGGCAACCACCAAGATCTAAATTTGTGTACCCCATGATCTCCAAGTTGTCAACTTTCTTATATACAAGCATATACTCTTTAGTCCTCTACAAGCACCTCATCACCTTCTTAGTAGCTATTAAGTGATCATTCTTAGGTTTTGACTAGTATCAAGTATGTCAACTATGAAAGTGATATCAAGTCTAGTGCATACCTGAGCATACATAAGGCTGCCCCAAGCACTCCTAGAAGGTCTATCGTTCATTTCTGTTCACCCAATCTTGCTCTCAGGACATTGAATCTATCACTTTTAATGATTAGAACATCTTTGGGTTTACAAATCTGCATATTGAATCTCTCCAAGACTTTATCAATGTAAGCCTTTTGAGACAACTTGAGTGTACAATGTGACATATCTATGTGAACTTTGATCCACAACAAAAAAATAAGTCTCACCCAAATACTTCATGTTAGAAGAAAAACTTAGTTAACATTCGCTTCATCTTATGCAACATGCTAAGGTCAATAGAAGTCAACAATATATCATCTACACATATCACAATGAATACAAATTTGCTCCCATTGTCCTTAAGATATATACAATGATCAACCTCACTCTCTTCAAACCCCATGGAAGTCACCATTTCATTAAATTTTAGGTATTATTGTCTGGAAACTTGTGTCAAGCCATAAATCAACCTCTTCAGTTTACAGACTAGGTCCTAATTTCCACCAATATGGAAAACTTTCATGTTGTTGCATGTGTACTGTCTTACTTAATTCACCATTCAGAAAAGTTGTCCATCCAAGTGAGCTACAGGGGTCATTACGATCCTAAAGGAATCATGTGTCGATATAGGCAAAATGGTCTCATTAAAGTCAACGCCCTCCTTCTGCATGAAACCTTTTGGCACCAATTTGACCTTAAATTTCTCAATGTTACCCTTTGAGTCCTTCTTTTCCTTGAAGACCTTTTTACAACTTATTGCCTACAATTTTCAAATACCTTAATAAGCTCCCATATGCCACTAACTAACACATATTGCATCTCTTCATTCATTAGACGCTTCCACATTTTAGACTAGAAACAAGAAATGACTTCTTGATAACTCTTGGATCAACAATATCTCCATGCTTATTGAGATAGACCGTAAAGTCATCATCAAATAGTAGGCCACCTCTACTTAATAAACCTTCTTGTAGGAATCTACTCAATTGTATAAATAGGTTGTGAAATCTTAACCATAGCAGGAGAATTCGCCACATTCTCAACTTGAGGATTGCCTACACCTTTAATGGGGGAAATGTGAGCTTCACCAAGGATAGCAGTTTCGACACTGCTATTAGGGTTGGGTAGTAGCAGAGAAACTATGTTGGTTAAAGGAACAATATCCTTATCTAATGAGATGACAGGGTCAGCCACATCATGCTCTTCATTATACCGTTAAGTGTACGATTACGTCTTTTGACCATACAATTCCATTTAGGACTCTCAAACATGGCATAAAATGAAAATATTCCACTATCCTACAAGTGTGGCAAATGGTCCCATATGTTTCCTTATGGCAACATAATACTCTCCTCAAGGAAAGTACATAAAGTGTATCATTGAAAACAAAATCAAGTTCTAAGACCAAGCTAACATCTCCCATTGATTCCACAGCTACTTCGAGATCATTTCCTATCTTAAATTTGCCTTTCCTCAAATTTTGGTTGGTGGGACAAGGGACTCTCAAGCTAATCTTGTTTAATGATACAAGAGTATGGGTTTTAAAACCATCGTCGCCCTACCAAAAGCTAATAGGGTCATACACTATGGCAATATACAACTTAGGAGATAATAAATTATCAATAAATGAGACCAATATAACAGCACATTCACCTTTGGGCAGAATGCACCAACCAAAGTTATAGTTCTGGCCAAAAACTCAGATGGGCTATTCCATGAGTACATAATGGATTCCAAAAATCATCCCCTTTGGACAAACAAATTCCCTAGTCTAGTGTGTTCTCCAATAACACCATACTAAAAAAAAAATTAACTGTTAAGACAAAACACGAATGCACTAAACATATAATATGACAAGATATAGCTTAGGACAAAATAAGCTATCAAAGTGAGGCCGATAAAATAGCACATTCCCCTTTAGGCAAAATGCACAAACCAATGTCACAGCCTAAGTCAATACCTCAGATGGGTTAATCCATTGGCACACACTGAGTTCATAAAATTGTCCCATTTGGGCAGACAAATCCCTTAACAGAGTGCATTCCCCAATAACTCCATCCATTGTTAACTTTTAACCCAAACATATGACAACCCCATTTAGGCAGACAATCACATGCAAAGATAAAAAGCATTCCTTAAACTACAAAAAATTTCCATGAATCAATAAAAGTGGTCCTACTTTGGTGGTAACGAACTACAAAAAATCAAGTAAATAACGGCGATTATTTTGGTAAATGGCGGTTTTAACCGCCATTTTTTACGCGAATGGCGGTTTCCAAAAGCTCCATAATTCCTTTCGCCACAATGTATAATACGGCGGGCAACAGTAAACCACTACTTAAACCGCTGTTATATACATGTTATAAAATGGCGGTTTGCATATGTATAAAATGGCGGTTGCAAATGCCGTAATTTAAAAAAAAACAAGTTAACATGTAAATAATGGCGATTGAAACCGCCATTATTTTCCAGTATGACTAAAAAAATATGTAAGTATTGGCGGTTTTAACTGCCGTAATTTAAAAAAAAAACGTTATTTTGTAAAAATGGCGCTTTTAACCGACGTAATTTTCGATATAAAATCTAGTTGATATGTAAATAATGGCAGTTCCAACCGTCAAAATTGCTTCAAATGGTAGACCATAAAATCTATTTTCATTGGTATAAATGTCAGTCTAAACTACCAATTTCAAATTTCAAAATGTCACTTCATAATACAATAGTACCTAAAAATACTGGTTTTCTAATATCCAAATTTTCATAATAAAATATAACATATCTCATAATTAAAATATTTAATTATGAAATTCTGAAATCATCATAACATAACTAATTTGCAATAAAAAATAAATAACACTTTAAAAATTAAAATATGTCATTCATTCGATACTTAAACATCTTGCAAAATGTAAGTAGCAGTCTAAGTACTCCAAGTACTTCAAATCCTAATGCTGAAAAGTAGTAGTCTATGTACTCCAAGTTCTTCAAATCCTAAAGTAGTAGTAGTTCAAGTACTGCATATGCCACAAAATAAGTAGTAGTTCAAGTACTTCAAATTACATAAATCACAAAATAAGTCCTAAACTATTCATATGGCACTAACTAGGGGGAGTCTGAACACCCTCTAAATCAACATTGCTTCCTCCTGATGATCTTCTTATGTTATTGGGCGATGCAGCTCCACTTCCTACATCTTCTGCCTGTAACAAATAATAAGCATTCACTGTATTAATTAAAGAGTATATGTAAATTGCTTAACTCATTAGCCATTTTCAACCACTATAATACAATAAAAAAGATAATATACTTTATAAAAGCAACTACTTATTGAATGATATACCTGATGCGTAGAAGTATGAAATAAGGCAGCAGCCATCTCTTCAGGTATGTTGCCTCCATCCTTCAATGCAATATAAGAAAGAAGGGTTTTCATTTGAGATTTGACAGTTGCAAGTTCAATTTCCATATTTACAAACTTCTCTTCCATGTTTGATGTACTTGCACTAGATGAACCAAGGTTGATACCACCTAATCGCGTGGTGCGATGCTTAAAAGCAATGGTAGGACAAGCTCCCAATCCTAATCCCCGAACACGCCCTGGATGCTCTTTTCCAAATATAACACCAATAGCATCGTTTGGAGAAATTTCAGATTCATTTTCTAAGTTTTGACTTAGAATCTCATCAATTTTCTCCTGCAAAAAAGTGGAATACATCACGAGTTTTGAACTAGTAGTGTGTATAAAACAACCTCTCCATAAAATGTCTAGACTAAGCTAAGGAACTAGCATTATGCATATTTCAGTATGCACAATTTTGAAGAAAAATGAATTCAGCAGATTTGGAATCAGTTGCATGCAATCTAATTTGAAGAATTAATCCCTGGACACACACATACACATTTACTCCAAATTTTAGCCCGTCTATATCAAAATTGGTTCTTTAGCTGCTTCTTATATTACAACATCTGCATCCTTTTTTTTTACATTGGAAAAGTACAACCTCTCCATCTATTGTAGCTTTTCATCAGGGAAGACTATACCTTTCCCTTAATCGTCTATTATCATATTAAATTAGCTAATTTAGGCTATACTTATAGGTCTAAAAGTCTTTTAGTTCTTGTAGCCTTCTAACTTCCTAATTTTCTTCTAAGGACTACCATATTGCAAGCAATATCAAAAGCACACACACACACACACACACACACACACACACATAGACTGAACAGTTTTAACACTTACTGCAGCACACACATATATGGACCTAATTTTGTCCTTCAAGAGTATGTACAAAAACAAAAAGGCACAAAAATTATAATTAATTCATGTGTATGAGCAATGAAAGTAGCAATTTACCCCTATTTCCTTAGCTTCATCATTGACATATCTACCATTTTTTTCTCTTATGAGTGATTTTCCACATTTCACCCCGACCAATGGTCTTACCGGTCTCATTTCTCTAGAGAGTATGAAAAAAGAATGAGTAAAAATCAAATTAGATTATGCTTTATGTAAACACAATTAAATCAAAGAGGTCAATGTTAAATTACCAAATTATCCCTTCTCCTTGACAAAGACATGGCACCACCTGTGTGAGGAATTGTTTGCCTTTTCCTAATCTCTTGATTTCTCTTGCAAAGCTCCTACAAGTGAAAGTAGAGTTAGTTGCTACAATTTAGTGACTAGCTTCTTGTTTGATTTTACAGAAAGAGCTAAAACACATGCCTGGAATACCCAATGCTCAATTATCAGAATTTGAAGATAGGTAGGCAAGGGTGATTAGACTAAACTTTGATTTTAGAAGACTATATTACCAAGAAAGATGATGGCAGGCCTTATCTCAGAATGCTCTCAAGAACTGAAAACCTTTGCAAAGATATAAAGTGAAAAGTAGTGAGCAAGTACCATGGCATTTTAGGATAACAAGGCAAGAATATGTAAAAAAGGTAAGACTAAATTAAGGTCAATAAAAATTAAGATGATACTAAATTAGCATAGAGAAACTAAAGACACTCTGTAATGTCAATCCTAGATGGATTGTTTAGATGAATAACAGGGATTTTGTAACTAAGGTCCATTAGCAATAATTCAAGGGAAGTAGCAAAAGAAATTCAAATTTGTGAGTGAATATGGTACTGCAACATCTCAAATAACTAGTAGCTTAGTGCTGCTGGATCAAAATACATGACAATTAGCCAACTCTCATTCTAACAATAACCTCCTATTTTTAGAATTTTTTTAAAAAATGACCAACCATACGATATAACTAACTGTCATTTGCATAAGAAAAAGAACCTATGAGACAACCATACGATATAACCTTAGTTACTGATATCCCATACTCCCCCAATTCATTCAATATCTTCAATATTTATACTTGACACAGAGACAACCATACTCCATAGTTTAATAGTTATTTCATCAAAGTGCAAGTCACATCACACTTCAAAAACATGAACACTTCATTTTCATAAGACAATCACAAAATGGACAACAACTACAAATTATAACCAAGTTCTCATTCAAACAAAGCTTAAAACTAATACAGTGTTAAATAGCAATTAATAGTTGAATACAGCGATTCAAAGCTTCAATGTAGCTGGTCCCGATTGTCAAAATTGACAGAAATTGAATTACTTAACTTATAATTGTAGTAAAAAAAAGAAAAAAGAAATGACTAATCGGAGGATGCTTGTAATGATATCTTGCACTTCGAATATATCCTACTCCACACAAGGATGTACAATTTCCTGTCAAATTAAAATAAAGAAAAAGAAAAATTAGTGAAATATGTCCAATACAAGTTCTCGTCGTGCTATGCGATATGGGAGGTAGAGAAGAGAATATTAACGTTGGGGGAAATTATTATACAAACAAGGATATAGAAGGAGAAATAAAATGAGAAGCAACTATAAATGGTTCCATTGATGCAAGAATATTTAGATAAGATATCACATTTGAAAGGTAGTTCATGAAAAGACTTAAACCAGATACACTATAGAGCCTGCATCCATATAGAGATGTAGATGCTAAACAAAATTTACATTACTGTTAAAATAATCATTACCACTAATTTGTAAGTTTGTCATCTACACACACAATCTGGAAATTTTCCAATACAATACAGAAAAACAAGAATCAGAGTATATACCAAACTCATAATTATATACCAAACAAACCAGCTTATACATAGAAAAGGCAAACTGGTGGAATTGCTAACCAATTGCTTAGCTGCCATAACATTGAAGGTTAGTTTTGTTATACCCTGCAGCTCAAAAGTTCACCAATCACCATATTATATTAGTAATTTAGTAATAAAGTCAAAGTTTAAGGTCTACAAATCTGACCTTGTGGTGGACCTAAGAATGGTCCCTGGTGAAGATACATTCTGCAGCAGCATAAACATATCCAGTTAAATAAAATGGTTCTGGAAACTCAGCTTCTAGCATGGTTCCAACAAGGAAAAATAGAATAAAATGAACCAAAGATTTGCATGAGCAATTATCATTTACCTTATATATAAGTCAACTGGTTAAAATTAGTAAATTAAGTTATAAATACCTTATAAATATTGTATATAGTAGTATATAGATTGATAGATAGATAGATAGGTAGATAGAAAGATAATAAAGAGTGAGAACAAAATATTATGTTATGTTTGATATTTGTTACTGGAAAAGAGATTAATTACTGGCAAAGGAAAAGACAAGAGTAAATTTTTTATTGAAAGCATTCCTAGCATAGCACAAACATAAACCAGGGGATTGAAACCAACAAGCATATTAAAAAAATCTCTATTAGAATCTTAAATTCCCCTGAGATTGGGGGAAAATCAAGCACATTGCTACACTTTGATTTAAGTAACTTATTTTATAAAATTATACGGTAGCTATATCTTTAAGCTTGTTTCCCTTTCATGAATCAGTACATGTTTAATAATCTATAACTTATAAAGCTTTCGAATCTAATCATGATGTGGGATTTGATTATTCTAACACATATCCTTGATGCCATAATGTCCAGGGAAGAATAGATAAAACAAAAACACATACACACAAATTAAAGAAGTCCACATATCATTAGGTGGAAATGCAATTTGTTCAAGTGCTTTTTAGTGCACTATGTGTCATTTTACCTGTCACGGTGGGTGCTGGATGCTGGCAGCGTGAAAGAGAAAGAAAGATTGAAATCTTTGAAATGAAGACCTATATTTTTTTTTTCGCAAGGCAAATGAAAGAATTTATTGAATTCAGAACAACATTTACAGAGGTTCTGTACAAGCTGTACAGACTGTTTTATATACAATCACAAAATAATGCCCCCCTGTATACCAAAAAACTAAACTGTACCTACACAGCCAAGAGAAAGCTATTACTTAAAACCAAAAAGCTATTACTGCAGAAATAGAGACCACAACCGAGATTTACCAAGAAAGGCACTGCAGCGGATTAGTGCACCATGTGAAGACCTATATAACATGATAGAAAAAGAAAAATAAATAATGAAAACATGATTTGATAAATACAAGAACGTGAGAAAATTATTGGGGTTTGGGTTGAAAATAAAAATGAGAAGACTCACCGTTTAGCAGTGACAAAAATGAAATGTGAGGGGTTTCGCACGCAGAGGTGAAAAAGCGCACTCTAAGGCATCTACTGAATCTGAAATGAATCACAAGAAAGAAAAAGTTCCTCGAAAATGAAATGGATCGAAGCAAAATCAAAACCCTAAATCAATTAAAAGTTATATCATCAACGAACAGTGGCGTATGGGGATTTCGTGAAGCTGCAGAGATTGGTGAAGCTTCAGCGGGATGCACTAAAAAATCGCACAAGTACAAAGTAACAACGTAATGGAAGAATAAAAGGAGTTTTGAGTTTTTTATGTGAGGAGACGAGTTTTTTTTTTTTTTTTTATAATGAGAAGACGAGGTGTTTTGAGTTTAGTGAAGGTGGGAACAAAAATGAAAAAGTCGCGGGAGATGAAAATGAAATGTGCTAAATGCGTGGGTAGTATTATTAAGAGGTAAATAATGGCAGTTTAAAAAATGGGGGTTAAAAATGCCACTTTTTAAATGAATAGTAGGCGGTTTAAAAAAAGGCAATTCGAAACGCCGTCATTTACCTGTAAATTAAGGCGGTTTTAGAAATGCCGCAATATATGGTAAATAATGGCGGGTTAAGAGAACCGCCGTTTTAAAACCGCCATTTTTTACTCTATTTTTTGTAGTAATGAGATGACAGGGTCAGCCACATCATGCTCTTCATTATACCGTTAAGTGTACGATTACGTCTTTTGACCATACAATTCCATTTAGGACTCTCAAACATGGCATAAAATGAAAATATTCCACTATCCTACAAGTGTGGCAAATGGTCCCATATGTTGCCTTATGGCAACATAATACTCTCCTCAAGGAAAGTACATAAAATGTATCATTGAAAACAAAATCAAGTTCTAAGACCAAGCTAACATCTCCCATTGATTCCACAGCTACTTCGAGATCATTTCCTATCTTAAATTTGCCTTTCCTCAAATTTTGGTTGGTGGGACAAGGGACTCTCAAGCTAATCTTGTTTAATGATACAAGAGTATGGGTTTTAAAACCACCGTCGCCCTACCAAAAGCTAATAGGGTCATACACTATGGCAATATACAACTTAGGAGATAATAAATTATCAATAAATGAGACCAATATAATAGCACATTCACCTTTGGGCAGAATGCACTAACCAAAGTTATAGTTCTGGCCAAAAACTCAGATGGGCTATTCCATGAGTACATAATGGATTCCAAAAATCATCCCCTTTGGACAAACAAATTCCCTAGTCTAGTGTGTTCTCCAATAACACCATACTAAAAAAAAGTTTAACTGTTAAGACAAAACACGAATGCACTAAACATATAATATGACAAGATATAGCTTAGGACAAAATAAGCTATCAAAGTGAGGCCGATATAATAGCACATTCCCCTTTAGGCAAAATGCACAAACCAAGGTCACAGCCTAGGTCAATACCTTAGATGGATTAATCCATTGGCACACACTGAGTTCAGAAAATTGTCCCATTTGGGCAGACAAATCCCTTAACAGAGTGCATTCCCAAATAACTCCATCCATTCTTAACTTTTAACCCAAACATATGACAACCCCATTTAGGCAGACAATCACATGCAAAGATAAAAAGAATTCCTTAAACTACAAAAAATTTCCATGAATCAATACAAGTGGTCATACTTTGGTGGTAACGACTTATAAGAGCCCATGAAAATTCTTGCATAGGAATCAATTTTCTCTTGTCCAAAACTATGACCTAGCCAATAGGCAAATGCATTATTAAAGAGCATCCTTACTGGTCATAGATCAATTATTAGCTGCATTCCCAACATGTTTTGTACTTAAATAGTCTCAAAAGCTTATATATATTGAAGCATCTTTAACTAAATGAAAAACAATAATAAATTCTTAGCAGCAAAAAAAGGAAACTAAATATACAGTAATGACATTGAAACACATTGTATAAGGCATATCCCAAAAACTAACATATATGGGCATTTGAATGAATTCAACCCATCAATAAATCAACAACAAAATTTGGTTTAGTGGTCAAGCTCAGTGTTATCAGAACAGGACTGGTCATCGACCCGATCGAGGCACTGGGTTGATGGGTCAGTGGTTGAACTAGTGGGTCACTAGTTGAACTGCATGAACCAGTATATAATAAATTAATTACACTTATTTTATATAAAATTTTTATTTGGCATAAAAATACTAATTTGATGCATAGGTGAAATAGTTAATTTTACTTTAATGATTCATCGAACCTTGGGTTTGAAGCCCAGGACTTGCAAATTTGAACCAAACTTTTGAAATGCTAATGTAATTGTGGAGAAAGCGCAAATGCAATTTTCAATTTTGGAGAAGCCCTATGCAATTTTGAACCAATGGGAAGCGTGAGTCAGAGAAAATTTTGAAGCTTTGGGGAAGTATGCATCAGAGATTGAAGGCATGGGACAGTATGTGTCACAGTGTTGGATAAAAGCTCGAAGACCTCAAGATTAGTTTAGGTTTTGATTTTGATATGCGTATTTTACATGCCAAACACATTTAACATGTGTGGCATTTTATTGATTGTTTCTAGACTTAGGCATGAATGTGTTAGATAGTATTTTATGTTAAGTTCATGCTTTATGTCAATCATTAGAGATGCCAAATACCTTAAGCTCTGTTTTGGCCTAATTTTGAACCTGAAACACTTGGTAATTGATTGGACCTCGGGTTAATCGATTACACAAGGCTTTTTGGTAATGCAAATAACTTGTTTTGAGAAAAACATGTTTTGCTGTTTTAATCGATTACCAGTTGAGATTATCGATTACAATGAGCAAAAGAAAGAGGGTAGAAAAAAGCAAGAGGGAACTAAGTATCGAGATAATCGATTACAATGGATTTTAATCGATTACCACGTTACCCAGGCACAACCCAAAGCTCAGATGAACAATTTAATCGATTACATCTTGTTTTAATCAATTAAAGTTGTTATATCTTGAAAATTTTATAGATACCTTTGAGTATTTTGAGTCATTTAAGGCTTCCAAATGTTTTTAATCTCCAAGACTTAAGAAAAGGGAGCTCAAAAAAGGGTTAAGCCAGTAGTGATATTTGTTCTTACAAGATTCAACTATTTCATATGAAGATCATGATCATGGCACTTCTTTTGATCAACATGTGCTACATTGTTCATATACTCACTTATTAGGTGATTTCATTCCTTGATCTTTTGTATTTTCTTAAAGATAGGTTGTTTATGAAATATGGCTTTTCAGGTCCTTATAGTAGGGTTCTATAAGTAGTTATTTTTTTTCTTTATTGTGGAGTACAAGATAGGAAAGGGTATTTGAATTTCTAATTGTGCATAGTGTTTGTAATTTGAAATTCATAGTGAAAGGTCTAACCAGGGTTGTTAGATCAACTGGATGTAGGTCCAAATTGGACCGAATCAGTATAAATTTATGTGTTCATGTTTCTCTCTTTCTTTATCTTCCTATTTCAAATCTTGATCAAGAAATCCTTTTAATCTTTGTTTTTCAACAATATATAACTGATTGGGAAATTAACTCTGATAAATCTTTTGAAATATTTGGATTATATAGAAGGAAGGTGAATAATTCTTTTTGAAAAGATTATTTGGTTTTAAAATTTTAAAGAATCTATTCACCCCCTCTAGATTCATTGCCTACATCCTACACACAGTACATAGGAAACATGCACATTGCGTGTACAATTATACAAGAAAAATATCCAAACTGGACAAGTCACAACTAAAAAATCGTCCGAGTTTTACCGGTTTGACACCAAGTTGGTGACGTCACCACCTGGTGAATCATACTTCTGATCCAATAATGTGACCGGACCGACTATGAGTCTGATTTCTGGTTCAACCGGTTAAACCGGTTGGTCCGGTTCGGGTTTAATAACACTAGTCAAGCTTTTCCAATTCACCTTATGCACTTGTGTTCAAATCCCACTAATGAAAATTTTGAAATCACAATGACAATTAAATCCATTTAATGTAATAGCAATTAATGTTCATACCTATTGAAATTGAAACCATCCCCCATTAGCATGTAATAATAGCACAATCATTTCATTGAAATCTATGAATATGGAGGCATACAACATAAGCAACCTTGAAATACATAAGAAACTTCATATTTCATAATCATAGCTATATATATTTTTTACACAACAAAATCCCAACAACACATATTGGTGTAGTAGTTAGGCTTTCCCACATCATTTTGGACACTTGGTTCGAATCCCAGCAACCAAACGTAATAAACAATTGATCACATTATTAGTAGACTTAAGTATAATCAAATGGATCACAATATTTGCCTGTTTTTGACAAAACAAAATATTACAATTAATTGCAACCCACATGAATTTATAAGAAAATTCTAACCTTTCTTAAAGAATGCAAGGGAAAACAACATGCCTACTGGGTTGCTCACTTTAACCTTTCTTAATGAGAAAATTTCATCATAGTTCACAAAACTCAAATGTAGTTTTATATTTTAACATTTCAGTCCTCAATTTAATAATACTGATTCCTGTCTATTATTGACCTAGTTACTTCTTGTGTTATATTTTGCTTGAATAAAGATTTATGGACACCCCAATGCTATTTTACTCCTTGTGAGAGAAAGAGAGAGAAGAGAGAAGAGTATGTGTATGATAAGTGATATGATTTGATAGAAAGAGAGAGATAGAGAAAAAAAATGTCAAATACGTGTTAATGATATATGGGTATCCATATATCATTACTCATTTTGCTTGTTGAAAAAAAAGATGTTTCTTCCACCTAAATCTTCTTTGTTGTTGTTTAACAGTTGGAAGGAAGGTTATCGTAATATTTATCCCATAATACATCATATGTGGTCCCCCAACACTTGGGGCTCAATTGGAAGCAACTAATAAGTTGGAAAAGCTACTAGCAATGTCTCTGGGATATTCTTGCTATTTGCTAACGTTTATTGGCATGTGGGTTTAGTGCTCATCTCTCCCATTGCCACTGATGAGGTGCTCAGGTGCTCTCCACAAGTTTGTGGAGCGTATGGGGAGACCAGATCTACCTGCATTGCAGGTATTAGCTAAAATTTTAAAATTTTCTTTCTTTTTCTCTTTTGTTATTTTGAAAGTTACTATTTTGACATCTTTCTTCTACAGTTTAATACTGCATGATGCTGAGCAACATAGCTTCAGGAAAAACCATGACCATACCATATCAGTGATTGCATATGGTGTTGTTCCTCCATGTCAGCTTCTGACGAGCTCTGATAACCCTATACTAGAGATCAAGTTAAGTTGTTTCCTTGACTTTTGGCTAAATGATACAGTTCTTATACTTGGTTGCATTTATTTAGAACAAAGTACAATGTAAATAAATGCAAGTCTGCATAACTCATTTTTGTGGGTTGCATTTAAATACAGCTCTGATAGCCCACCCGTTTAAGTCCGCACCCACAAAACCCGCAACATGCATAACTCATTCGTGAAACCCGCAATTTAAATGGGCTCTGTTTTAGCGAGCCCGCAACCATACTATTCAACCCGCGGGCTAAATAAGCAAGTCTGCATCCATAAAAAAAAAACTGAAAATCAAATTTTAAAAATCTAAAATTTAACCCATTTTTAAACCTTTTAAAAATAATTGTCTAACAAAAATATAATTAAAATCAAATCCTATAAGGTTAAAACCAACATTTTGAAATATTTTGAGGGACTAATATTTTATCCTAAATTAAATGTAATAATTTTAATAATATCATCTTGTACGAATGATTTTAAGCATTTAATGATGTTATTCAAATATTAACTATTTTCTTATTCAATTATTTTTTATAATATTAAAATATCTTTTACTTTATTAATAACACTCCTCAGGTTTCTTTTTCATAAGTCTTTTATATCACATATATATGCTATTGAATAAAAAAATTAGAGAAATTGTCTACATTTGTTTTTCTGAAAGATTACAAAAATATTATTTTTTTATACTAAACACAAAATTGCACAAAAAGTCATGAAAAATCCACAAGCAAAATCTGCATATTCAAGTCATATTGTGTAAAGTTTCTTGCACCATAATGAAAATATAAAAGCCATAACAAATGAGTTTGAAAAATACAAACAAATAGTTTTATATTATGAAAATGCAATTAATGAAATAGTTAATATATAAAATTTGATATTAAATCAATTATAAGGTTTGATGTTATTAAAAAAATAAAAACTTAGAAATTCATTATAACATAAAATTGTCTATAAAAATAACATCAACAAAGATAGTGACTAAAGATTATCTTCTTTATGTTTTTTAATGACTAAAATTTGACAAATTAAATTTCTCTATATTTTTTCAATGACTTAAAATTATTAGTGGTATTAAAAATAAATAAATTTAATGAATATTTAAACTACTATAAAAATCTTATTAATATTATCTAAAAATATTAATATTTTTAAGAATTATATATATATATATATGTATAATTCTTTGTAAAAAGTTTGGGGGCCATGGCCCCCTCAGCCTCAACTAAGATTCGCCTTTGGGACCCAAGATATTCCACCAAAGATTTAGGCACATAGGATTATACTCGTTAGTATGTTATTCGTAATTCTTGAATTTTTAGAGGGTGCTCATGACATTGGAACAAGAAGGGGGACTCACTTATCCTATATCGGGTTGGGTGATAACTCTGAGAGCATGCATTTTGGAGGTGAAAAAGGGGGTCTACGGAAAATACTATAGTGTAGTGGGTGGGGAAAACAAGGTGATATGGAAAGCTAGTAGGAAGGGATGTTGTATGTGTGGGTTGGGGTACGCATGGAGCAGAAGAAAAACAAACAGATGTGGGGAGTTAAAGGAACCACTTTTTGAGTCAGCAGAGTTTGAGGTATGATTTTCGTTGTTAAACATTAAGTCTACAATAAATATTTATTCACAAGGATGGCAAAAAAAGTGTGGACTCTTCAAGAGGTTGGTTAGCGGTGCAAAAGGCATGAAGACATGCAAAATAAGTTCTGGACATGCTTATCGTATGGGGGAACGTGAAAAGGATGGATATTTTGTGAATTCTGAATGTTGAGAATGTTATGGTATGTGGCGCGTTCTACCGTGTACAAGTTTATTAGGTATGGTATCATGCATAAGTTTATTTTAGGCCATGCGATCTGTGATTAAAAAAATAAATGGACTCGATGCAAGGGCTTACCGTGGAGCTAACGTTGCTGATGATCCTTTTTTTATTTAAATAACACCCACATGGATTTAATGATTAAAAAAGATATATCTTTTATCCTATGGTCAAAAAATGACTGAACATGTCTGCTCTTTTGAAAAAAAGCCAGGGAGAGAAACGTTATGTTGCCGTGTTGCATTTCCAGTTGGCTTGTGGCATTTTTTGGTGGCTGAGGGGAACCCTATGCTTTTGTTTTGCATCAATTTATTTTATAGCTTTTGCGTATGTAACAAAAAAAAACTCATCCTCATTGCCACCACATTACTCTTCTGCTACAAAACAAAATCACCATAACAGTGTGCAAACACAGAGAGAAGAAATAGGCCCCTTCTAATACGAAAAAGATAAAGAAGAAATAGAGAAATAAAAAACACAAAAAAAGGGGAAAACATCAGTCGCCGAAAAACTCCACGAAGCACTGCTGTGGCGCTTTCCGGTCGCCGTACGTGTGCGGCAGTGACCTATTCTGTCTCTCTCCCTTTTCTTCTTCGTTTCCTATCACTCACTCGCACAACCACTAGTGCAACCACCGTGATCAGATCTGTGACTACTGCAAGGAGAAGATCTTCCGATTCGAAGACGACATCCTCCTCATCTACTCTCACTCCTCCCCGAACGAAAATCACCATGGAGGGCAGAGGGCGTGGTTGGGGGTGACGGAGGGGAGGTCATGGCCATGGTGGTGGTGAAAGTTTCCGGTGGAGGTGTCGAGGCGAAGAAGGAGAGTGTGGAGGAAGGGGCTGCGGTGGAGCGGATTTGAAAAAGAAGACAGACAAACTAAAACAAGGAGAGTTTTGCCATAAAAAAATATCAATTAAAAAAAAAGCCCTGTTATCCCATGCTTTGTGTACATGGTACAACCTCAAAATCTCCACCCTTGACTATTTTATGATTATATCTGAGGGTTTAAAAAAGTTGTGCATGGTACAAGACCTAACAAACTTGACTATTGAGTGACCAAAGTAGGTGGTAATGGCAACGGGTGAAATGCAACTCAGTGGGTAGATTGTTATTTTCTATTTTTAGGAGACATTTGTTTCACGGAATCTTTTTGCATTTCTGGGAATATGAAAGTGAGAATACTTATTTCCATGTTTGTTAGGAGGTCATCGAAAAATATTCCTGGATATCTTTCATATATAAGAAAGTTGCATTCCCTTGCTTTTATTCTCATGGTGAGGGGGTGGGAAAGTTACATTTGCATGGGAATGTGGGATGTTATCTTTTAATCCCACTATAACTTCTATTTTTACTTTTATTTTTTATTTTTTATTTTAAAATTTAAAATGTATTCCCAGGAATATTAAAAGTTAAACAAACATATTTTTTTAAAATACCCAGGAATGATATTCCCATGTTATATTCCTGAGAATAACATTCCCGAGAATGAAAAATGATTCCATGAAACAAACGCCCCCTTAATGTTAAAGGAATAGGGGATTCTGATAATCAGCTTTATAAGTTGTATTTGTATTCTATTTTGGTAGGTCCATTTTGGGCACAATTAACTTGTGCTTTTCAAATTGGCTTTTAATAAAATTTTATTTGCCTATAAAAAAAATTCTAATAATCCATGTACGAAAAAAATAAATTCTAATAGTCCCCTTATCAACTCTTCGCAAATTCCTCTTTCTATAATCTTATTTGTTTGGACATTTTTCTTTTATAAGTGTTTTTAAAGTGGAGTATATGTTTAATAAATTAAAATAGCCATGTAGGTTGTCTGACAAATTAATAAAGATGTCAATTATTTTTATGTTTTTAATAAATGAAAAAAAATTAAAAAAAAAAGTTTAAAATAAATTAACAGTAAATTTTTTTAAAAAAAAACTTGAACAACAATGCCAAAGTCTTCGTGTGCATAATGCGTCCCACTTTGTGTCGGACAGGCAGTCCATTATTTCTAAATTATCAATGATTAAAAATAAATTTGTATTACAATATAAATTATTTATCATAAAGCTAAATTATAATCTTGGACCATCCCACTGACTTTGCCCCTAGAGGGACCAACTCCTCTGTGGACACCGACTTACACTTGTACCAATGCACATACTCAAGCATATACACCAATAGGCTTGATGTTTGGAGGACTGTGGACCATCCCACTGGCTTTGCCCCTAGAGGGACCGACTCCTTTATGAATACCAACTTACGCTTAAACACCAGCCTGAGTATAATATTCGGGTATCTTGAGACATTTGTACTAATATAATACCGTACCGTTAGGATTTGGTGACAATGTCAGGTGTAACAACCCTAAGATCTGGCGTCTTAGCGGCTCCACTCCACGACACTTCACACGATAACACTTCACTCAACTCCTCGTTGGTTAGAACCCTCCACCGGTCAGAACCCTCCGTGGGTAGCCCTTTCTGAGATGTCCAACTGCTTTCAGGATCATTGACTGTCCTCACAAACCAACATGAAACTTTTTAGCGTGCTTTGTCCTCACTCGCTCACTTCGTGGGAAACTTCGCAGGAGGTCACCCATCCCATAATTGCTCCAAGCCAAGCACACTTAACTGTGGAGTTCTTAAGTGATGAGCTATCGAAAAGTAGATGCATCTTGTTAGTATAGGTAGTACCAATTAATTCTTTTAAGCCATCCTCAACTGTACAGTCCCACACGTGTACAGCCCCTGGATCCCTCTCATTCTGGTGTGATTCGCTCGGGGTGTTACATCAGGCGATACGCCACGTCCCTGACATGTCAGAGAGTGCACTGTCGGAGGACACCACGTATAAATAAGGGAGGGCTGCATGGTTCTCCTTAGGTTTCATGGTTAGGCAGAGCTAGGGAGAGATGCTGATGGATGCTTGAGCTAGGGCACTCCGTTCTTTCTCTCTAGTGTTCTCCAACGTGAACAAATCTATATGTTAAAAAAATTATTTATTATGAATTTTTAAATTATAATATAATTTATATATTCAAAAATATTTATTTATTATAAATTTTAATTACAAAATACATATTTATATTGTGCAATAGCTAAAATACTAATTACTTTAAAAGTCATACTAAAAATAATTTCTGGTTAATTAAATGCATAAAATATTTTACACTAATAATACACATTAAAAATATAATGTTTATATTAGTTTTACGAATTGAAAGGGTGGAAAAGTGATCTCAAATTTTCACCGTAGGAAAGCAACATGGGCGAAGTGCAATTAGGGGAAGAATCTTAATAAAAAAGTATGACTAAGTGGGAGAAGCTTCCAAGATAACATGCCAACCTTTTATTTTAGTCTCTATATCTAAAAAGTCTATGTTTTAGTCCTTATACGAGTAAATTTTTTGTATGTTTTGGTCCTATTAATTTTTTGGCGGTGTTAACTTGCCACAAAATAGAGGCATAAAAACAAAAAAATAAACAAATTGTTCGTATAGAGACTAAAACGTAAAATATTTAGACGCAAGATCTAAAACAAATAGTAAACCCAAATATAATGACCAAATAATTAATTAAATCTAAATTTTACATTTAGTGATTTATTGGAAAGAAAACATAACATCATGAGAGCCCCTGCTACATAAAATACAAACCAATGGGTATTTATTGCAATTGTTATAGCTTAAGCTCCCTGCTTCTAGTTTCTTTTTGTTCTCTATGCCAATCAGAAAGTATTTACTAATTCCTTGCCAAAGATATCTAGCCTTCATTTGTAGCAGGTTGTCCAATCTTGTTCTGACTCACACCAATTTCGGCTTCAGCAGTTTTAGCTTCCTCTCTGAACTTCTTGTATATGTCACCTTTATAGAACTCTCTAGTCCTTAACACCAAGATGAGAGACACAAGTGCCCCAAACAAGGTAAATACAGTGATCATAATGAAAGCCAATCTGTAACACTCACTCCCATTGCAATTCAACTCCTCCCCAGGTTTCTTCTTTAGTCCTAATGTTGCCATTTGCCTTGTGGCTTCCCTGTCATAAAAATTCCCTGCAACCCTTACATTGAACAAGTATGACCCAATTGGACTTGCCACTGACCCAACATTATACAAAGTTGAATAAAATTTAAGACCAAAAAGTTCAGATATGATGGAAAATAGTAGTGGCCAGTTTGCCCCAAAGCAAAACCCAATTATAATTGAGGCTGCATAGACACCATTTGGGACATTGAAAGCAATTAGAAGGTGACCAACACATGATAATACAAAGATTAATGTGAGCATGAGAGGCCTAGGGACTTTGAATTTGGTTATCATAATTTCTGAGACCACTCCCTGTCCAATTTTACCCATATAAGTCCAAATGGCC